>ONZH01024895.1:0-225584 GCA_900303285.1 Rhinella marina
TTTATAACTGATAGGAATTAGGGGCTCAAGGATTTACCAGACCCCGTATGTGTCTGCATTATTAAAAGGTGAAGAAGATCTGATGTAAAACTTTTATACTTATGGATTACGCTCACCACTCATTTTATTTCAGGTTCTCCCACGAGTAACAACACAACTCTCACAATTTTACATCTCTGAGGTATCTCTATTTATCAGTCTAATATCTATCTATCTATCTATCTATCTATCTATCTATCTATCTATCTATCTTTCGCTATTCTGGCTTTATTTCCTCTCATTTTCATGTTTGACCTTCAATACTTACCTTGTGGCCTAGGGATGAGATGAACTCAATTGTTCTTTAAAATAAACCTATGGAATTAATATGTAAATGGTTTTCCAGCTTCAGTCCCTCTTTCCAGGTTAAGAGGTGTCTGTGCTTTTACCTGGTCACTCCCTATTATACAGGGTGGGCCATTTATATGGATACACCTAAATAAAATGGGAATGGTTGGTGATATTAACTTCCTGTTTGTGACACATTAGTATAAAAGTCTAATAGTATATTAGACTTTTATCTTTGGGGTCATCTGAAGGCAATTGTCTATGCTGTGAAGATACTAGATGTGCAGCACCTGAAACTATGGATACTGGAAGTCTGTGCTAGCATTTCTTCTGCGGTGTTGCTATCAGTGTGTGAAGAGTGGGAGAAGAGGGTTGCATTGACAATCCAACACAATGGGCAGCACTTTAAACACATTTTATAAGTGTCAGAAACTTGTAAATAACTCATGAAAGAACAAAGGTACATTAAAACCAAGCACACCATTGTTTTTCCTGTGAAATTCTCAATAAGTCTGATGTGTCACATGACCCTCTTCCCATTGAAACAACTAAAGTTGGATCCAAAATGGGCAACTTCAAAATGGCCGCCATAGTCACTACCCATCTTGAAAAGTTACCCCCTCTTTATATACTAATGTGCCACAAACAGGAAGTTAACATCACCAACCATTCCCAATTTATTTAGGTGTATCCATATGAATGGCCCACCCTGTAGATTATGGGACATATAAAAACAGTCATAAACAAGAGACCTCTTATCAGAATATTTTATTATTATGGGGAAGAGTTGAATTTGAGTATTATGGTGAAATGTTGGCCGGGACATGCAGTAATGTTCCTGCTGTATTATCCAACTATTCCTTCTTATATGGATCATGAGATGGTAAAATGGTAAATCTCCGCTTCCTATGTACTTTCCTAACCTATGTTTTATTAGGGAAGCATTAGAAGACCTCTGTAGGGCCTGGGAATAACATCTTCTTTATATGTACACTGTACATACGTATAGTGAGTCTGACCTTCTGTTTCCATAGAACAGCTCCATAATGTCCTTTCCATGGACATATAGGGGGTCATTTATGAAGCTGAAATACACCTATATAAAATCTGCGACTTCTCCCCGCTCACGCCAGGTCTAAAAAAGTCCGTATTTTTATTGTGAAAATGCGACAAAAATCACCCAAAATCGTTGACGTTTCGGCTTCTACATACGAGCCTTCATCAGACAGGAGTCGCTATATGTAGGGAGTAGATGTCCAAAACAGGATCAAATGGCAAGCCCGGTCGGGTAAACAGCATCCGCTGTATCAGGAGATATGTGCCGGCACATATCTCCTGATACAGCGGATGCTGTTTACCCGACCGGGCTTGCCATTTGATCCTGTTTTGGACATCTACTCCCTACATATAGCGACTCCTGTCTGATGAAGGCTCGTATGTAGAGCCGAAACGTCACGATTTTGGGTGATTTTGTCGCATTTTCACAATAAAAATACGAACTTCTGCATCAAAAATAGAATCCGGAGTTTTTTCTAATTTATGACATTGGGGTGGGAACCCTACTCCGAGATGTTCCAGTAGAACCCGTCAAGTTTATCTACTAGGTCTAAAAAAGTGGGCGTGGCGTGGGGAAGGAGACAGGTTGGCAGGCCTGTTTTATTTGTCATTTTCTACACCGGTGCAGAAAAAGGTCTAAATGTAATACAGCTAGGAAACTGTCTTAACTTTAGAAGTATCCAATGTAGAAAAATAGCACTGCACACTCTCTTGGTTTTCAATGCAATTCAATATTTTATTTTTCACATCCTCCACATATAAATATGGTTATAGGAAGGTAAGTGCCTTGGGAGAATAAGTGACTTTCGTTTTCTGACGTTTCGGTCACATCGGACCAGGATGTTTTATTATTATTATTTTCTACTTCAGCATATAGGTTATTACTTCTCTCACCTTAGCATCAGGCTATCTACTAGTGGGATACTCTCATTTACCTGTTCTACCATACATTTACCATATATCTCCTACTATGTTAATTTTACAATTACAGTGTCATCCCATCCAGACGTACTTCGATAGAATGTGTGACCACAGTACCTTTTTTCCTTTCCACACATGTCGCATTAATCTTGCATTCATCTATAAAGAACAGAAACGTAACCGCAGTTTCCTCCTCACTAATTGATTTCCTTTTATTTTTTTGTTTATCTAGTGACTTTGTGACCAAGGTCCGATGTGACCGAAACGTCAGAAAACGAAAGTCACTTATTCTCCCAAGGCACTTACCTTCCTATAACCATATTTATATGTGGAGGATGTGAAAAATAAAATATTGAATTGCATTGAAAACCAAGAGAGTGTGCAGTGCTATTTTTCTACATTGGATATTTCAAACTCCACTTGCACCTCATTTAAGTGGACGAGTGCGACCCATTCTTCTTTTCTTAACTTTAGAAGTGGCGGTGGATCAGCTGAAGTTATGAAGAGGCAGGTGCCTCTTCATAACTCCGGCGGATCCGCTGCCATGTGAGGGATTTATTAAGACCGGCGTCTAAAACACCATTCTTAATAAATGACCCCCATAGTTTTTGAAGGTGTCTGGGCTGCAGTACAAAGCACAGTCACTATACAATGTGCGGCGCTGTACTTGGTATGCTGTGAGGAGGCCTCAGGAAGTTTTCATTATTTAATCCAATAATAAGTTAGGTATCATTTATATGTTTAATGGTTTAGCAGGATCCTGTATTGTACTGCCCTCTATAACATCTCTTCTATACCAGCCCTCTTTAATGTTCATGTGCCACATGTGACAGATTACAGGAGTGTTTTCTGATTTTTGCCTCCTCTCCTCTGTGTTCACTATAGGACAATATGAAGAGGTATTCACCTCTGATGTCCTCAGCAAGTGAGAGCAGCGTGGAGGAATCTGCTGAGGTATTTTCTATAGATATTCAGTTATGAAGACTTCTATAAAATATCATAGTTACCTACTGTTCTGTGTCTGGTTTTCTAATCTCATATAAGTTGTATCCCATTTAAAGGGGTTGTGCAGGGGTTTTATATTCATGATCCATGCTCAGGATGGGTCATCAATATCTTATCAGTGGGGGTCCGACACTTGGCATCTCTGCTGGTCAGCTGCAAACTCTACTTCTTCTTCTTTATTACACTGCCTGTCATCTTGGCTGTCTTGGAGGCACAGTACACACTCTATTCACTTGAATGGAGCAAGTAGTTGTAATTACACTGAGCTGCTGTTGCAAGAGAGACGATGCGCTGTGTAATGAAAAAGAAGTTGCACTCACATGAAACAACACCTCCTATTCACAGCTGATAGGCGGGTGTGACGGATGTAGGACCCCCGCCAATCAGATATTGATGATCTTTTCTGAGGGTAGGTCATCAACATCTACAACCTGCACAACCTCTTTAAGTCTCTTATCAATCCTTCCCTTAATAACACTATACAAATATAATACCTAGGGGGTCATTTATCAAACAGAAATACACCTAAATTAGGAGTATTTCTGGCACAGATTGCCTGTCAAAGGTCCTTTGCGCCACAATCTGCAACTTCTCCCCGCTCATGCCAGGTCTAAAAAAGTTGGCATGGCGTTAGTGGGGAAGGGGACTATTTGTCTTAGACTATGCTGGCCTACTCAATGGTTCTTTAAAATAAACCTATGGAATGAATTCATATCTAACTGGTTTTCCAGCTCCAGACCCTCTTTTCAGGTAGACAGGTGTCTGTGCTTGTACTTGGTCACTCTTTATTATAGTTCATGGGAGATATAGAAACAGTTATAAACAAGAGAACTCTTATCAGAGTCTATTATTAATATATGGAAAATATAAAATATAATATTATTATTAATGTAAGAAAAAGTTGATTTCCAGTATTAGAGTGAAGTGCGCAGTTTTCTAGGACATGCAGCAATGTCCCTGCTTTATTATCCATTAGTCCTTCTTTCTATGGATTATTAGATGGTAAAATGGTAAATCTCCGCTTCTCTCTTCTGATATGTATTTTCCTAACCTGTGTTTTATTAGAAAACCATTAGAAGACCTGGCTCTGTAGGGCCTGGGAATAACATCTGCTTTATATGTATATTGTACACAAGTATACTGACCTTCTGTACACATAGAAAAAGCTATAAATCTATATAAAAAGCTATAAAATAACCAGGGGAAGACTGGAAACTTAAAGTGGCCCTGGAAATAGTACTAAAAGTGTCCCTGTTTTGTAGTCAGGTCTAAAATTGATGGAGGGCAGGGCCAGCAATACCATATTGTGGCACATTATACCACCCCAACAGAGCCAAATACCACAGACCATCACAAAATACTGACATCAGCACAAAATACATTCCCAAAAACTTCTAATGGCCAGCAGTGTGGAGGCCTCAGGTGACCCCCTGGGCATTGGCCCACTGGAAAATTTCCCTGTATGGTCTATGGCCCATCCACCTTGTCCATAACATCTTGTCTATGGGCATAATGCTTTCCTTATTCTCTGGGATAAAGAAGCAGACTATACATTTTAGACTGCACATAATTCTGATATAACATCTGAAATTTAACTGTGGGTGCACAATAGTTATGGGCCGAAAATTATGGCAGATTTGCATTGCTTATACCAATTATTCACCAGGAAACATTTATGACATATCTCTCCAGAATGATTTAATATTAGTATTTCACATTACATGTTAGAGCAGTGGTGGTGGAACCACTGTGTCAACCAACAGATTTGACTTCGGACAACTTGTAAGGATCCTGGCAGTCCTCTGATTTTTACCCTTTATGTACAGACATTTGGACTTTGCTGCAGGGGAACCTCCAGGCCGTTAGCTTCTGAAGTAGTGTTTGTGTGATTGACAGCTGACCCAGGGGGTCAGACACATCGATGCAGGGATCAGGCAAGATCATAGTCAGTGACAGGTCGAGGTCAGAGCAGCCAGAGTACGTGCTTACTGGTAAATGGTCTGAGGTCATTGTATGCAGAGAAGGATCAATACAGAGGTAAGGCATGAGTCAGGTCAGACAGTAGAGGATCAATATGGAAGCCAGGCATGAGTAAGGCCAGGCAGTAGAGGGTCAGTATGGAGGTCAGGCATGGGTAAGGTAAGGCAGTAGAGGGTCAGATTCAAATAAACAGGCAGTGGTCTGTACACATGCAGACAACAGAGACAGCACCTTTTCAGGAACTTAGTAACAAGCTATTGAACTGGTTGCTCAGGCACACTGCCACAAGGGAAGGTGCCTTAAGTTCCCTAAGGTAGCAAGCCATAGGCTGGTGCAGATGAGGGTGAGTTCATGCTGGCCTTTAAAGAGCTAAAGGGGAGTGCGTGAGTACCCTATGACCACAGAAGGAGAGGCCAGGCCAGCCAGCGCCAGCCTAGTCGGAGGTGAGTCCACAACTCCTGGAAGCCAAAACCTGGGTCCGGTGGGTGAAGCAGCAGTGACCACAGGGTGTCACCTTAACAATTACAATTATAATACATGATTGTTTACTCTTGTTCACTATAGGGGAATGACTCGAGCACGCCACCATCGTCACCAACACATGACCTGAATGACATCCATGAGGTATGTACAAAACTGACAAGGCTATGTTCACATATATACTTGCCTTTATTCACTTGGGACCAATTGAGTGTCCTTTTAACCTTCTTTTCGGCTGTAAGCTGTGATTTTTAACTATCTAAGAAAACACATTAGACTGCAGCTTACTTTACCCCTTAGGGTGGGTTCGCACTAGCGTTATGCCACTCCGTTATAGGTTCCGTTTATAACAGAATATAACGGAATGGCCAGACGGAATGCAAAACGGAAGCCTTTAAGAGACTTTCCGTTTTGCTCCATCCTAATAGATGTCTATGGGCAAGCATAACAGATCCGTCTGGTTTCCTGGCGACAGGACTTTTTTTTCCGCCCTTCATAACGGAAACCAGACGGACAGTTGAAGGATAGAACTGGGCATGTGCTTATCCAGCTCATTAGTGGATGTGTACATTACTATACAGATTAAACACTAGAGGACGCCATTGTTATGAAGTACAGAGAATATCTCACAGTCAGAGCATTTTTGTAACAGAAAATACATTACAAAAGTAATTTGTTGTTAGTAACTTGTTTTCATGCTGAATTATAATAAAGTAATGTTTAATAGTGACACAACATCATACCTAAACATGTTAAAGAATATATAAAAAATATAGAAATTTAAATCACCCCCCTTTCTGTAGAATAAAAAATATATACCGTATTTTTCGCTTTATAAGACGCACCCGAAGATAAGACGCACCCCAGATTTTAGAGTAGGAAAATAAGAAAAAAATATTTTTCATCAGACCACATATCTGACCCCCATAAATTTCAGGACATCACATCAGGCCCCCATCAGACCTCAGATCAGCCCAGCGTTCCCCCATCAGACCTCAGATCAGCCCAGCGTTCCCCCATCAGACCTCAGATCAGCCCAGCGTAACCCATCAGACCTCAGACCAGCCCACAGTGCCCCCATGAGACCACTCTGTGCCCCGATCAGACCTCAGACCAGCCCACAGTGCCCCCATTAGACCACTCTGTGCCCCCATCAGACCTCAGACCAGCTCACAGTGCCCCCATTAGACCACTCTGTGCCCCCATCAGACCTCAGACCAGCTCAGTGCTCCATTAGACCACTCTGTGCCCCCATCAGACCTCAGACCAGCTCACAGCGCCCCATTAGGCCAATCTGTGCCCCCATCAGACCTCAGACCAGCTCACAGTGCCCCCATTAGACCACTCTGTGCCCCATCAGACCTCAGAAACAGCTCACAGTGCCCCCATTAGACCAATCTGTGCCCCCATCAGACCTCAGACCAGCTCACAGTGCCATTAGACCACTCTGTGCCCCCATCAGACCTCAGACCAGCTCACAGTGCCCCCAGTAGACCACTCTGTGCCCCCATCAGACCTCAGATCAATAAATTGTTTTTCAAAGTTTTCATTTATTTTTACACTATTTAGACATAAAAAACAGATACATTTGTTTTTGTTGTAATCTTACTATCCCAGAGAATGAAGAGCACAGGTTAGTTTTGCCACAATGGGAAAGTAGGGACAAAACCTGTAAAACGGTGGAGGATTTGAGTTTTTTTTTTGCAAATCCAATCCAAGTGGAATTTTTTCCCACTTCCTTCTCCATTGTATGCCAGATTAAATGGTGGTATTAGAAAGTACAACTTGTACAAGCCCTCATATGGATATCTGAACAAAAAAATAAAAAAAGTTATGGCTCAAGGAAGATAGAGAAGAAAAATGAAAATGCAAAACCGAAAAAACTCCGGTATCCAAGGGGCTGAAGAAAATGTCACCATTTTCACCAATAATAATATTTATTTGTAAAGTGCCAACATATTCCACAGCGCTTTACAAATTCAGAGGGTTCATATATTAAACAAAAGACATCACAACGTAACTGGCTAATATACAACTGAAACAGTAGGAGTGAGGACCCTGCTCGCAAGAGCTTACAATCTATGAGGAATTGGGGGTGACACATAAGGTAGTTGATTGTGAAATGTAGTAGTCAAGCCATTATTGCACTGATAGCAGTGGAGTAGGCTGATCTACTCCGTATGTGGGACTGTTAGAAGATCGTGTTCAAGCCTGATGACTTGGGCATGGGGGGGGGGGGGTTGTTACTCTAGGAACAGTCATTTTAGGAAGCTTGATAAGCCTGCCTGAAAAGATATGTTTCTAAGGCATGTTTGGCGGTAGGGAAGTTGGGAATTGACCTGATATTCTGGGGCAGAGCATTCCAGAGAGTAGGTGCAGCTTAAGAAAAGTCTTGAAGACGGGAGTGAGAGGTTTATGGAGGATTTTAATCTTAGGTCACTAACAAAGCAGAGAGCACGAGTAGGGAGGTAGATGGAAATGAGGGAGGAGATGTATGGAGGTCCATCACTGTGGATAGCTGTGTGGGTGAGGGTGAGAAGTTTGAATTCTATTCTATGGTGGATGGGCAACCAGTGAAGTGACTGGCACAGTCTAGCATCAGTATAGAGTTGTAGTAGTCAAGACGAGAATTAATCAAAGCAACAAGAGTTTTTGCTGTTTCCACCGTAAGAAAAGGGCGGATTCTGAGAAAATTCTTGATGTGCGGATGACAAGTGCAAGCAAGTGATTGGATATGGGGAACAAAGGAAAGATCCAAGTCAAACATGGTCCCAAGACAGCGGGTATGTTGCCCAGAAGTTATGATAGTGCCGCAGATTGAAATTTAAATATCAAGTTTCGGTGGGTTAATATATAGTGGAAAGAAAAGAAGTTCAGTTTTTAATAGGTTCAGTTTTAGATACAGAAAGAACATGATGTTAGAGACAGCTGACAGACAATAACTGGTGTTTTGGAGTAAAGCAAGGGAGATTTCAGGGAATGAAGTATAAAGTTCGGTGATGTTATCATAGAGATGGTACCGAAAGCCATATCTACTGATAGTCCATAAGATAGGGGCTGTGTAGAGGGAGAAGAGTAGAGGATCTAATACTAAACCCTGAGGAACAGCAATATCAAGAGGAAGAAGAGAAGAAGTAGAAACAGCGAATGATACACTAAAGTAGCGGCCAGGGAGATAGGAAAAGAACCAGGAGAGAGCAGTGCCCTTAAGGACAATTGAGTGGAGCATGGTGAGGAGCAGTTTGTGGTCTACCGTATCAAAACACTGCAGAGAGATCCAGAAGAATCAGTAGAGAATAATCGTCATTTCTTTTTGCTGTCAGGAGATCGTTAGACACTTTTGTAAGGGCAGTTTCTGTAGAGTGGAGAAGGCGAAAGGCAGATTGAAAAGGGTCAAGAAGAGAGTTTGCAGAGAGATAGCTTATTAAGTGAGAGTAGAAGCGACGTTCAAGGAGTTTAGAGGTGAAGGGGAGGTTAGAAACAGGTCGGCAGTTAGCAGCACAGGTCGGGTCAAGAGACTTCTTCATCTATTACAGGGTCAAAAGAGGAGAGAGAGCATGTGGAAGTCTGGGAGGGAGGAGGATTAAACTTGGTTGGGGACTGGGAGATTATTTCCTTCTAGATATTACTAATCTTGTCTCTGAAGTAAGTGGCCATGTCATCAGCGGTCAGTTATGGGTTTTGGAAATTTAGGGCTGAGAATAGAATGAAAAGTGTCAAAGAGTCATTTGGGTTATTTGAAAGTCAGAAGATGAGAGAAAAAGTTGTAGAAAGTATGTGAGCGTTGTTGGGGTGATCGGATCATCAATGGAGATATTAAAATCACCCATAATAAGAGTTGGTAATTCAGAAGATAGGAAATGCGGAAGCCAAACAGAAAAGTGATCCAGAAATTGGTGGGGGAGGGAGAGCCTGGGAGACAATAGACAACTGCAACTCAAAGGGGGAATCGGCGGAAGAGTCACAAAAGAGTGGAATGTGAGAGTGGGTACAGAGGGAATAACCTGAAATTTGCACTGTGGAGAAAGTAGTATTCCTACTCCTCCACCATGCCTCTCATCAGGTCTGCGAGTATGGGAGAAATGAAGTCCACCATAGGATAAGGTGGTAGGGGAAGCAGTGTAAGAATGTTGAAGCCAGGTTTCTGGAAGGGCCAGCAAGTTCAGAGAGTGTGTGAGGGATATTAGTAAAGGGCCCTTTACATGGGCCAAGAATCCGAAAAGATAATCGTTAACAAGCATTCCTATGAACGCACTTGAACTGTACAGATAACTTTTCAGCAGTCATCTCATTATCATTACAAGCAGGATTCGAATGGCATATCACCTATATTTTTCCCATAAAAATCAATCCCCTACAGTCGATGGTGTTAAAAGGCATCTGTCAGCAGATTTGTACCTATGACAATGGCTGATCTGTTCCATGTGCACTTGGCAGCTGAAGGGATCTGTGTTGGTCCCATATGTTCATATGTGCCTGCATTGCTGAGAAAAATGATGTTGTAATATACAGTATGCAAGTGAGCCTCTAAGAGCAACAGGGGTGTTGCTGTTAAACCTGAGGCTCTGCTCTCTCTGAACTTTGATTGACAGGGCCAGGCAGTGTAAACATCATCATAGCTGGCCCTGTCAATCAAAGTGCAGAGGTTGTGCCATTTGCAGAGAGAGCTGAGCTTCTAGGAGTAAGGGCAACGCCCCCGTTGCTCTTAGAGGGTCATTTGCATATAATAAAACATCATTTTTCTCAGCAATGAGGGCACATAGGAACATGGGACCAACACAGATGCCTTCAGCTGGCAAGTGCATATGTAATAGGTCAGCCAGTGTCATAGGTACAAATCGGCTAAGAGATGCCCTTTTTAACCACAGCTCGGACAAGATGACCACCTCATAATTATGTTCTTGATTCCGTACCCTGATCTAGGCCCCTATTGAAGGAAGTAATATAAATACATATATAAATCTATATCCAGACCAGATTAGATACTGTATACTGCAATCTAAACATAATGCTGATATACTGTATAACCACGTTATTTATTACAGGTTATGGTTGTTCGTGAGCATAATCCACCAGCAGAGCCGGCACAGATTGAGCCACCATATGACACCATAACCATTCAGCTGACCTGCCGATGTGGATTTTCATTCAAGCCTTTAAGGCATCTGTGGCATGGAATCAGGTCCAGGTGTCAGAGAGCTTCTAAAAGAATAAGGAGAGCTCTCCACCTCACCCCCAACTAGAGGAAGACACCATCATGAAGTAGGAGAGTCCAAGGTCAGTGCAATCTCCTTCTCTGCACTCACAATTTCCAGGCTGATTGGTTATAGCATTATGGAACATTCTTTCTGGTACCCAAATCACAGTACCTAAGGTCACACTGCTCTCACTTTGACTCTCAAAAACAGTAATCTGTCAAAATATAACAAGTGTCTGTATTCTCAAGCTGCCGCCCTATAATATTATAGAAAAGGAAACCATGCTGCTGACCACAAGAGCATTGTGACCTCCAGCTGCCAGGCTTATCACTAACCTGCCACACTATAATATTATAGAAAAGGAGACCATGCTGCTGACCACAAGAGCATGGTTACCCCCAGCTGCCATACTTATCACTAAGCTGCCCCCCTGTAATATAATAGAAAAGGAGACCATGCTAATGACCACAAGAGCATAGTTACCCCCAGCTGCCAAGCTTATCACTAAGTTGCCACCCTATAATATTATAGAAAAGGAGACCATGCTGCTGACCACAAGAGCATGGTGACCTCCAGCTGCCAAGCTTATCTCTAAGCTGCCCCCCTATAATAAAATAGAAAAGGAGACCATGCTGCTGACCACAAGAGCATGTTGACCTCCAGCTGCCAGGCTTATCACTAAGCTGCCACACTATAATATTATAGAGAAGGAGACCATGCTGCTGACCACCAGAGCATGGTGACCTCCAGCTGCCGGGCGTATCACTAAGCTGCCCCATATAATATAATAGAAAAGGAGACCATGCTGCTGACCACAAGAGCATGGTGACCTCCAGCTGCCGGGCATATCACTAAGCTGCCACCGGAACTTATCTGCTATTACATCCAGTAATATTCCTATACTATAATAAGCCAAAAACTTAGAAGAGGAGCTTTATTTTCCTATTGTTCCCCTTTAAGACTAAGTTTATAGAGAAGCATGACTTTAACCCCTTCGAGCTGCTCCACCATAAAGTACGTCGGCAGTAGGGGGTTTAAAGAGGGGTGCTTCCTGTTTTAAACAGCAGGCAGTCAAGACTAATGTATGAGATGGACAATAACGTCAAACACTTAGCCCCTCAGATGCTGTGGTCAAATATGATAATCTGGGAGATCAAAAACGCCATGCACCAGCAAGGATTGAGGGAGCCAGAGTGTTCGTGCGGCAACCTCCAAGTGATACGAGGCTGCCACACATTCGCTCCTATGGAGAGCCTGTCTGTGGAAGGGCTCCATAGGAACATAAGGGAGTCATTTATTAAGACCAGCATTTTAGACACTGGTCTTAATAACCCCTATAGCTGTCAGTGGATCCCCAGAGTTATGTAGAGGCGTTAGCCTCTACATAACTTCGGCGTATGCAGCACCAGTCTAAATGTAAGGCAGCTTTCTTGCTGGCTTATGTGTAGACCATATTCTACACCTAAAAAAGGTCTGCCGGCTCGTCCTCTTTCCCACTCCCACAAGGCCCACTTTTTTAGACCTGGCATGAGTGGAGAAAAGTTGCAGATTGCAGCACAAATAACCTTTGAGCCCCAATCTGCTCCAGAAATACGCCTAATATAGGCGTACTTCTGGATGATAAATGACCCCCATAGTGTAATCCCCATAGACTCCAATGCTAATGCATTGAAGTCTATGAGAGGAAAAATCTAATGATTACTTGTTAAGGTTCCCTAGAAAAAAAAAGAAAAACTTTTTTTTACAAATATTAAAAATAAAAATAAAAAATATAAAAATTCAAATCACCCCCTTCAATAAAATTTTAATAATAATACATAAACAATTTTAAAAAATAAACATCATGGGCATCGCCCTATGCGAAAACGCCTGTAGTATTAAAATATAAAAAGTCAAAATGGCCACTTCACATCCTACAAAAATATTGAATAAAAAGTGATCAAAAAGTCACACACACCAAAATTGTAGCAGTGAAAAGTACAGATCGCCCGCAAAAAATGAGGCTGCACACATACTACAACAAATTACACATAACTACAAAATAGTCAGATGGGTCAGAATATTTCAAGATTTAAAAAAAAAAAAAAATTCTGTATTAAAACACAAGAATAACTATACATATGGAGTATCATTGTAATGATACTGATCCGGAGAATGAAATTAACAGGTCAGTTTCACCGCATAGGGAACACTGTAAAAACAAAACCCATAAAACTATGGCGGAATTGTGTTGGTTTTTTTTTATAATTTCACCCCATTTGGAATTTTTTCCCTGCATCCCACTACAATGTATGCAACAGTAAATTTTGCCATTAGAAAGTACAACTTGTCCCTCAAAAATCAAGCTCTCTTAAGGCTATGCGAATGGAAAAATTATGGCTTTGGGAAAACTGGGAGTAAAAAAATGAAAAGCGCCTGGTTCTGAAAGGGTTACTCAGCGATGTTGTTTCCTCGGGATAGACTATCACTACCTGATTGGCGGCAGTCTGACACCCTACACCCCTGCCATTCACCTATGTAGTGGACAGAGCTTGTCACTGTAGCACTGTTTCCATTGTCTTCAATGGGAGCTCCCTCCACTATATCTACTATACAGTTGACGGAGCTGTGTATTTCTGCTGCCAATTTCCACTGCCAGAGCTAGAACCAAACAACTGATTGGCAGAAGTTTGGGGCATCGGACCACTGCCTGAAGACAGTCCATCACTTAGTAAACAATGGATAATTCCTTAAATTTCTAGGCCAAATATACTGTATACCAGGGCCCTGGATCTATCATACACCATAATAGTGCAGCAGTTTTTTATGGCATGGCCGCTTTTGGGCTCAGACACCAGGGCCTGTGTGTGACTGCAACCTCTCCGCCATGACATTGTTTTCCTGGGTTTACTCTGGTATTATATAACATGTGCGACTTGTCCTATAATAGAAAATCCAATCTTTGAAAGGGAATATATTATTACAATTAATTATATATATTTGAATATTGTATTTCATTGTAAACATTCTGCCTTTTACAGACATTGGAACATCTGAATGTGGCACCAGTGACGGCTGACATGCTGGATGCTCCACCCTATATATGTAAGTGTCATAGTAAATACCAACATATAGAAATTCTGTCTCATGACGTCCTCCTAAAGGCTCTGATAGAGACTGATATCACACTCAAGGCTGTAGGGAAGTCAAATTTCCCAATGTTATACCCATCAACCTGAATATCACAACTAGAGATGAGAAAAGTTTTGAAAAATTTGATTTGGTTGCTTCGCCAAATTTCACCAAGAAATTTGTTGCTTTATAACAAGGCACATTTCGTTGTATGTAGGGGGTGCAATGATGGGTAACGCTGATCGCGCTGCTCTCTGTCATTGAACCCCTCAGATGCCGCATTCATTGCTGATCGTGGCATCTGAGGCTACAATTAAGGCCTTTCAGGGGTTAATCAGGGTAAAAATAAAAAAATAAATAAATACTCACCTTATCCATTTGCTTGCATAGACATCTTGACTGAAGACACCGCACAAAATCTCATGCAGTAACACCATGACATAATCACGCTGGCCAGGAATAATGGCGTGGGGACGTCATAAATCACCCTGCGCAAAATTTTGTGCAGTGTCTACAGTCAAGATGGCTGTGAATATGTTTATTTTTTACGCCCATATCAGGGAAAATTGATTAGTTAACACGAAGCATGAGGAACTTCAGCTTCATGGCAAATCAAATTTTTCCTGAAATTCAGATTGAAGTCCACTTTGGATAGTTTGATTTGTACTACATATTATGGGCGGTCAGTAGACCTCTGGCTGCACTATGACCTCCTGCAGGTCTGCACACCAATCTCATGCAGTCCAGGCTTCAATTATGACTAAAAGAAGACGTTATGATAATAGCATTAGAACTTGCAGATATTATCTTACACAATGGAATTATACTTTTCCCAGATACCCTTATGATCAGCCGCCTGCTGCCAGGGGACTCTCTGAAGCTAGACGTCACCTATATAAAGGTAGGTCACCATTAATTACTATACAGTACTGAATAATATTGCAGATATGTCTTCTAGATTCTGGTCATTTATATGTAATAATAAGATAACAGCTATGGACAGGAGGGAAATCTACCTGTGATATACCTGGCTGAACAAATATGGATGGGATCCAAGTATCATATCTGAGCATTCAAGTTCCTCAGCCAAAAAGACTATTGTTACAATATAAAGGCAATGTCAGGGCAAGACTGAGACTAAAATGCAGCCTGGCACATATGCAATGAGCCCGTGAGGAGCCTTTGCAGAGGATGGGAGTGGTAGTGGCCCTGATGAAGTGTTTTGTCAGGTCATAGCTCTCTGGGGATCAGTGCAGTGGAAATGCAGTGTTGAAGAATGAGGCCAGAAGTAAATGCAGGACATAAGTTCAGGTACATTCAATAGAAGTAATTTCCAAGTGCCATTCTCTGGTACCAGGATTACGAGGCAGGTTGGATGGCTATAATTTAGCACCTGTACTGTACTGTCCCAGTAGAAGTCCTTCACCTCATAGCAGTGTCTTTTATGCTGGTCCTAGCTGTTGCCTCTGCTGTCTGATTCCTCTGAAATGTCTGCTTGAGGAAGTCTTTAGTTATTCTCCTGGAGAATCCTTCTTAGGAGCAGGAGCTCAGGAGTGTGCTTCCTCTCCTCTCTGTGTCTCAACAAGAACTCCCCCTCCTGGCAGGAAGCAGGACCAGCCCAGTCCTACCAGAGGGGAGGAACAGGTTGCCTCCCTATGATGTTTCATCCCTGTACTCATTCACTCTTAGAGGGGGTTACAGTGGATCTTCACGAGCCACAACCACGGAAAATATGAGTATCAATGTCTTCAGTTTTTAAATAGGATGAGACAAGAACGATAAAGCCAAAGGGCTTGTGCTTGTTACAATAATGCTGCTAACTGTATAGTAGGTCTCAAAGATACAGAAAACCAAGGACTGAAAAGGTATGTCCAAAATTGATCTGGAGTCTGATCAGAATGAGCTTGGAATATTAGGATTACATAGTTATGTATAGAAGTAGATGTTGTTTTTGACCAAATTTGGTCCTAACTAAATAGTTGTGTTTTAGAGAAAGTGTTTCTTTGATTTTAATTATGATATTTTGTATTCACAGACACAAGGTAACTCTCCAACATGAATGAAGAATTCCAGACTGAGGGATTAATGTTATTTTGGATCAGGATTGCGGCACGTACAGCTCTCCCTTGGATCTTCATGTTCTGGAAATTATCTCCTCCTCTACATTTTTCTATTCGCACCAGTATAGGCACTGAGCATGTTGGCATGTTACCTTTGTACGTGGATTTGGTATGACATGCAGAGCTGACAGACCACAAGTTTACTGATGCTGACCACGTTGTAATTCTGTACCTTCCTTTATGATGAAACGGTCAGTAGTGGCTGATGAAGTCACCCTTATGGGACATTGGCATCCTTTGAATTACTCTCTAATAAACACCTTCAGATGACTTGTATCCGGGTATTATTTCCATGATATAGTCCAGATGATTTGAATGAGGCATTGCATATTTGTGGTGCTGGTGCCCAGGGTGCGCCCCTCTATTAAAGTATTGGGTACAGCTCTTGTCACACTCTAAAGTCTGACTATAGTCATGTTCAGTTGTGAGGTTCTAGCAACGTTGAGTTGATTTTCATTTCAGTGATAGACTTGAGTATTGAGTGTTGAGAAGGTTTCAATGCCAATAGGACGCTATAATGTATGGCGCATACGTGGAGGATGTACGACGTCTGCATTATACAGTAGATGTTACCAAACAAAGAGAATGCTGTGGGATTTTTCACAGCGCCATTAACTGGCGTGCTCCAGGGAGACCTGGATGTCAAACTTCCTGATGCACTAATGACTTAATTTTTGAAAGCAACACTTAGCCTGCTGGATCCATCAGATGCAGACTTTATATCACATACACCGTATGGAATTTAACATTGGAAATGTGGCATTACAGTTGTATTTTGATGAATAAAAGGATCACTTCCTTTATTTCAAGTCAATAGAGCTGCAGTTTTTTTTTCTTGTAATTCCATATAGCATTCTTGTCATCCACAATTGCCTCTTTCACGTTTGCTTGCACACTACTCCTAACATACAGCACACTTCACCTCCTTTCTATTTGCCCTGTCTCAGGGGATGGCTGGCAAATTTTAGCCTGGGGGGCGAGCACACAGCACTGCTCCATGTGTAGCGGCCCAGCCTTAACCTGTTTAACTCGGCCATATAAAGGCGGTAAATAGACTTTAAATCATAAAAAGGTGGCAGCTGGTTGTGTTTTCATGTTTTACATGTGCAATCCCAGATACAGTACATCACTGAGTCCATAGCAACTGCCTGGTCATTAGAGGGGCAAGATTTACCAACCTGAGCGAAAGCTGCTCTTCAGTTTCTCTAAATTTTGAAACAGAAAGGGTGCTGGATAGGACACCCCCATCCATAGCGCTATACACTAATACCCTATATCCCATACCTTAAAAGAGTAAATGGACCTGGGACGTCCAGCTAGGACAATTTCTTTAGGCTTTTTACAAATGTGATGTCTTGTCTGTAATATATCTTGAGCTGTATATTTAAGGAGGCCACAAGTTCCGGATATTTTATAAGAGGGTTGCATAGTAAACATTGAGTCACGGCGATGATCAATAAATGTGTCTTATTACGCCTTGGCACGATGTCCGTGCATAGCTTATTGATGAAGAGACTCTGAGTTATTTGGGTCATTTTTCATATCTGGGACATTGTACACTGGACATGCAATCGTTTTGCGCGCTGCAGCTGATGTACGGGGCCTCTCAAACCTCCACTGTATCATGAGAGATTTATACAGCACGGAAATCACATTTTAAACAGACGGTAGATTCTAAGAAATGCCACTAAAGACAAATTATTATTAAAAAATACACTGTTTGCATTCACTATGTGACGCATGCACCAACCAGTGGACAAAACTGAATTCTATGTGAAAACCCAATATGTATGTTTTATGTTTGCCTAAATTTCCAATAAAATGATGTGCGTATGTGTTTGAGGTGGGGAGGGGTGAATGGTGTTTTCTGTATGCAGTTAGAGGGTCTGTTTTTGGCCAATGCCAAGATAATTATCAAAGATGTAGGAAAAAAGCTAATTTGTTTACCTTTTTCCAGAGGAGCATTGCCTGGCCTTCAAGACTTCTTACACCAATAAGAAGAAATAGTACCTCCAATGCCTGCCAAATCTCTCTCACTCAGTGTGATATAATAGTGGTCCGTGCCCGTGGGGCCCCTCTGCTCTGAACATGGCTACCGGGTCACTCACCATCCTCTTTGCTTCCTCTCTGGCGGTTGGTGCCCAACAACATGCTTCTATGCCTTCCCAATGGGCATGGCTCCCAGAGAGCTCTGCCTGGGTTCCTATTAGGCCTGTATGTCCTGATTGCAGCTTCTCCTCATCTTCCTAGGGTTCATGAACTACTTCAGCTGCTCTCAGCCTATGGTAAGGGAGGTGCCTGAGCAATAGGTTCTAATTACTAGATTCCTGCAAGGTGTGCTATATTTCCATCCATTTGCCTGTATACCAATTCTTGGCTGTTTACTAGAATTGACATTTAGCTGCGTGACCTGACCTCTGCTTGTTTCTTGTCCTAAACATGTGCTACTCACCCTGACCCTTGGACAGTTTGCTGGATTGCTTGTACATTCCCTGCCCTGACCTCAGCTTGTTTTCTGATGTTAGTTTTGCCTTTGCACTGGTGCCTTTCAACCCAGCAGTCATTGTACAAAGAAAACTCCAAGAGGTAGTGGCCTGGTGGTTCACCTGCAGTTCAGTGTATAGGAGCCCAATTCCGTGTATAGGAGTTAAAGTAAAGGGTGATGACCAGGGGGCCACTTAGATAACACCCTTAGGAATAGTCCTAAGTCAAATCTGTTCAGTGACACAGTGAATGCCATCAACTAGATTGCCACTGATCGAGTAGAGATGAGCAATTCAATTCTAAACTAATAGAATCCCACCTGAGTTTTTCAAAAATTCAGGTAATTTTTTTTGAGATTCAATAAGGGTGAATTTCTCAAAATGGCAAAAAACAACAATAAAAAATCCTACATTGTAGTTTACATAGTTTATTTAATTATAAACTATGTAAACTACAATGTAGGATGTTTTTAAAGAGACTGTTGTTTTACCACCAACAGCCATGCATTTAGCCATAAGCATATATGTTGTTTTTACTTTAAAGAGTCACTGTACTTTAAACACAACTTCATTGTATTTATTAGAGAATGGTGTAACTAGCAAATTTCACTTCATTTACAAAATTTTCCTGCATCCACCTGAAAAAAAAAAGCTTTAAGGTCATGGCCACTAGTGGGTCTCCCTTCCACCTAATTTGCAGTCCACAGTCTGCAGGCAAGATCCCTCCCTGATAACAGAGACTCAGAGAGGAAGGAAGGGGGGATGGGTGGGGTCGTTCAGAACAAGCTGAGATTGTGAGACTGATAAAATAATTGCTTCTACAATTGCTTCAAAATTCATTGGAGCCTCCTGTGTGTCTGTGATTTCCCCCTCCTTATCTGTTCTATGGGATCCAGAGCTGCAAACAAACATCGTCGGAAGAAAGGGAAACAATGTCACAGCAGTACAGTGCTGGCAGTTTCCACATAAGAGAGACATTGTCTGCTTCTGAGTGAAATGCATCTAGCTGTGCAGCTGAAACAGGGAATAATATGGCTGAAAAAGATATTAGAGAAGCCCAAACATAACTGCTCCTTTACAGGATGTATGATTGTACAAAGAAACACAGCCATTATCCAAACTTTTTTTTTTTCTTTTAAACTCAGGATTACTAATGCTGGCTTGGCATTAAAGAGCTTTAATAAAATCCTAGGAGACCCTGGAGTGTTATTCACAACTTTTCATCACAATTGGAGCACTTTTAAGCTTGGCGAATTGAATCCAAATCTAATTTGAAGAAATTTGCTCATCACTAATTAAGAGAGATTTCTAGGAGTACATCTTAGACATACAATTATACAATTATAACGTGATGCTGACCGTTACCCATGCCTTCTCCATGTGTCACCAGGTTCTACAGAATGTTGTGCATGCCAAGTGACATCTCCAACTTACAATGTCAGCCACTTGTACTCAGCCTAGAGTCTAACTGCCTGAAACAACCACATCTTACTGAGCAACAAGGTTCCTTGGTTTCTGTTCATCTGTGAAGGTGCTACCTAGTATTTTGTTTTGGACCTGACTAGGGCTGGGTAGTGATCTGAGGATTCCTATACCCAATGAGGGGTACTTTAAGGTGAGGATGGAAAAATACCTTAGACTTTGTTCTCCTTGGTTTATCCGTAAGCCAAATCCAATAGCAACACAGTGGGTCCATGGTCCAGCCCTGAGGCCTGACCGTGACACTAATATGTGTGGGAAAAAAGCTTGATGTCAAAGTGTTACTTCATTTTTAGCCTGCTCTTGTAATATCATTAACAGGAGAACATATTTTTTATCTGAACTTCCTTGCTAATATATCTTACCCACCTCCTAACTGATATAAAATTAGAGAAATTAGCCTGATTATGTCTGATTAGGCTCTGATTCATAGCCCTCTGTCTTAATTAAGAATTGCTCATTTTCTTTTAAAATTTTAACTTGATAACATCATGGAAATGTGCCATTGAGTGATATAGACTGGATCATTTATATTCCTGCTCATTTATATTCCTGATAAACTTTCAACATCTTACGCTTGAATATGTAAAAGTTAAACACTTTCTGTTAAAAAGTGAACATGTACAATCAAATTAGCAATCTCAGGGTATTATTGAAATGTGATTGCTGCTCCCTTAATGGGATAAGTCAGGAGATGGTAGAAATTAAAAATGGAAAACATAAGTAGAAGTTTGGTAACTCCGTCTATTGCTTTATTCCCCCCTGCCACCAGCGGTCTCCACACAGCTGTTTTTTTTCCATAAGAAAATTCTGAAAGCTAAATGACTTTTCCCGTCACAGAAAGTGAAGGCATATCTCTAAGACATGCCAACACATTCTGATCAACGGTGGTCCAACTCACAATTTTTCAGATTTCATCTACTGGCAGCGCCTTTCTCCTGTCTTCCTATTGATCTGTATTGAGCTTGATCAGTATGCGCATTTGGGGCAGGGTTGCCAACTGTCCAGAAATTCCTAGACAGTCCGTAAAAATAGTCGACTTTTTCCCAGTGTCCGTGAAAAAAAAAATTAGATGTGGTGTTCGAGCGGGTCACTTTGATTATAATTATCAGCATTTTAGAGCTAACAGTAAGTGCTGGTAATGTGCTCATTATTAGTATCTGACCTACAGACATGTCTTACTTATATAATACATAATTAATTATTTCCAATTTGTCTGTAATAAATGTTGGCTGTCCGTAATTTTTGGATAAATTGTCCAGAAAAAAAAATTTAGGTTGGCAACACTGATTTGGAGGGAGGGGGGAAGGAAGAATTAGCCATCGACTGAATAAGCATTTGGCCAACAACTATTGAACTTGTATGGGCACCTTCAGGAATATCCTCTTTCTTCATCCTTAATGCCATCAAAGAAGTGTGGTGGAATGCCCATGACAGTCCTCGAGATAGTGACGATTAGTCAAAATTAAGGAGAAAGATAACAGATACAAGACAAATAATCCTAAGAGTGATGTAGAAGTGATATCCAGGGACAATAGTAAAGTCAATGTCACTGTCAATCAGGAGTCAAGATCAGAGTCACAACACATAGAAACAGGAGCCGGGCAAAGGTTAAGGCCTTAATCTACAAGCAAAAGAGACCAAATAGGCTACAGGCTATCCATCAAAGAGACCAAATAGGCTATCCATCATTTTTAACATTGAAATCCAAGGGATGATGGATGGAAGAACATGACATCATCCTTCACTGATGTGAATCTTCTACATCTACATTGACTTCAGTGTTAAAGAAACAGATGAGTGGATGGGTCGATAGTAAAATAGTTTGTGTCCTTTATTCGTTTGGATCAATGTAATTAAATGGCGTTAAAAGTGGAGTTTCCCTTTAAAGTCTAATCTCTTCCAAAAAAACTTCTCCTTTACAAATCCAACAAAATATCATAATCCACGGCTCCATACTTAAAAGGTTATTCTCATCTCAGACAATGGGGGCATATTGCTAGGATATGCCCCATTGTCTTATAGGCGCAGGTTCCATCGCTGGAACCCTCACCTATATTGAGAACAGAGCCCCAAAAGTGGTGGAGGGCGCACTGTGCAGCCGCCCTCCATTCATTTTCTATGGGGCAGCTGAAAATATAGAGCTGGCTCAGCTATTTCTGTTGGGCCCTAGAAGTGAATTGGAGCGGTGGCCGGTCATGCGCAGTGCCCTCCCATTCACTTCTATGGGGAGAGCGCTTGGTGATGGCCGGACCGGAGTCCTCCAGCCACCACTTTCGGGGATCCGTTCTCGATAGATGTGCGGGTTCCAGCGGTGGGACCCACACCTATAAAACAATGGGGGCATATCCTAGCGATCCAATGTCTGAAATAAGACAACCCCTTTAACTTCCTTCCATCCTCTAGGACTGGTCATGCACACTTCCTGCCAGGACTGGGAGCCATCTTCCATAACTGCTATTGGCTTATGGATGTGCCTCCCCACCATGTTCTCTGTGACCACCATAGTTAGGTTTGTTATGAACGCCTGGACTTTTAGTCTGTTCAGTCTGTGAGTTTCCAAAAAGAACCCAATTAAATGTGCCGATACATAAGGCAATGACTGGGAATAAATCACTTTCCCACGCAGATTCATTGTATGGTTTGGCAGCACATACCCATTTACTCAGGGAAATATGCTGCAGACAAACAATGATTTTAGATTGTCCATAAACTATTGAGTCAATCGACAAACAAGTGCTAGGCTCATTTGTCGAGTGATTGGTGCCACATTTACATGGGTCAATTATCAGAAACGAGAATTTATAGGAGCATTCATTCACAATAATTGGTTTGATCCTCCGCCCATTAAATGGACCAGCTGGAGACCCAGTTGTCAGACCATCCCAGCCGATCAGGCACTTATGTCCCATCTTGTGGATAGTGGCTACGCTGTCTTCATGAGACAATCCCTTTTACACTGGTTGTGCTGTTTGAGGCCTCTGAAGCACGCTCAGGTAGCTTCTAACCTATTAATTCTCAATGATATTCGCTAAAGGGAGTTTGCACAAACCTGATGAATGATTGAAATAGGTAATATCAGTGGTGCCCAACCATTTTTCATCTGGGGGCCGCACTAGACATGGAATAAATTTTGCGGGCCAGAACCAGGTAGCATCATTAATGTGACGTCTGTAGATGTTTTCCAGAAGCCAGTTTTGAAATGTTTGGATCAAAGTTGGTCACGTTGATTCTCAGCACAGAAAGCATTTTTCGCCCTATACTGTAAGACGCACCTAGGTTTTAGAGGAGGACAATAAGAAAAAAAAACCCAATACGACCTCAGATCAGACCCCGATGTGAATAACCCCCAATCAGATCTCAGATAAGAGCCCCATGCCTCTCATATCAGCCCCCAATGCCTCTCTCAGCCCCCAAATGCCTCTTTTAGCCCCCAATGCCTCTATCAGCCCCCAAATGCCTCTTTTAGCCTCAAGTGCCTCCATCAGCTCCCCAAATGCCTCCATCAGCCCCTCAAATGCCTCTTTTAGCCTCCAGTGCCTCCATCAGCTCCCAAATGCCTCTTTTAGCCCCCCAATTGCCTCCATCAGCCCCCCAAATGCCTCTTTTAGCCTCTAGTGCCTCCATCAGCCCCCAAATACCTCTTTTAGCTCCCCAATTGCCTCCATCAGCCCCCATGGTCTCCATCAGCCCCCAATTGCCTCCATCAGCCCCCCAAATGCCTCCATCAGCCCCCCAAATGCCTCTTTTAGCCACCCAATTGCCTCCATCAGCCCCCATGGTCTCCATCAGCCCCCCAAATGCCTCCATCAGCCCCCAATCCCATCAGCCCCCCAAATGCCTCTTTTAGCCTCTAGTCCCTCCATCAGCCCCCAAATGCCTCTTTTAGCCCCCCAAATGCCTCCATCAGCCCCCCAAATGCCTCTTTTAGCCTCCAGAGCCTCCATCAGCCCCCAAATGCCTCCTTTAACCCCCCAATTGCCTCCATCAGCCCCCAAATGCCTCCATCAACCCCAAATGCCTCCATCAGCCCCCAAATGCCTCCATTAGCCCCCCAAATGCCTCCATAAGCCACCAATCGCCTCCATCAGCTCCCAAATGCCTCTTTTAGCCTCCAGTGCCTCCCTCAGCCCCCAAATGCCTCCATCAGCCCCCAATGCCTCCATCAGCCCCCAAATGCCTCCATCAGCCCCCAATGCCTCCATCAGCCCCCAAATGCCTCCATCAGCCCACAAATGCCTCCATCAGCCCCCAATTGCCTCCATAAGCCCCCCAAATGCCTATTTTAGCCCCCAAATGCCTCCATCAGCCCCCAAATGCCTTCATCAGCCCCAAATGCCTCTTTTAGCCTCCAGTGCCTCCATCAGCCCCCAAATGCCTTTTTTAACCCCCCAATTGCCTCCATTAGCCCCCAATGCCTCCATCAGCCCCCAAATGCCTACATCAGCCCCCCAAATGCCTCCAGCAGCCCCCAATTGCCTCTATCAGCCCCCCAATCTCCTCCATCAGCCCCCCAAATGCCTCCATCAGCCCCCCAAATCCTTCCATTAGCCCCCTAAATGCCTCCATCAGCCGCAGAGTATATAAAATAAAAAAAGCACTTACCTCTCCTGCTCCTGGACGCCGCCGCTCCTCCAGCGCTCTTCTCCCTCCTCCTCTGTCGGCTGTGCAGTGAACTGGCGCGCACAGCGTGAGGTCACAGAGCGCCCTCACGCTGTGCACAGCCCTGCACAGAGAGCGGAGGACCAGGAAGCGTACAGAGTCTTCACCGCTTCCTTGTCCTCCTGTGCTAATGAGCGCTTCCATAATGGAAGCGCTCATTAGCACTCGCCCCATAAGACGCAGTGGCATGCGCGCTCCACATGACACGGCTTCGCAGGCCACATCCGGCCCGCAGGTTGGGCATCACTGGGTAATATGTTCGTTTGTGAGGTCACCAAAAGGATTGTTTGCCGGCAGAAGATTTTGCCTTCTGAACACATTCTGCTGCTGGAAAACAATGGGGACAAGCATTGGCATTAATGATTACCAGCGTTGGATTGAAGGCCCTTGGGCTCACCAGAGGAAATGATTCTGAGGACCTACCCTCTGTGTATATCGGACCTTAAGGGCTCTGTTTTAGTAGGGTCCATTAATGTCAGAGCTTGGACCCACCAGAGGATACTCTGGTACTCTGGTGGGCCAGTCCAACACTGGCGATCCCTTCCCACCATACTGTGGAGGACATTTTCCACTGACAAGCAAGTGATTGCCGGGAAGGAACACTTAATTTCCAGTTCTATTCACTTGCTTTGTTCACTGTATCTCAGTTTTCTGAACAGCACCTAGCTGGAAGTGTCACTGTTATAGGGTTCTGTCGGATACCCAGAGGTCACCCCGCCACTGATCAGTACTGAAACCTCCTTTAATTCTATACTATATACAGGTAATTCATTGGGGACATAATTTAGTTTACCTGAGTATAAAAGATACCTCGAGATCTGTACTCTTTTTCTCGGACTGTCCTCAGGTGCACTTTCTTATGTTTGTTCATGTTGTATTTTCGTTCTTAGGTTAAAAAAAAATAAAAATAGATAACTCAAGAATTGTGTCTTCCAAAAACCTTAAAATAAAATTCCGGTAGAGAGCAGGACCCAGCTGAGATACTTAGCATTATGTTCTCATTTTCCTCTTATATCTGAGAACTCACTTTTCTAGTTGTTACCATGGAAATCACCTAACCATGGCTGCATGATGTTTGAAGCAAAAAAATATCTTCTGATTACAATTTTAAGTTACTCTAAAAAAAAAGTTTGTTCTTAAAATGTTTCCGAGACAAGTAGACAATTACAATTACTGAGTGACCAGAATGCTAAGGCCATTCAGTGAATGAGGACTGTCCATAGTGCAGCCATCAATGTCTTCCATCAGTGGTTAGCACTGCAGCACTGGGGTCCTAGGCTCTGCATGGAATTTGTATGTTCTCCATGTGTGTGCGTGGGTTTCCTCCTACACTCCAAAGACATACTGATGGGGAACTTAGATTGTGAGCTCCACTGGAGACAGCGTGATGCTAATGTCTGTAAAAAGCTGAGGAATATGTCAGCGCTTTATAAGTAACTAAAATAAATTCTAAAATCCTTTCTATTTTTCTTATCCTCATTTATTTAATGATCATGTAATGCCATGTATTTGATTTTTTTTGTGGCTGTTCCTATAGATTTTCACCAATGTTCTCCAGCATAGGATGGACCAGATGTGCTATTCTATTATATCATGAGACTATAACAGGGCAGGTAATTGTCTTATTTCTGTACTTGGAGACTTACTTGAGTTATACACTAATTTTAGCCCTGCTTGAACGGGCAAATGAAAATTTGTTTCTGTTCTCTTGTCCGCCATTGGAGACTTTGACCTCAGTGAGGATTGTTTAAAGGTATTTTGAAGGTAAGGAGGCATGAGTAAATCTAAGCAAAAGTTTGAGAACTGTGTAGGATGGTTTTGAACATAAAAAAGCCAACTAAACTGAATTATCCGTTGTTTTTATTTAGGCAGATGTATAACTAGCTGGTTATATAATGCCTAAGGTTTTAGCCAAATATGACGAATTAGTGAGAATGAAACCGATTAGAGAATTCAAATTGAAGCCCATTTAGTGATCAAGCGGCGGAGAGCGGGCACCATAGTGAAAAATCAGAGATGGCTTCGATTATGATAAAAGGTTTGGCCACCAAGGAGAGAAGTACATTGGGAGATGTTTATCAAGACTTGATTCTCCCTTGAGGAGCCAGAGGATGCGCCCAAGATATGCTGTGGCTTTGGCATAGATTTGGCAGATCCTCTGCAGGTGGTGCAACAGACTAAAATCTACAGCAGCTAGGAGGCCTAGAAAACTGGTGTGGATGAAGATAAATGTTCTGGCCTTGCTGTTCACTCCTCCTCCTATGCCTCCTTTTCTTGCCACTTCTAAAAAGTGGCGCAAAGGAGGAAAAGTCTCAAGTTATGCCACAAAAATGACTTGACAAAACTTGCAATTTTTAACACCACAATAGTGGTGTAAATATCATTACAAATGCCCCCCCCCACAGTGTTTCTTTCCTAATATGTTCTTCCAATAACTCTTTTGATTTGTTCCCTGTCCCATGTTTGCCAACATTGTGGTTCTGGGGAGTCCTGCACAGGTTCTTGTAACACATTAGTCATGGGAATAGCACCAACTAAGACTGGGCCCTATCTCTCCAAATGCCCTAATGATCAAGTTTTTGCCAATATTCAATGACATTTGCCAAGAACCAGAAAATCTTCGACTAGGGATCTGTTTTGAAAGGCGTAGGACGCGACTTTCTGTTGGCTCTAATGGCTGTCACAAGCACCAAATTACCACACGTACTTACGAAAGCGTCCCAGATGGCTCTGTAATGACAGCGTAAAAATATTTTCACTGCCGCCTTTTATGTGCTCTTTCTTCGATTTTACTCTTGTACAATTTTGCTCTTTTAATGAATACAAGCAATTTAATTAGTTTGCATTTGAAATGGTAACTTGATAGGAGTAAATAGTCTTCAGTCATTTCTGGCAAGTGTATTTTTTTTTTAGATGTTCACTTATACCAACTGTGCCCTATGCATAATTTAGATGGATTTGGCATAAAATTGGGGTAAACCAGCACAAATAATTCCTCCAGGACTAATATTCACAGAAACGGATAGCTCATAAATTTTAAGGAAATAGGTACTGCACGCACAGTAATGCCCTCTGGGCTAAGCACAGGGGAAGTTTATTTTTAACAGAAATGTAATCTGCTTTTTTATGCCAAGCCTCAGGACTGGAATTACAGATTTGAAAACCTGTAGACTCCTTACACAACGGCTTTTTCCTAAAATTGTTTAATGACAGATTTCTGCTTAAAACTTTTACGTTTAATATAAAATGTATCATAAAATGACTAATCCGCTTTACATACTTAAAACTCTTGCTTGCAGTTTCAGTAGCATAGAATTATTTATTACAAAAAACGACTGCATACTGGAAAAAAAAATGATGCTTGATATATTCACTAAATTCAGCCCATTATTTCCAGGTATTTTTTTTTTATAATGTTAAAGTAGAGGGTTTTGCCTCGGGGTGCACTATTAAAACACTATTTTTTAATTTAGAAAATTTAATGTCTTACCATATTATTAGAGCTTTGTTCTACCTGGCTGCTCCTGTAACTGAAATGTATGGAAACTTTAAGAGGAGGAATTTGCATTCTCTCCATGCGTATAAATTCAGCTAGGCATACGAGGCACAGGGTTGTTTCTGTGACATTAACTTATAGAAGACTAGGAGCCACGGATCTTAAAGGGGTTCTCTGGGAATTTAGAAAATGAAAATACTTAAATATTACTTTATTGTAAATATATTCCCAAATACTTTTCATTAGTTAGAATGGTTTGTTTTGTCTGGGGAGCAATCATCAGGAGAAATAAAATGGCCGCCGTCCTATTAGTCCTAACTAAAATTAAAAAAAAAATCAGCATCCAAAGAGTCTTTATTTACAATGTCCTACCATTTTGTATCTACAGTGCCTATGCAGGTCAATGCATCTCCATGGTAACAGACCACAAACAAACCCTGTGCAGTCTGATCCTACCATCATACATATTGTAGATTGTCAAAAAAACATTGATCAAATTGATGGTGGACCAAACTGCCGGACCAAACTATCCAAGGTTCAATTGTTGATCTGTTGGGGCTCTTTCACTTGAGTTTTTTGTCAGGATGCGTGTAGTGAACGCATAGCATCCGGGCTGAATCCCGACCCATTCATTTCAATGCGTCTGTGTACATGACCGTTTTTTTTACTCATCATTTCTGCATTCGGGATAAATTGCAGCATGTTTCATATTCTTTTTGCGTTTTCATTTTTCTTCCCTATCTTCCTTGAGCCATAACTTTTTTATATTTCCGTTCATATAGCTGTATGAGTGCTTATTTTTTGCGGAACAAGATTTACTTTCTAATGCCACCATTAATTATGACATACAATGTAGTGGGAAGCAGTAAAAAAATTCCAAATGGGGTGGAATTTTTATGGGTTTTGTTCCCATGGCGTTTCGTTTGTGGCAAAACTGACCCATGCCCTTTATTCTCTGAGTCAGTACAATTACAACGATACTCCATATGTGTAGGTTTTTATGTCTAAATAGTGTAAAAATAAATTTAAACTTTTTTTTTACATCACCATATTCTGACCCCCATATTATTATTATTATTATAATTATATCTACTGAACTGTGTGGAGGCTCATTTTACAATGTGTAGTTTTTTATTGATACCATTTTGGAGCGTGTGACTTCTTGATCACATTTTATTACTTTTTTTGAGTAAGAGAAGCAATGAAAAAATGACAATGACCCTTTTTTCTGTTATGCCATTTGCCATATTGGAAAAATATTTTTAGATTTTAATAGCACGGGCATTTTTGGTTGCGGTGATACCAATGATGTTTATATTTTTTATTTGGGTATTTTTTTTATTAAACTGAAAGGGGGGTGATTTAAACTTTTATATTTTTTTAATTTTTTAACAGTTTTTAAAAACATTTTTATAATGATTT
Source organism: Rhinella marina (assembly GCA_900303285.1). Lineage (NCBI taxonomy): Eukaryota > Metazoa > Chordata > Amphibia > Anura > Bufonidae > Rhinella > Rhinella marina. The sequence continues at coordinate 29,741 of ONZH01024895.1, forward strand.
TGAAGCTCATATATGAATCTATTTTTACATTTCTAATTTTGAACAATCATGTATTTTTTAAAATGAATTTAAAATGACTTTATTACTGTCTGTTGCTCATTTCTTATGCCTTCTGGTGACCAAAATAAGAATTGCAGTTTGAATACTCTGGGTCTCTTCAGCGAGACCCAGGGCATTCAAACCAATTACCGGCATCCCTATTGGCCGCAAGGGAAGTCGGTAACACTTTTTGACACTTCAGATGCTGTTATCTCATTTGATAATGGCATCTAAAGGCTTTAGTTACCGTGATCGGCATTTATTGCCAGTCGCGGTATTTAGCGACTATTTTAGCCATATTTGCCTATCACTCCAGTGCCGTAAAGGGTTAAAGGGGTTCTCCGGGCTTTTGATATTGATGACCTATCCTCAGGATAGATCATCAATATCAGATCAGTGGGGGTCTCACACCCGGCACCCCCGCAGATCAGCTGTATGAGGAGATGGCACGCAGTGTGCACATGTCCTGCTGCTTTGCCATAGACATAGAGGGAAGAGAGCAGGAGGAGAGATGGGAGACGGCACGCCCACACTGTGTGCACTGTTTCCTCATACAGCTGATCTGCGGGGGTCCCGGGTATCTGACCCCTGCCGATATGATATTGATGATCCATCCTGAGGATAGGTCATCCATATTAAAAGGAAGGAGAAACCCTTTAAAAGATGGAACCATACATAAAGGCAAAGTGCAAATAATGGTAGAAGTAGCACCAAGTAGCATCTGATATTCTAATAAGCTAATGATATTGTTCTAATTTCCTCTTCTCTGCCATTGTTCTCAGCTCCTGAATGTTAATCTCAGTTATTTCATCACAGCCCTAATAAATATTGTGGCAGGGGAATAGCTTGTTGCATAATTACGCTTTTTATCTTGTTGACAAAATTCCCTGTACAAAACAATTTGCTTGTAATGATACTTTCATATGTATACCATAATAATATAATGCTGACATCAAATGTCTGCGACGTTCCTAATGCCAGCTCCTCTACAGCTCTCTGGGCACCACCAGATTGAATCCATTAGACAAAAAAGTTGCTCCATTATTTCTATACCATTGTCTTAACCTAACGCTCATAGATTCAACAAAGTGCTACTTTTTATTAGAAATACAGAGTATCTCTACAGGTTTAAGGCACTTGCTTCCAATTAGGTTTGAAGTACAATATATTTATCTTGTTAGAGTCCGCAGTCTAAGCTGCAGTGATTGCTGATTGATGAGTAACCACAACACAATACGGCCACGTTGTGAATTCTTATTAGTGCACAGTGCATACATAGTCTTTACATTTAATCTGGGCATTAAACTCAATTGTGTTGGCTGAATCACCAAATGAGAGTAATTAACACAGTAATTGTACAAATTAGCAAGTAGTGCCAGTAAGAGGCAGTAAAGCTAGCATCATGTTGCCTTGTATAAAAGGTAGACACTAAGAAACCAATGACATTGCATCTGAATCCATACATGTTTGAATGTTTTATAGGTATTAGCTTCTGCAAACCCAGAAAATGCATGGTCCAAAAAGGGTTGACTTTTTTTTTTGAGAAAGATACCCATATGCCTTCAATAGCTGTCGACCGAATGCTCTAGATGACAGCTACGGTAGAATTCTATTTAGGGCTGAAAACAATTATTCAATTGAAACTAGTAACTCGACACATAAAATCCTGGATGCAAATTTTTTGCATCGAAGATTCGCTTGTGTCATGTGGCCATTGAGCGTAAGTGAAGCGCTTGCTATTACTCACAGCTCTGTGGTCACCCGCCGCCCCGCACTGTACTGGAAAGTATCCTGACATTACCAGGGCATAGTACTTGTATACTCGCACTGGGGCACTGTGGAGAAGGGGAGGGTGCAGCTGATGACACGGGGGAGGGGGGGGAGCCTGAGGGCACGGGGGAGGGGAGTCTGATCCCTGATGGCACTGGGAGGGGGGAGCCTGATGGCATTGGGAGTCTGATGAGTTTTTATAAAGGAGAACGTTCTTTTAATTAGTTTTTTCTTATAAGAGTACTCGATTAATCATTGGATTAATCGATAGAAAACTTGATTACTGAAATAATTGATAGCTACAGCCCTAATTCTATTGACCCTCATAATACACTCCTCACCCACTGCAGAACATTGTAATGCACACTCTAGCTGCTGTAGAGCCTCAATATACAGAGCTCAGCTTCTGCAGAGCCTTATATTACACACCTCGGCTGCTGTAGAACATCATAATACACTCCTCAGCTGCCTCAGAACTACATAATACACCTCAGCTGTTGTAAAACATCATAATACACAACTAGAATTCTGCAGAAACTCATAATAACACACACTTCAGCTGCTGTGGAATATTATAATATAGTTACATAGTTACATAGTTAATATAGTTGAAAAAAGACATAAGTCCATCAAGTTCAACCAAGGGATAGGTGGGGACGCGAATCCCAGAAGGAAATTGGACTCAGATTTCTACACTTTTTCATAAGCATTAATGTAATTTACTTTTAAGAATTTATCTAAACCTTCTTTAAAACTGTCCACTGTTCCTGCTGTGACCACGTCCTGAGAAAGTCTATTCCACAGATTCACAGTTCTTACTAGTGTTGAGCGAGCACCTCTGTGCTCGTATGCTCGGGTGCTCTGGCCGAGCACTAGGGGTTGCTCGAGTGCTCGGCCGAGCACCCGAGCATAATGTTAGTCAATGGAACTAAACCAGGCACCTCCCGCTCGGAAGAGGGGAGGGTGCCTGGTTAATAGAAAAAGGTCAGAATCGCGACTTCTCCTCTTTTACTCCTTTCACTCGTAAAAGTATGCTAATTAACTGAATTTGTATGCATTAGCGCACAATGCCTACGCATTAGCATACAAATGAGTATGCATTAGCATACAAAATGCGTACTCATCAGCATACAAAATGCGTACGCATTAGCATACAAATTCGTACGCATTAGCATACAAATTCGTACGCATTAGCATACAAATCAACACAGTACGGGGAAGAGACTCGAGCATTGTGCTCGAGTACACTCGATGTTCGGCCGAACACCGAGCGGACCCGAGCATAGGCATGCTCAGCCGAACAGCGAGTTCGGCCGAGCATGCTCGCTCAACACTAGTTCTTACAGTAAAGAAGCTTCGACGCTTATGGAGACTGAACTTTTTCTTCTCCAGTCGGAGGCAGTGCCCCCTTGTCTTTTCAGGGGATTTTACATGGAATAGTTTTTCACCGTATTTTTTGTATGGCCCATTTATACATTTGTATGGGTTAATTATGTCCCTTCCTTAGACTTCTCATCTCAAGACCAAATAAATTCAATTCTTTTCTTCATAACTAAGACCCTCCATGTCCCTTATCAGTTTAGTCGCTCTCCTCTGTACTCTTACCAGCTCCAGGGCATCCTTTCTATGGACTGGTGCCAAGAACTGAACTGCATATTCGAGATGAGGCCGCACCAATGCTTTGTAAAGTGGTAATATTACATCCCTGCCCCTCGTTTAATGCATGACAATATACCTTAGCTGCTGAAGAATCTCATAATACACACCTCAAAGTTACATTTAGGATCGGATTGACAGATTGCCAGGTGGGGCTGGGGAAGACCCGGCGGTCACAATGACAAAGTCAGGGGGAGATGGAAGGTCCTTAAAAATGATTTTAGGGAACTAGGAGAGAAGCTCAAGTCCAGGACCTCCAAGTTAGTGTTTTCAGAAATACTACCAGTGTCACGAGCGTCACTAGTCACTAGTGGCTCAGAAGCTGGTGCAGGAAGGAAGGGTTTGGGTTCATAGAGACTCTACAGTAGGGACAGGCTGCACTTTAATGGGGAGGGTGCAACTGCCCTGGGGGAAAAAATGGCTAGACACCTGGAGGAGCTTTTAAACTAGGATCTAGGGGGGTGAGGGGGTCATACTAATAAGGGGGTACATAGTGTAGATAGAGAGTGGGACATAGGAGGGGACAGTGGGGGTTTAGTGGGGGCTGGGGTTAGAGAGGAATGTAGGGAGAAGACTGGGAAAAACATCAACCAAAGTAACCCAAAACCCCTGGATATTCACTTCACAGGTAATAGTAATTTAAAAAGTGGGGTTAAAAATATACATAGACCTCTTAACTGTATGTACACTAATGCCAGAAGCCTGACTAATAAAATTGGTGAACTGGAATTAGTGATGTGTGAGGAGGACTATGACATAGTGGGAATAACTGAGACATGGATGGATAATAGCTATGACTGGGCAGTTAACGTACAGGGTTACAATCTGTTTAGAAATGAGCTATGAGCCAGACATCCAGCTACAGCCATTCCATTGATTTCATGCTGCTGATCTCAAAGGCTATCCTTATGCACAACAAGATGGTAATGGAGGCTGAAATGGAAATCTATCCTCCTCAGCGTAATAATTACAGTAAATTGCATTTTTCCCTATGTGATTGGAAGGGCAGTAGGTCTTATGAGAAAATCTTAATTTCTGTGAGTAGGAGCGCATGCACAAATATACTCAATAAGGAACCTGCACCCTCCACAATCAATTAAAAATCCAGGTTTGGATTAGTTAGTGAGTATATTTGCACAGGCGCCGCTACTGACACTACTGGTGCATGTACGAGATTAAGATTTTCTCTGGAGACCCCTGGTGCAAAATACGGAATGCACACAGATGTCATCCATATGTTTTACAGATCCGTTTTTGCGGACCTCATACGGTCGTGTGCATGAGCCCTTAGACCATTTTCTACACCTAAACCAGGCGTAGAAAATGATGAACGAGATGGGCCTGCCAACCCGTCCCCTTCCCTGTCCACTCCATGCCCACTTTTTTAGACCTGGCAAGCAACATAATCTGCGCTACAAAAAGTGGCGTATATCTGGTAATAAATGACCCCCTTTATGTCTTTTCCCAAGAAGCTCAAGAAGCTGCTGTATAGAAGACTACTGTCAAAACTCCAGTAATAACTGCAAATATCACATGGACAGAACAAGAAATGTCTCTTCTAAGATTTAATAGGATTTATTATCCATAAATAATTCCTCAATCCAATAAACTTCTTCTATGTGCCTATTATTATATGTAAAGCCCTTTACTAACCAACTGATGTTACATTTGTAATTTTGTATTATATTTGTAGGGATTTATTACTAAACAATTTTACTTTTACTTTATTAGTCAGTACAATGACTGCTATATTAAATGTACTGTATATCACTTTATCTTTTTCTACTTTTGCACAGTAAAAATCATATTTAAAAATGTTTTTCTATAACCATACCTTTTTTTAATTTTCTGTCAATAGAGATATTTGAAGGCTTATTTTATTGTGGAGTAAGCTACAGTTTTTATTGCTACCAATTATACTTTTTATTCCTGTATTTGGAGGTATGGTGATAAAAAACATTGTCATTATTTTTTTATTTTTATTTTTTATTACTTATGTTCACCGCGGATATTAACTAAGATGATAATTTAATAGTTTGTATTGTTTTAGATGCAGCAATATCCATTATATGTAGTTTATTTTTGATATGAGATCAGTTTATCTCTGGTCTCAATTAGCCTGTTAACCCTTTGTTATGGAGTCCTGAGCCTACATATGTGGAACACATCATTAAGTACTTTCCTGCTAAGTCGTTATTGTATGGCACAAGGAATGAATTATAGATGCTAGTTCTATAACTATGCCAGTTGATTTATCATGATATCTTGACCATACGACTATCAAGAACCCCTTTGTCTAATCCAAAAGTACATACACATCGGTGGTTTTGTACAATGGATATAATGGAAATCATTATATCATTATGATCACTCAATCAGCAATCATTATGATCACTAGGAACATTGGATGATGCTGCGAATATATATATTAGGGATGAGCGAACCGAACCGTAACGAACCAGATTCGTTTACGAACTTTGCAAAAAGTTTGGTTCGTCACCGAACCGAACTTTTGAAAAGTTTGTAACGAATCTGGAAAAAAAAAAAAACGGTAACGCAAAACTTTACTTTTTTCACAGAATAGACCAGGATACAAGGGATTATTACTCCTATAATCCCTTGTATCCTGGTTTTCTGTGAAAAAAAAATGTGTGACGTCACCCCACTGCCCCTGAAGTGCCTGAGCGCGCCGACAGCTTGTCAGTGCGTCTCAAGACTTCAGAGGGAGAGGAGCTGCAGATTAGTGTTAGAGAAAAGATATAGATAGAAAATCAAACAAGTAGATAGATACAGGGAGAGATAGAGAAGAAATAGAAAGGGTAAGGCTACTTTCACACTGGCGGCAGGCCTGATCCGGCAGGTGAAGGGTGCTGCCGGATCAGGGCCTGCCGCAGTGACATGTGTGGAGCCGGAACCGCGCTCCGGCCCCACACATGTCACACAGTACATACATATACATACACATAAACATACACACACATATAGACATACAAACACACATACATACTTACATGCTCCCCGGCAGGTCTTCGGAGCGTCAGGACGGCTCACACAGGTCACGATTCCCCACAGCGCCCTCTGCTGGGCGCCTGGTGGAATCGTCATCTGACGATTCCACCAGGCACCCAGCAGAGGGCGCTGTGGGGAATCGTGACCTGTGTGAGCCGTCCTGACGCTCCGAAGACCTGCCGGGGAGCATGTAAGTATGTATGTGTGTTTGTATGTCTTTATGTGTGTGTATGTTTATGTCTGTATGTGTCTATGTGTACCCGGATCCGTAATGGACTCCATTGAAAGTCAATGGAGGGCGGATCCGGTTACCATTATGGTCACACCAGACGGATCCACCCCCATTGACTTGCATTGGGGTCATTCCGGATCCGTCTTGGTGCGGATGCCTGGACCGGAGAGCAAACCGCAGCATGCTGCGGTTTGTTCTCCGGTCTGAAGACGGAACGGAATGCTTTCAGGAGCATTCCGTTGTCTTCAGTTCAGTTTTGTCCCCATTGACAATGAATGGGGACAAAACTGAAGCGTTTTATTCCGGTATTGAGCCCCTATGACGGAACTCAATACCGGAATTTTAAAACGCTAGTGTGAAAGTAGCCTTAGTGAGAGAAGCAGGAGGGAGGAAGAGAAAGCTAGATATAGAAGTTAAGGTGATAGATAGGGAAAGAGGCTGAGAAAGCAAGAGATAGGTAGAGATAGGGAGAGGAAGTCATATAAATAAAAAAATTGTGACATCTAGGGAGAGATAGGATGAGAAAAAAAAATAGTGAGAGAAAAGAGTCAGGACAGGTAGCATTCCTGTTCCGTGACCGTACACGCTACACGTTGCTGCTCAGCTGGGTGCCGTCAACCCCATTTAGCCGCAACAAAAAAAGTTAAAAAAAAACTAAAAAAAGTTATAAACAAAGTTTAAAAAAAAAAAAAGTTAAAAAAAGTTATAAAAAGTTAAAAAAAAGTTTAAAAAAAGTTATAAAAAAAATAAAGTTTAAAAAAGTATAAAAAAATACATCATTTAATTTTCCCCCACACAATAAAAATATGTACAAGCGTCCTACTTCCAGCACTTCACAGGCAAGAAGTGCAACAGCAGGCGGTAAGGGTAGGAGAAGTGGTAGCACCAGGCCCGGTGGCAGCCAGGGTAACAGGCGTGGCAGCAGGGTGCAGCTACCCCTGACGCCCACTGGTCAAGTAAGAACACCACAGCCAGCGGTTCTAGATTGGCTTACCCAATCCTCCAGTTCCACCGCCCAAAGCTCCCAAACGAGGAGTCAAGCATCCGCTGGATCATCCGACACCACCCTTACATGGGACGGTCAGCGAGAGTCCTCTGCTCCGTCCCCTGTTATTCGAATGCCACTCACCTTTGGGGCACCTTCTGCCAGGGAACTGTTGTCAAACCTTGATCTGCCCTTGGAGTCTCTACCACTTTTTAGTGATGAGGAGGAGGAGGAAGTAGTCCACCAAAGTCAGCGGGTGGAACGTAGTGAGACTCCAGAGGAGGTGTTGGCTGTAAGCAGTCAACAGAGCCAGGGAGGGGCATCCAGTGCCACACCTGATATTCTGTCCCAGCCACCGGAGGAAAGTAGCAGTGGTGCCGAGTTTGACGACGATGTCGCTGATCGGACATGGCGCCCTCAAGCAGCTTCATCCTCATCATCAGGGGAGGAAATAGAGGTGCCACCGACGCAGCAACATCCCACTGTTGTAAGGAACCGAGGCACAAGAGGAAGGGGTAGAAGCCAAGCTACCAGGCAGAGATCACCCTCTCAAAGCCTTGGTCCTGAGAGGGCACCCTCAGGCAGCAGTGGCAGTCAACAGGCAGCAAGACCCCCCGTGGCTGTCAGCAAACCACGGTCCTCAGTCGTCTGGCAGTTCTTCCGCCTGGGGAAAGATAAGCACATCACTTTGTGCCTGCTGTGCAATGAGAGGGTCAGTCGTGGCAGGGGTGATAATCTCGGGACAACATCCATGCGAAAGCACATGGAAAGGCAACACCAACAGGCCTGGAAGAACCGTGACCCCAATACCACCTCCTGTCAGGATGCACCATACACTGCAGATCCCATCATGCAGCATCCTCTCACTGGAACTCAGGGCTCGTCAGCCTCAGGTGCCAGCAGCAGCACAGTGTCACTGCCATCTACACCGCTAATGAGGCAGCAATCCGTGACTGAGTCCATGGGCAGACGTCAGGTGTATTCCAGCAGCCATCCCATGGCCCAGAAACTGACCGGACACCTGGTTAAGCTGCTGGTGCTTCAGTCCCTGCCCTTCAACCTCGTGGACTCCCAGCCTTTCAGGGATTTCATGGTGTGTGCGCACCCCAGATGGCGAGTCCCCAGCCGCCACTACATCTCTGGCAAAGCTGTCCCATCACTGCACAGTTATGTGCAGAAAAAGGTGGGCGACTCATTGGGACTCTCGGTGTCCAAGACCGTGCACCTGAGTGCTGATGTCTGGTCCTCAAATTATGGCCAAGGGCAGTACATGTCTGTTACTGCCCATTGGGTCAACATCCTCCCAGAAGACCATCAGGAAGTTGTCCCATTCTTGCCACTGTCATCTCCACGGTGCTTTAGGGGGCCAGCAGCGGGAAGCAGAAGTTCTGCCTCCACCACCTTGTAACCATCCGCCGCTTTGACAGCAGTCCAACCTGTCCCGGTGTCTTACCACGATGTCAGGCCCGTAGCTCTCAGGCTGTCCTCCATTTGGTGAGCCTGGGTGAACGGAGACACAGTGGGCAGGAGCTCCTCCGGACCATCAGGGAGTAGATAGATGAATGGCTGACCCCACGTCAACTAACGGTGGGAAGTGTGGTAGCAGACAATGGGAGGAACATTGTCTCTGCAGTGCAGCAGGGAGGGCTGAGTCATACACCTTGTATGGCACATGTGATAAACCTCATAGTGCACAGGTTTCTTAGATCATTTCCTGCACTACAAGACCTTCTGAGGATGTCACGCAGAGTGTGCAAACACTTCAGCCACTCCTACACTGCAAGGAACACCCTGCTCAGGATCCAGAGACAGCGCAGTCTGCCCCAACATCGGCTAATCTGCGACTTGCCAACACGCTGGAATTCTGCCCTCCATATGCTGGACCGCCTGTACGAGCAAAGGTCAGCCGTTACAGACTACCTCATGGGCCAATCAGGCAGCTTCACGCCACACTGCGACTTCCAAGTCACACACTGGCAGATGATGCGTGAAGTCTCCCAATTGTTGATCCCTTTTAAGGACGCGACTTTGTTTGTGAGCAGGCAGGACTATGGGATCAACGACATCATCCCACTCGTCCATGTTCTGGAAAGTGCGCTGAAAAGCATCATCAGCGAGGATTCCCAGGCCACCACTCCAAGGCTGAACATCGCCTTGAGCCCAGAGATGGATGAAGTGCAGATGGAGGGTGAGGAGGAGGAGGAAGATGTCTTCGCCCAGCCATTCCACACACTGCCACCTGGCTTCTCTGCCTCTCAATCACAGGAGGAGATGGAGGATGAGGTGGTAGAGGAAGCGGAGGAAGACCCCAGCAGACCCTGGAACTATACCGAGGACAGTGGAGAGGAGAGGCGCTCATTGTCCTTGGTGCAGATGGCAAGGTGCCTGCGGGAGTGTCCGAGGAGTGACAGCCGGATTGTGGACATCCGCCAGAGGGACCAATACTGGCTGGCCACCCTGGTGGACCCTCGCTTCCGCCGCAAAATGGCTGAATTTTTTCCGCCATCAGAGAGGGAGGCAAAACTGGGGTACTACCAGGACCTACTCACCAGACAGCTGGTCTCTACTTACCAGCGAGACCATCCAGGTCCCAGACAACATCCGCTCAGGGGGAACCAGCGCGCTCCACTACCACCACCACTAGTGGAGGCGTGAGAAGTCGCTACAGCCTCCAATCGCTGATGAGCGATTTCATGCAGCCAGCTGCTGAAGAGGGGACACAACACCGGACTCATGGCGTGGACCAGCATGAGCTCACCCACCAGGTCACTGCCTACCTGGATTGTACCCTGCCCCAAAGTGTCACTGACCCCGTGCAGTACTGGGCAGAGAAACTGGACATTTGGCCTCAACTGGCAGAGTTTTCTTTGGCTCTGCTGTCCTGCCCAGCCAGTAGTGTTGCGTCAGAGAGGGTGTTCAGTGTGGCAGGTAACATTGTAACACCGCAAAGAACGAGGCTCTCTTGCCACAGTGTTGAGATGCTGACTTTTATAAAGATGAATTGTGCCTGGATTACATCGGATTATACCACCCCCCTGCCTGATGTGAATGACTAAGTCATCAGTCACCCGTCTTGCATGGCAAGCCGTGTGTCCAAGAAAATGACCTTAAGATCCCAAATATGTGCCCAGCGTAAAAATCTGTAATTTAACTTATTAAGTAATGTTCCCCACTTAGACCCCAAATTTAAAAAAAAATCACCTTAAAAATTCCCTACTTCATTCGGATACATTTAAATAAACAGAACCCCATCTCCAAATTTAATGCTCATGGTGTGTTGGCCATTTAACATCTCCACACCAGCTTAATGCCTCACACCGGTGCACCGTCCAACCCATACCCCAAGAACAGTACCATCCCTAAAATAATCCCCACGACTATGCTTCACAAAGTGGGGATTTCACCTTTTGTGAACTATAGCCATGGGGTTCTATTCCTGGCACCCATGCCAAGGAACACTACTCACCGTTTTGTGAGCAGGTGCTAACTGTTCTTGAGGTATTTTGTTGATATCATGAGAGTAGTAAAATCTCGCACCGCAAATCCCGATGGGGTTCTTCTCTGTGCGAATGATTTCACGCCTCTCATGCAGTCACACGTGGAATAAGGCTGTCTATGGGGTATATATCACGGAGGCTGCTGTCCTTCAACTGTGATACAAAAAAACCTCCACAGTTAGTTACAGCAACAAACAGTTGCTGAAAGGCAGGTTAACTTGCCTTATTTACGGGTGCCTTTACAATGGGATGCTTTTTTGGGGTTCTATGCTGCCTAAAATCCACAGCGCATCGTTGGCTGTTTTTATGCCACCTTCAGTACTATGGGGCTGGACGCAAATACCCAGTTCAGCGCAGAACTGCGTATGTCCGGACGGTACCATAGTACTGGAGTACTGGATATGGACAATGATGCCTCAAAAATGGCATCTGAAAGACTGAATCTGGAGAAAACAAGAAAGATCAAGAGACACAAAATCCTTATAGAGAAAAGGAAAATGGAGAACCTCATGAAATCTCACTCTGCAAACTCTGCCAGTGAAGAATTTCAGAGGACCATTCTTGACACCATGAGGAAAATTGGAGAACTGGCCCCTGAAAGAAGGAGGATGAATAAAGATGCAATCCTCAAAAAGCTGAGAAAGATCGTCAGCACGGAGTTATTGAGGAGGTTCTCCAAAAAACACCATTGTATGTCTCTTCGTCCTGATCTGGAAGTCTAGAGACCCAAAACCTACAAAGAGAGGCAGCCCAGAAGAGAATCAAAAACAACAGAGACTGGGTTGTCCAATGTAGGAGACAACTTTTCTATGCAAGACCAATAGTCAATGGTGCTTTAAAAGAGTCCAGGTCATCAGCTATAAACATCTCCTTCACAAAGCCCAAGCAAGGCACATGGATTGTCTCTGCACCCAAAATATCATTGGAGGAAGATGCCCCAGGTTAGATGGAAATAGTTTAGTGTATGAGGACTTGGGGTGGGGGGATGGCGGTGGATGTTACTGTTATGTATGAGGCCTCATTTATTCAAAATTATCCAATACAAACTGTCCTTGTTGTCCAAAGCAACCAATCACAATGCAGATCTCATTGTTCCAGAGCATTTTAAGAAATAGAATCCGAGCACTGACTGGTTGCTATTGACAACAATGACTTTTTTTCCCCTCTGGCATATCTGATAAATAAGGGCTCATATAGTATACATTTCTTGCTTACTTATTACGTGCTTTATGTAATAAACCTATGTTGTATCATCACAGCAGATGGAAGCTTTATTAAACGCTCTAATATAGTGGTCATTGCAGTTGAAGACTTTGGTGATGCCAGTAGCCGTACTACATCCCCTAAAGAATTGGCCAACATACTAAAACCTACACCATGTTCCAAATTATTATGCAAATGATATTTAGCTCTGATTTTCCTAAATAGGTCGATGCAAATGACAGTCAGTATAATAAAAGTCATCACTCGTTAGAGTATACATCGAATTTTATTGAACAAACCTCCCAATGATAACAGTATGTTCTTCAAAAATTAAAAAAACCCAAAATGCACTGTTCCAAATTATTATGCACAGTAGAGTTCCTAAACATTTGATATGTTTTTAAGAACTGAAAATGCTCATTTGTGGAATTTGCAGCATTAGGAGGTCACAGTCACTGAAATAAAAAGCTATTTAAATCCAAAACATTCTAACAGGCCAAGTTACATGTTAACATAGCATAACATATTCTTTGATATCACCTTCACAATTCTTGCATCCATTGAACTTGTGAGTTTTTGGAGAGTTTCTGCTTGAATTTCTTTGCATGATGTCAGAATAGCCTCCCGGAGCTGCTGTTTTGATGTGAACTGCCTCCCACCCTCATAGATCTTTTGCTTGATGATACTCCAAAGGTTCTCTATAGGGTTGAGGTCAGGGGAAGATGGTGGCCACACCATGAGTTTATCTCCTTTTATGCCCATAGCAGCCAATGACACAGGTATTCTTTGCAGCATGAGATGGTGCATTGTCATGCATGAAGATGATTTTGCTCCTGAAGGCACTTTTATGCTTTTTGTACCATGGAAGAAAGTTGTCTGTCAGAAACTCTATATACTTTGCAGAGGTCATTTTCAATGTACCCTAAAGGGGCCTACCAGCTATCTCCCCATGATTCCGTCTCAAAACATGACTCCTCCACCTCCTTGCTGACGTCGCAGCCTTGTTGGGACATGGTGGCCATCCACCAACCATCCACTACTCCATCCATCTGGACCATCCAGGGTTGCACAACACTCATCAATAAACAAGACTGTTTGAAAATTAGTCTTCATGTATGTCTGGGCCCACTGCAACCATTTCTGCCTGTGAGCACTGGTTAGGGGTGGCCGAATAGTAGGTTTATGCACCACAGCAAGCCTTAGAAGGATCCTACACCTTGAGGTTCGAGGGACTCCAGAGGCACCAGCAGCTTCAAATATCTGTTTGCTGGTTTGTAATGGCTTTTTAGCAGCTGCTCTCTTAATCCGATGAACTTGCCTGGCAGAAACCTTCCTCATTCTGCCTTTATCAGCACGAACACGTCTGTTCTCTGAATCAGCCACAAATCTCTTCACAGTACGATGATCACGCTTAAGTTTTCTTGAAATATCTAATGTTTTCATCCCTTTTCCAAGGCATTGCACTATTGGATGCTTTTCGGCAGCAGAGAGATCCTTTTTCTTTCCCATTTTACTTGAAAACAGTGGCCTGCTTAATATTGTGGAACATCCAGTTTTCCTTTAATTGGGCTCACCTGGCAAACTAATTATCACAGGTATCTGACATTGATTTCAGTGATCCAAAGAACCCTGAGACACAATACCATCAATGAGTTTCATTGAAAAACAAAAAATTTAATCTTTATGACACTTAAATCCAATTTGCATAATAATTTGGAACATGATGTATTGACTTTGACAATCTTAAGTTTCAAAAAGAGCTTGGAGAGGGGTCCTACGGAAAAGTAACTGGCATAAAATTGTTCAACTATTTCCTTATAATTAATCAATTTCACTCCTCAAAATTATTGGTCTGAGTTGTTTTGATTCTCCTCCAGGTCATCTTGGCATCAGATACGGTCAGCGAAGAACTGCTGGCTGTCAAAGTCATGGCTAAAGTGATATAGAGAACACAATCTCTACAGAGCTAGAAGTCCTGAAATTTGCCACTGGGAGCCGCTTCCTAACATCTATGTGGGCATCTATGGAGGCACCAAATGAGTACTTCATTGTGATGGACTATATGGCTGGAGGAGACCTGTTTGACCTAATTATGGAATGGAATGTGTTTGATATGCAGACAACAAGGTAAATTTCTTATGCCTGAATCATAAAAATCTGCTGCCTGTTCATTGTACACCAGTGAGAATAATGACAACAGGAGGAAATATGAATAGGACATCTCTGTGTAATCGTCTCATGTTCTCTATATGGCTATGACCTGTAATCATTCCTCTGCTTTCTACTCCACAGACTCTTTGCTGCAGAGATGGTCTGCGGACTCCAGTACCTGCATGAACATGGCATCGTTCATCGGTAATTCACACATAATCATTGACTCCCCAAGTTGTTTTCTTACAAATCTATTGTGTAAAGTTATTTTCATTAATTATCTTCGATAATAAGTGTCTTTCTCTCTGCAGTGACCTAAAGCCTGAAAATATCCTCCTAGATGACATTGGACACATCAAAATCGCTGACTTTAGCTTATCAGCAATGAATGTGTTTGGGGAGGACACAATGACAGGCTGTTTAGGCTCGACTGGTTACATTGCCCCAGAGGTAAGGACCATTCCTGTCTGATTGATAGTAGGACTGAGAAGTTGTTTCACTTTTATGGTTTCCATTCTATAAGATCTTTTGTGAACCCAAAGCTGATGTGGAACTGATGTTTTAACAGGTGTTAGACGGTGAAAGCTACAACCATCTGGTGGACTCATTTTCTTTTGGCGTCATCTTATTTAAGATGAGTGTAGGTGATGACCCGTTCTATGGCCAAGGCACACTGGATGATTATTATCTGTCACTGCAGGAGGATATTCCTTCATTTCTACCTGGAACATGCCCTGATGCCATTAATATCATAGAAGGGGTGAGTAGGATCACATGGAGATGGATGATAATAGGATTTGAAAAGTTCACATACATTATATTAGAACCTTTATTGTTGGCATTTATCATTAACAATACATGACATAATATCTAATGGTCTCTCTCATTTTCCAGCTCCTCTGCAAATCTCCAAGTGGACGATTGGCAATAACATCTTCCATCAGATGTCACCCGTTCTTCCACTCAATAGACTGGGGTGATGTGGAGTCCAGCAGGGCCCGCCCACCATTCTAATGGGACATTGACAAATTGTATGGGCTCAGACAGAGCCTTCCTCTCATCGGACGTAACCATCCGGGGTTTCTGGAGGCATCAAACTAATATTCTATACTGATCCACCATGTCTTGATGCAGGAAGCTACCTGTCAACCCAGAATCGAGAAGGGCCAATTCATTAAACCAAGTACCTATAAACAACAAATTCATGGACAAAGTCAGATTTAGAGAGGGCTCATCTTCTCATGAGGTATTTTTGGTGTTAGACACAGCAGCCGCCTTCTGGTAATCATTTGAACAGTCACAGTACTGCCACTGCCTCTGTTCCATACATAGCTCTCATTGAGTGCTGGACGAGATTTTAAGGCATATTTTGCTGCAGCTCTTTTCAAGCAAAGAGGTAGATCCAGTAGGAAAGAGAAGTATAAATCCTTCCTTTATATTTCCAAATCCTTTGAAATCCACTTCTGATCGTGGCTATAAAACCTGCATGAAAATCTACCATACAACCTCCTCCAAAAAATCTTTGTGAATCTCCCCCAAACTCTCTATATAATACTATCCTATAGTTCTACTCTATGCTATATTGGATAATAATGCTCCAAACTGATTCTTGTGCCCTGCAGAAATGCAAATGTTTGATCTGTTGAGAGGACCCTCTTTCCACTCACAGGAAGAGAACTTGGGGGGCCCACAAGCTACCCAGCTTTGACCAAGGTGTTTTGGTACAGGATTAGGGTAGCCCCAAGTGCCAGGTGAAGGAAAGTCTATGACCCTGGACTGTCTTTCTTTTCATGATGACTTCTGCTCGGGTTGTCTTTTCCTTGGCTGAAGATTTTATAATGTAACTATTCCACTTTTTAACTTTCTTTAAAAGCGCCTTTACCTCTTAGATAAAAGCGGACTTTTCGCTCAGAGAGCTAGAATGCAAACGTCAGTCATTAGCGGTGCAGGGAGAGATTTGTGAATATCTATCCTTGTCTGTATCCCATTGATCTAAATGTCTATATATTGTATAAGTTCTATTAAAATTGTCACAATGCCATTTTGTGTCTTTTACGTTATCTATTTCTTGCGATATCAGCCATTATAAATGATACAATGGAAATACTTAGGTAAATGTGGTATGAGAATATCAATTATCCTTTCTTTTCTGGTACAGATGTCAAAGGTGTTACTGAACTTTTCTGTATGCTTCGTGCTTTTCAGGGTAATGTAGTAGGCTTACCTGATGGCCTGTATAAAGCACTGCTAAATATCTGGTTGCGCCAAACCCAGTTTGCAAACGCAGTCATTTATTATTATTTTATGATTGAAGAACTTTTTGCCAATGGTTTTTCTGCAGGCCTAGAGATGTATGCATCAAGTATAGAAGTTTCAAATCAATCAAATATTTGAGTGCAAAAATCTGACAAAAAGGCCCCCTCACAATAGTGATGCCCCATAGTGCCTCCTACACAGTAAAGGTGCACCCAGACAGTAATGATGTTTTCTTAGTGCCCCTTAGAGAGTAATGAGATGCACCATTAGTGCCCCTTCCCGAGAGCATAATGACCCATTAGTGCGCCTGACACTGTGTGGTGCCCCCACACAGTATGATGCCCCCCAACACAGTGTTATGCCTACTTAGTACCTCTCCATTCAGTATTATGCCTTCTTAGTGTCTCCCACATAGTATAAATTCCCCTTAATGCCCCCCACACAGTATGATGCCCCCCAACACAGTGTTATGCCTACTTAGTGCCTCTCCATTCAGTATTATGCCTCCTTAGTGTCTCCTACACAGTATAAATCAAAAAAGTGGACACCCAAATGGAAGCTGTGCCCGATATGGCACTTCCACAATTTTTGTTGTTCTGCTCATCTAACGGATGTGAACAAGTCTAAGTACATCATACTTTATCTGCCTAATTAATTAGTTCCTTTGCTATGCCCATCTTCCTTCCCATGAGTTGGTTCTGATTCTGATTCCTAAACTGTGACATGACTGTGTGAAAGGTACTAGAAGGGCTTTAGTGACACTTCTCCTATTCACTTGACTGTATAATGTATATTGATTACAAACATCCAATCTCTCGCCTTCATTTTAGATGCAGTTAAAGAGGTTGTCCAGGCTTTTTAATATTGATGACCTATTAGCTGTACAAGAAAACGGTGCACGCAGTGCGCACGTGCCGTCTCCCTTCTCTCTTCCTGCCCGCTGCTGAACTCCCATAGACATACAGCAGCACACAATAAGAGAGAAGGGAGACGGCATGTGCGCACTGCGTGCACCGTTTTCTCGTACAGCTGATCGGCGAGGGTGCCAGGTGTTGGACCCCCACCGATCTGATGACCTATCCTGAGGATAGGTCATCAATATTTAAAAGCCCGGACAAACCCTTTAAGAAAAAATAGCTTAGAATGTAGGATTACCACCAAACACATGTCCTGGTGTTTGCCTTTATTACTGTTTTTTTATTGATTGCATTGTTTGAATTAGCTATTTAATAACTTCCACATAAAGGATTCATCAGGGGTGCACCACCAATGAGACCAGGTGAGGCAATCGCCTCAGGCAGCACCAGGTAGATGTAAGAGGGGGGAAGGAGAAGGGCCATGGGCAATGAGCACTTTCATTGTGGTGAGGGGATAAGGTTAAAAAATTGGTATTGGGGGGGAGTTGTTTCAGTTTTCACCTCAGGCAGCAGAAAGGCTAGGTACACCCTTGGATTCGCCTATAAAAATGAAAGTTACAGATCAGTTTCTACTAATGTTACTTTTGTATATTTTCTCTCTTATTTCAACTAAGAAGATTAATAGTTGCGAAAATACTTTTCCAAGCTGAAGGTTTTATTAATTGTGCCGCTGTCTAGACTGCGCTTATCTGTTACCTACAGTGACACCACGCATTCTTCCAGAATGCTAAAAAAAAGGCTGCACTCTTTATCTCATCCAGCTTCCCTCGCTTAATCCACTGGTCAGAGTGTAAAGACATAACGGTAATTAAAAATAAAATGACTGAAGTATTTTAAGGATGATGCTTTGCAGAGGAATGAGAAGAGTTTTCAATTACTCAAATTATTTCAGTGTGAATGTGTAAAGAGCACAGTGATAGTGTAATAGGGCTGCATTACCTCCGCAGCAGTGGCATAGTTAGAACTGACTGGGCCCCACAGCAAATTTTTGAACAGACATCTCCCTCCCCCTCAGTGACTTCTTTGCAACACCCTTCTCCCATGCAACCCCCACTCCTGTGGCTAGTCAAGATCATTATCTCAGACGAGGCCCGGCAGCAATTTTGTCCGTTTCCTACAGTCTCTGTATATAATGTAATTTTATAATACAGTAGAGGGGGCCCTGACAATAAAATCTTTTAGTCCTCCTCCTGGGTAGGCCCCTTCTGAGTTAGGGCCCCAAAGCAGCCGCATCCACTGCTTCCCCTATAGCTACGCCTCTGCTCCTCAAACTAACAGA
Source organism: Rhinella marina (assembly GCA_900303285.1). Classification (NCBI taxonomy): domain Eukaryota; kingdom Metazoa; phylum Chordata; class Amphibia; order Anura; family Bufonidae; genus Rhinella; species Rhinella marina. The sequence goes on from ONZH01024895.1 coordinate 48,735, forward strand.
TCTGTATCAGATAATCGCCTTGAAAGGAGGTTTACCACCATGTTGTTTACAGCATGTTATTTACACATATAATAATAATAAAACATATAAAAACACCTACACCTAAAGGGGAACTCCTTTAAAAGCATCTATTATCTTCCTATTGCACAGATGATATATGGTCAGGTGCTTAAAGGGACACACATGATATATATATATTTTTTTTTAACTAAAAATTCATATACCATTGAAAATTAAATGCAAAATATTGTTTTTTTTGGAGTAGTCATCACATAGAAATAAACTTCCTGTACAAATAGGAAATCAAAAAGATGTAACCTGTTAAAGCTCCTTTACATGGTCCGATGTAGCAAACGGTTGTTGGGAAGGAAGTGTTCCTTCCTGACAATCGCTTGCTCGTCAGTGAAGGAGACCGCTGTATTTACATTCGTTTCCAAAGAGTCAACCATTTCTTCAGCACTTCACCAATTAGGGCTTTAGAGCAGAGTGGATAGAAAGAAGACTTTCCTCTGTAAAAGAAACATGAAAGTTTGAAGATAGCAGCTAAAGGACTCTCAAACTTTGAATTATAAGATTCTCTGGTCTGGTATGTTTGGAAGAAACCAGATGCTACCCAATACCATCTGTACAGTAAAGCATGATGGTGGTAGCATCATGCTGTGGAGGTGTTTTTCAGCAGCTCGGACAGAGACTGGTCAGGGTTGAGTGAAAGCTGAATGGAGCAAAGAGATTTTTGGATATGCAGGCTGTCTACCAACACTTCCTTAGATGCCACAGGGACTTGGAATCAACGCAGTATATTTGCGGAATGTTGACATTTATTTTGGAACATGATGCTTTCCAGTTTGATAATAAGTGGTAGCATCAGAAGTCAGGGACCGGCGATGGGGACCCCGGAGGCCCCAACATTAGCTAATCTAATTTTAGCCACATTAGAAGAGATAATGATTTATTCTATTGATAACCATAATGTAAGATACATTAAACTATACCAGGTACAACATTCATAGTGCATTCATGGAATATTTGAATTGCAATGAATTCAATATTCTTTTTACTCACCAATATGGAGGATTAAAATTACAGTTTTTTTGGATGTTGAGGAAGAAGTTAGAAATGGTGAGGTCCAAACTTGTGGATACAGGTAATCAACAGCAACAAAGTTACTTTTGAAATATGAAAGTTATCACCGTAGACATGTGAAACAGGCTCTCCCATATGGACAATTTCTGTGATTCTGCAGATATAATAGTGATGATCAGAAGTTTGAAGAACCAGTTGGTATATTATGTGATTGTGAACATTTTAGAAGGAGAGGTTATCCCAGAGATTTTGATTAAGGATTCCTTGTCTCAGGCTTGAGACAAGGATCATATACCTCTGGTAAAAAGAAAAATAATAATGATAATCACCACAGAAGATTTTTCTTTTCCATTTAACCCAGTATCAGACAAAGTACAGATGTAGCAGGGCAAAAATCAACTCTGAAAACACATGTCACAGTGTTATCTTATGCCATCTTTTGATAAAAGCCATTGAAATAAATTAAAAAAGGTAGTTAACCTTTTTGTGCCTTTTTTTTTTTACTTAAAGGGGTTTTCCAAGTTATTTTTTTTTGTTCTTTGCATGTTTCTAACTAGGCAAATGTAAGGGCTTTACAATTCACTTCCTTCATCTACAGTGGTTGAGGGTCACATGACCTGTGATGTCAGCTTCTCTCCCTGCTCTGATGATGTTTCGTGCACAATGGTGAGAGAGCAGATATGTGTCTATACATGAGACGTCACTGAACTGGCCATGACCCCTGCACTGGCTGAGCTGCTGTCTGCCCTGTGTCTCCCTCCCACTGGATACTTCAGGAAGGATTAACACCTTAGCAGAACACACTCACCCAGAAGAGAACCGGGGAAATGAGGAAATAGATTTTTTTTAGCCTAAAACTTGCTTAGCTTACTTATATATTGCTATCCATCAGATTTACAGTACTATATTTTTTTCATAACTCGGACAACCCCTTTAACGCATTAACCATCAAGTATAGCTCGGCTGCATCTATAAAGACATTGATCTATAAGAACTGGCATATTATTGCTGGCTGCCCTATCCTTCAATAGGTAGCTGATCGTTAGCCACTTATATAATTTAGACAGACTGTATTGTAAGGGTATTTTTAAAGTACTGATTGGTTCTGTCATTTTAATTCTGTTCCCTTTTATTATTAGCATTCTGTGTAATCATGTGTAAATCTAGTACCCATCCCCCATTGTGCTGATAACATCACATTCCTGAGTGATCTCAGAGACATGCGTGCTGCACTCTGGAGAAGGGGCTAAAAGGTTTAAACTCTGTGGCACACATTCATTCGGGAGACTCTACCAAGAATTGCATCCTAGGTATGATGTAAGTATTGATTTGCCCTATCTCTTGTACACCCTGGGGTGTCGGTCATGTGTTATAACGTGGTAGACAGCCATGTGTTATAGCATGATCGATGGAGTCTCCATCCAATTTAGGCTACTGATGTATTTACTTTTTATTATTCAGTATGTTATTTGTATATTTAATCACACTTAGTAAATATATTTATTCACTTAGCCTGCGTAAGCTTATTAATTCTCAAATCTTTTGAATTCACGTTATGTGAATTCAAAAGATTGAATTAACATAACGTAACGTAGGCCTGTTAAAAGTAACAACACCAAAGGCAAGAGAGGATAGACATAACATATTATTATAGAAGAAAGCTAAAATTATAATAAGAATGAGAGCCTTGGGACCGTTAGGTTAAATGATAAAAATGACATGAGTATGTTACTCACCTGTCAATATTTATATGCATTTGTGTGAAGTAAATGTGCAGGCCAGAGGAAGTACAGTGTGCACTAAAACGGCCGTCGCCTGTTACACTAATTCCCTATATATAGTGCCTTGTGAAAGTATTCGGCCCCCTGGAACTTTTCAACCTTATGCCACATTTCAGGCTTCAAACAAAAAGATATAACATTTTACATTTTTGGTGAAGATTCAACAACAAGTGGGTCACAATTGTGAAGTGGAACGAAATTTATTGGATCATTTTAACTTTTTTTGTAATAATAAAACTGAAAAGTGGGGCGTGCAAAATTATTCGGCCCCCCTTGCATTAATACTTTGTTGCGTCACCTTTTGCTGCGATTACAGCTGCAAGTCACTTGGGGTATGTCTCTATCAGTTTTGCACATCTAGAGACTGAAATTCTTGTCCATTCTTCCTTGCAAAACAGCTCGAGCTCTTTGAGGTTGGATGGAGAGTGTTTGTGAACAGCAGTTTTCAGCTCTTTCCACATATTCTCAATTGGATTCAGGTCTGGACTTTGACTTGGCCATTCTAAGACTTGTATACGTTTATTTTTGAACCATTCCATTGTAGATTTTGCTTTATGTTTGGGATCATTGTCTTGTTGGAAGATAAATCTCTGTCCTAGTCTCAGGTCTTTTGCAGACTCCAACAGTTTTTCATCCAGAATGGTCCTGTATTTGGCTCCATCCATCTTCCCATCAATTTTAACCATCTTCCCTGTCCTGCTGATGAAAAGCAGGCCCAAACCATGATGCTGCCACCACCATGTTTGACAGTGCTGTGTTGCTTTTACGCCAAACATATCGTTTTGCATGGTTTCCAAAATGTTGGATTTTGGTCTCATCTGACCAGAGCACCTTCTTCCACATGTTTGGTGTGTCTCCCAGGTGGCTTGTGGCAAACTGTAAACAAGATTTTTTATGGATATCTTAGAGAAATGGCTTTCTTCTTGCCACTCTTCCATAAAGGCCAGATTTGTGAAGTGTTCAACTGATTGTTGTCCTATGGACAGACTCTCCCACCTCAGCTATAGATCTCTGCAGTTCATCCAGAGTGATCATGGGCCTCTTGGCTACATCTCTGATCGGTCTTCTCCTTGTTTGAGATGAAAGTTTAGAGGGACATCTGGGTCTTGGTAGATTTGCAGTGGTCTGATACTCCTTCCATTTTAATATGATAGCTTGCACAGTGCTCCTTGGGATGTTTAAAGCTTGGGAAATCTTTTGGTATCCAAATCCAGCTTTAAACTTCTCCACAACAGTATCAGGGACCTGCCTGGTGTGTTCCTTGGTCTTCATGATGCAGAACCCTGAGACTATCACAGAGCAGGTGCATTTATACGGAGACTTGATTACACACAGGTGGATTCTATTTATCTTCAACAGTCATTTAGGACAACATTGGATCATTCAGAGATCCTCAATGAACTTCTGGAGTCAGTTTTCTGAACTGAAAGTAAATGGGCCGAATAATTTTGAACGCCCCACTTTTCAGTTTTATTATTACAAAAAAAGTTTAAATGATCCAATAAATTTTGTTCCACTTCACAATTGTGACCAACTTGTTGTTGATTCTTCACCAAAAATGTAAAATGTTATATCTTTTTGTTTGAAGCCTGAAATGTGGAAAAAGGTTGAAAAGTTCCAGGGGGCCGAATACTTTCGCAAGGCACTGTATAGCTTGTTGCAAAATAAAGGAAGAGATTTTATCTACCAGATGGTGAGTGCCAAGTATTCCATTATCTACCATGATTAACAGTTTCATTCTTGCCGTTGAGCACCACAGTATGCCGGTTTGGTGAACCTCTGAGATTTATGTGTGTGGTTGTTCATGGAAATTGCAAACTGAGTTGCGGTAGTGGCAGGTTATTTCTACAGTAGTACTCATTCTGGTGGTCCTCCATCTGGTGCTTCCTGGGCTGTGCAGTGAAGGGAAGGATGCACCTTTTCTTTCCCTTTGGGCACACACTGATTTTAGATCCTCCTGCCTGGTGGTGATTGGGGTGCCCTTGGAGTTGATGCACTTTGGTGTTCTAGGCCGGCTCCCTGGAAGTGACACAGTGCAGTGCTATGGCAGTGTAGATGAGCATGACATAAAATGATGAGGCTATTCTTAGTGGACCAAGTCAACTGAACTGAAACTGAAACAATATACACAGATACTTGCAAATATAGGCACCAGTTGAATAGACAATTTTCCCAAGTTTGCATATAAAAAGGAATAGGCAATACGATGGTTCTCTCTAAGTTCCTCTCCAGTTAATCTGAGCAATCTTTCCAATTCGACCAAAGGGAGTACCTTCCCACTATTTCTTCCAGTCCATGCACTTTCCCTTGAAATGGCACTAAACCTTCTGTTAGACTCAGCACTTTTCTCCCTCAGAGGCTGGCACTTATTCAGGTCTGATAAGACTGCTATGTCTACTCCACACAGACACCAGCTACACACTACTTAGCTAGTTACACTGGCTGCTGGCTACACAATTCTTTATATTTCCTAACCAGAGGGAGTGGGACCAGCCCACACCAAGCAACTGTCTCTAAGGCATAAAGTACAATCTAACCCACTTGGCAGCGAACCTCGGTCACTGCACATACAGAAACCTACTAGGCAGTTTACATCAGGGTTGCACCTAGCCTTTCTGCTGCCTGAGGGAAAAACTAAAAACTGCACCCAACCCCACAATGCAAATTTCTTAACCTAACACCTTCCCTCCAGACCTACTGTTAAAGACATACTTGGAAAACATTACATACAGCGCTACAAAACATACAGGGTAATACAGAACCACATACTATGCCCACTGTGCTTCCCAATACTATACTGCAGAAACAGATAATCCCGCTTCCGCAATCACCTAACCTTCCGCATTAGTGGGGCACCCCTGCTTTACATATCTCCTATAGATTATATGGGAGCATGCCACATATGTGCTGTCTTTACATCAGTCATTTTCTCCAGGTCTGACATATTTATAGTAGTAAATACCTGTATTCTTCATGAAATAATTCTGGAGCATCTCTTCTTAGGACTTTGTATTATGCTATGCCTCTGCTAGTCTTCCTAAAAATGTATGGCTGAATTGACAATTGAGTGTTACCAGTTGGGGTTGTATGCCTACATACCCTGACACTGTCCAATCACCACTAACTCTCAGATTGTGTAGAAACTTTTGACAAGGGGAATAGTAGCACATAGCTGACTATTTATTTATACATTGACAGGAGGATTAACCCTTTCAGTACCGAGCCACTTTTCACCTTAAATCCCAGGCTGATTTTTGCAAATCTGACATGTGTCACTTTGTGTGGTAATAACTTTAGAACGCTTTTACTTATCCAGGCCATTCTGAGACTGTTTTCTCGTGACACATTGTACTTCATAACAGTCATAAATTTGAGTCAATATATTTCACCTTTATTTATGAAAAAATCCCAAATTTACAAAAAATGTTGAAAAATTTTCAAAATTTCAATTTCTCTGCTTTTAAAACAGACAGTGATACCTCATAAAATCTTTATTACTTAACATTCCCCATATGTCTACTTTATGTTGACATCATTTTGTAAATGTAATTTTATTTTTTTAGGAAGTTAGAGGGCTTAGAAGTTTAGAAGCAATTTTTAAAATTTTCAACAAAATTTCCCAAACCCTTTTTTTGAGCACCAATTCAGTTATAAACTGATTTTGTGAGGCTTACCTAATGGAAACCACTAATAAATGACCCCATTTTAGAAACTACACCCCTCAAATTATAAAAAAAACTGATGTTACAAACTTTGTTAACCCTTGAGGTGTTCTACAAGAATAAAAGGAAAATGGAGGTGAAATTTCAAAATTTCAATTTTTTGGTAGATTATTCACGTTAATAATTTTTTTCTTGCAAAACAGCAAGGGTTAACAGCAAACTAAACCTCAATATACATTACTCTGATTCTGCAGTTTACAGAAATACCCCATATGTGGTGGTAAACCTCTCTATGGGTTTGTGGCTATGGTCAGAAGGAAAGGAGCGCCATACGGATTTTGGAGGCAGATTTTGCTAGAATGGTTTTTAGGCACCATTTTGTAATTGAGAGACCCTGACGAATCCCTACAGTGGAAACCCTCAAAAAGTGACCTCATTTTGGAAACTACACCCTTCAAAGACTATATTAAGGGGTGTACTGAGCACTTTGAGCCACTAAGTGTTTTACAAAATTTGGAAATACTTGGCTGTGAAAATGAAAAGTTTCATTTCTTCCAATAAAATGTTACTTTAGCCCAAAATTTTTCATTTTCACAAGGGGTAACAGGAGAAAAGCACCCTATAATTTGATTCCCTATTTTCTCCTGAATATGGCAACACCCCATATGTGGTGGTAAACTGCTGTGGGGGCACATGGCAGGACTCAGAACAGAAGGAGCGCCATATGAAATTTGCAGCCCAGATTTTGATGGATTGGTTTGCGGGAGCCATTGATTTTTATTTTTTTGAGTTATTGTCTTATGTGGGGGCTCATTTTTTGCGGGATGAGGTGATGTTTTCATTGGTACCATTTTGGGGTACATAAGACTTTTTGATTGCTTGGTATTACACTTTTTGTGAGTCAAGGTGAAAAAAATAGCTGTTTTGACATAGTTTTAAAAAAAAAATTTTTTAACAGCATTCATGCGAAGGGGCAAATTATGTGATATTTTATAGAGCAGGTTGTTACCAAATATGTCTAACATTTTTATTTTTGTTAAGTGTTACACATTAGATGCATTTTTTTAACAGAATAAAATCTTTTTTTTGTGTTGCCATTTTCTGGGAGCCATATTTTTTTTATTTTTTGGGCGATTGTCTTAGTTAGGGTCTCATTTTTTGCGGGACAAGATGTCGGTTTGATTGGTACCATTTTGGGGTAAATATGCCTTTTTGATGGCCTGCTATTACACTTTTTGTGAGGCAAGAGTGAAAAAATGGCTGTTTTGGCATAGTTTTTTAAAATTTTTTTTTACAGCATTCACCTGGGAGACAATCTCATGTAATATTTTAATAGAGCAGGTTATTACGGATGCAGTGATACCCAATATGTCTAACATTTTTATTTTTGTTAAGTTTTTCAAGTTTTGAACAGAATAAATCTTTTTTTGTGTTGCCATTTTCTGAGAGCCATATTTTTTTTATTTTTGGGACGATTGTCTTAGGTAGGGTCTCATTTTTTGCAGGAGGAGATGACGGTTTGATTTGTACTATTTTGGGATTAATACGTCTTTTTGATCGCTTGGTATTACACTCTTTGTGAGGCAAGGTGATCAGAAAATGGCTTTTTTGCACTGTTTTTATTTTTTACTGCGTTTACCTAGCGGGGTGGGTCATGTGATATTTTTATAGAGCCGGTCGATATGGACGCGGTGATACCTAATATGCCAATTTTTTTTTTCCCCTATTTTTTACAATTTTTTTAAACTTTATTTTGGGAAAATGACGCTTTTTTTTTACTTGAAACTTTTATTTTTTTTGTTAAACGTTATTTTTTTAACTTCTTTTTTAACTTTATTTTTTGTCCCAGTCTGGGAATTCAACTTTTGGGGGTCTGATCCCCTGCACAATGCATTACAATACTTCTGTATTTTAATGCATTGGCTGTAGGTGTATTACCCAGTGTAATACACTTACAGCCTGCTGCCTGTGAGATCCAGGGGGCTGGATCTCACAGGCTTCCGTAGAAGGCAGCCCGTCACAGCAGCGCGGGGACCCGATGGGCTCTCCCTCCCACCGCAGACATCGCACATGCCTCGGTCAGCGCTGACTGCGGCAGTGCGAGGGTTAATGCACCAGCATCGGTGTTTTCACCGATGCTGGTGCATACAGCAGTGGTCCGGCTATCGGCCATTGCCGGACCCCTGCAGCTGATCGGGCGAGCGCAGCTCCTGCGCCTGCCCGATCAAAGCGCCGTAGCAGTACGGCGCTGGGATTTGTGTCCCGGCTTCGAGCACCGTACATGTACAGCGCTGGGAGTGTATGGGTTAAGAACACAATATAACGTTCTAAGAAACTATGCTCCAGAATTTTTCTGAGCTGATAGATCCTCTTTATGTTCCAGGTGGTAAATGCCCTTTAGACAGATGTTCTAGAAATGCCATAAAACTATATGTATATATGCAAGATATGATTCCTAGATAACTTGCTGTGTTTATTAATATATATATATATATATATATATATATATATATATTATTTATTTCTTACCAAAACACCACTCAGCACATTCCATTGCTAAATTTAAAGTGTACAAAAGATGAATGAGAGATCGACTTTCTCCGTCTGCCTCATAACTCATTCCTTCATACTCATGTTCTTACGCAGTGCATGAACTTTAGCAATCATCAATATCTAATCAGGAGTCTAAAAAGGAGTCCAACTTCTAGCATACCGGCTGATCAGCTCACTGAAAGGGCAGCGACAATGCGGCAAGTGCCATGTCCCCATCATTATTAACCAGATACCCAACATTCTAAATATGGGACCTGCTGAGGCTAGAACTACAGCTCACTGCTGCTTAGTCCTATTCAAGTCAATTAAATTGAGGAGCAAAACCAGGCACAGATCCTATCAAATGTACGGTATGTCTCTACAGTAAGCTATTTAGTGGGGAGCAGTAAGTTGGAACACCACTGATCTGAAACTGGTGGACTGTCCTAAGTATAGGACTTTCACATGGCTGTGTGTGGTACATGAAACAAGATCTGTGTGATGGCCACAGGTCCTCTTTAAACCCAGAAACTGTCTTCATTGAGTAAAAATACACACATACACACATTTAATACAAGTATTTTTGCACTGCAGTGTCTACCTGTATCATAGTGATCCAGCCATCGGTCTAATGTTCCATACTCAAGGCATCATTTGAGTATGGGACATTAGACACAGGTCCGGTTAGAATCAGGGCTAGATTAATGGTTCCAGGACTATGGAGCATGGACCACAAGATACTCTTCATATGTAGTTTCAGGATGCAAGGATTAAAGGTAAGTATAACTTTAATTATTAGGTTAATATGTACATAGTGATCAACAGTTGGCCCTATGTGGCCCTTTATGTAATACTCATACAAAAGGAGCTTTTTCAGAACATTGCAGGCCATAAAAGCTATAATCGGTATATTGTGCCATTCACCTAATCATCCAAACCCCATAACAACATTAGTCCCTGTTTGGCCAACATATTATATGCCAGCTACTAGTATTCAGGCTCCTGTTCCTAATGGCAATAATCTTGTGGCCATGTTTGATCCATCCACCATGTTCGGCCCATCTGGTATTAATCATAATACATATTTAAAGAAAAATACCATCCGGTTCATAGTATATATTTGTATAGTTTTTCATGTATAGTTTTTCATTTTGGAATATGGAAATCACTAATTTTTTTTTATGCACCCCTTAGGGGGGCAGGTCTTAGTGATGACAATCCTCATCTTTTGCTTCCTTTACTTCTTTGAAATCATCCTTCAAAGTCTCCATGTCCTAGAAAATTCAGAAAAATAGGGAGGGATGAGAAGCTGGATGTTCCTGATGACATATCATCGCTATTAGATGATGTAGAAAAGGAGGAAAAGCAGATGGCAGAAGAAGTGTTCTTCTGCCTGTAGGCCAAGAGAGAGGTTGGGGTTGGAGAAGTGAGCTCATAGCTAGTGGGTGTTGGGGCTTTCTTCTTGTGTCAGGGTGGCTTAAAGGGGTTCTCCGGGAATTAAGAAAATGAAAATATTTAAATATTATTTTATAATAAATATATTCACAAATATCTTACATTAGTTATAATGGCTCGTTTTGTCTTGAGGAGCAATTATCAGGGGAAACAAAATGGCCACCGTCCTATTAGTACACACTGAACCTGTCCTGATCACACAGCAGGACAAGTTACTTCACAACACCGAGCTAAAGAGCTGCCTCATCCTACTCTCTGCTCTGCTCGCCAGGGATTATGGGTCTGAATACAGGTGAATTTGCACTTGTATGCAGTCTCCATTACCACAGCCCCACATTACCACAGTCTGTCCTATCCTTCCTCTCTCCTCTCTCTTCATGTCTCCTCATGAACTAAATTCCCACATAGATTCAGCTGAAGTTCTTATCATCTGTATTCAGGATCACAATCCCTGACAAGTATAGCAGAGAGGAGGATGGCGCAGCTCTTTACCTCAGTGTTGTGAAGTAACTTGTCCTGCTGAGTGACTAGGACAGGTTTTGTGTGAACTAACAGGACGGCGGCCATTTTATTTCCCCTGATGATTGCTCCCCAGACAAAACGAACCATTATAAATAATGAAAGGTATTTGAGAATATATTTATTATAAAGTAATATTTAAGTATTTTCATTTTCTTAATTCCCGGAGAACCCCTTTAAGCAGAAAGCCAACTTCTTTCTTTATGTCAGGACAGACGACCTGTGCAAGATTACTGCTCTGAATTCTGTGAAGTGGTGTACTGCCTCTGCCTAGAATGACCCAGCTCTTAGGTCACTAAAGAACTTCAAGTTAGTCATCCCACCCCAGGTTCCCTAGACAAGGCTATGTCCCTAGCTATTCGACTTGACAGACATCTAAGGGAATGTAAGCATGTAAGATCTGTCCTTGTGTGTCCTTCTTCTCTTTACTTGGTTCCTCAAGCCTTTGTGTCCAAGACGCCAGCAGGGTTCAAGAAGCCCATGCAAGTGGGTACCATGCCCTCTCAGCAGCAGAAGAAACATTGCCTGAAGAATGGTCTAAGCTTCTACTGTGGCGGCCCTTCTCATCAGCATCTGTGTGATGATCAGGGAGGTCAGTGAGACACAAAGGTATTTCCCAAAAATCTGATTTTGCACTGTTAATTTATCTTCACTGGGAAGGTCAGTTTCTGGTTTTGCTTTTGTTGATTCGGGGGCTGCAGAAAATTTTGTTAATTTTTGTGTCTGCCTTGGGTCTTGTAGTATGTAGTCTACTTGAACCCATTCCGGTGTCTGAGGTGGATACAACTACATTAGCCATGGGTTTATTGAGTATAAAACTATTGATTTGTTTATAAAGGGTCTATTCATTATGAAAGATGTTCATTATATGTCATGAATAACTTATCTGCTCATGCCATTTTGAGATTACCCTGGTTGAGAGAACGTAATCCAGCCTTTGATTCGAGTTCTGTTGAGTTAACTAAATGGGGTCCTCAGTGCTTGAATCATTGTTTATCTATCCAGTTCTCTGGTCTGGAAATAGAGGAGGGCCACTACCTGAGTTCATCAAGGACTTTTGGGATGTGTTCTCCAAAGAGGCTTCAGAAGTTTTGCTCTCTCATTGGGACTGTGATTGCACCATTTGAACTTGTCCCTGGTGCAAAATTTCCCAAGGGTTGGATTTTCTATCTTTCTAGGCCTGAAAGATAGGCTATAAAAGATTATATTTAGCATAATCTGAAAAAGGGCACATGCAACCATCTGTATTAACTGTTGGTGCTGAGTAAAAAAGACAGTGGATTGTGCATCTGTATTGACTACAGGGAACTTCATAAAATCACGGTCTGGAACCAGTACCCCCTTCCTCTCATTCTTGATCTATTCAATCAAATTGTTGGGGCTCAGTGGGTCACTAAAATTGACCTTAGAGGAGCCTACAATTTGATCAGAATACAGGATGGAGCGTATTTACCCCCGAACAGCGTTTAATACTGACGAAGGGCATTTTGAATACCTTGTGAGGCCCTTTGGGTTTTGTAATGCCCCAGCTGTGTTCTAGAACCTTGTTAATGATATTTTCCGAGAGTTCTTGGGTCTGTTTCTTGTGGTATACCTTGACAATATTTTGTTTTTTTCCCCTGTATTGGTCGTCTCATGTTATAAATGTGAGAAAAGTCTTCCAAAAATTGAGGGACCATAAATTGTTTGTGTAATTAAGTAAATGTGAGTTTGGTCTCTTTCCTGGGTTATATCCTGTCACACCAAAATTTTTGTATGGATCCCACTAAGGTGTGACCCATAATTGATTGGGCCAGACCTACCTCTCTCAAGGTCCTTCAACAATTCCTTGGCTTTGCAAATTATTATAGAAAATTCATTAAAACCTTTTCAGTTATTGCCAAACCTTTGACTGACTTAAGCAGTCAATCTTTATTAATTAAAGATTAATAAAGATTATTATTATTATTACTATTATTATTGTTACTACTTTAATCCATGCTTTTAATCATTGTTAAGAATGACATTCCTCCAGTGATTCCTCTACCTAAACCTCCTGATCCAGTGGTAACTCTAGACGAGGTTGAGTATGAGGTGGAGAAAATTCTTGACTCATGGAGATTTTTAGGGCTTTTCAGGGATTGGAAGGGATGTGGTGCTGAGGAGAGAACATGGGTGATGGCTGTTTAATAAGAAAGTTTCACCTCAAATTTCCATCGAAGACTGCTCCTCATGTTGGGAGTCCAATGGGCCCTCTTAAAAGGGGGGTAATGTCACAATCCCACCTGTCCGGGCTCCAGCGGCGAGATCGCCAACTTCAGCACTGGGAGATATGCTCTGCTAAGCCACGCCCCCTGGTGATGCAACAGCATCCTTAGCATCAGGATGCAATTCTGGTTTTCCCCAACAGCGGGCATGTGTTGGAGGAGATTAGTAGTGGGATGATTGCTCAGCTGCTCCATTCCTGTGTTCTAGTGTCCTGACTAATGGAGTGCTGAGTCATGACCTATCAGGTTCTAATCCTGGGACTCGGTGCTCCTCGCCATATACCAGTGATAGTTCACTAGCTAGGTTCCTGGTTCTTGGTGTCACAATCCAGTGGGTGTGAAAACACTATGCCATGTGACCCATCTCCTCTAAGGGCTTTGTTTAAGTGAACCCCTCGTTCTTCACTGTACCCCGATGGTGAGAATAGGCTTTCTCGAGGGGAACACCAGGTCGCTACCTCTTGAAGTGGATTGGCACACGAAGCAGCTGGTCCAGGTGGACCAGGGGATCAGAGGTACAGTGGTAGTCAACCAGGCTGAGTCGTAACCAGGAGCAACAGTGCAGGACCGAAGGATGAGACAGAGATGAAGTCGAACAAACAATGGGTCAGGGCAGGTGGCTCAGGTACAGGTCAGAGACAGAGCAGATAAGGGTCAAACAGTAAGCGGAGTCATGGGTCAGGAATGCAGGAACACAGGCACAAGTAACAGCAACCTTTGCAGGACACAAAGAACTTTGACGCTCAGGCACCTGGGAAGTGGGATGGGCCACTTATATAGGTGCAGGATGACTGGTATTGGTCACACAGGTCACATGTTTAAAACATTTAAATCACAGGAAGTGACGTGCGCAGGCCCTTAATGAGGTGCTAGAGGGAATAGGCTAGAAGGAAACCATTAAGTGGATTCCAAAAAGGACAACGCCTGCAAGTACAAAGCCCAGAACTGTGAATGGGAAGACACCGGCAGCCCATCATCACAGCTACCTGCCTTGTAATGCAGTCAGACGCGGAAAATGACGAAGGGCGGCCAGGAAGGGCAGTGCTTGTGCGAACATGAAGCCTGGGACCATGGTAGAGAGTAGGTGAACATCAGCAGCCAGCAACTGCCATTACACTTGAATTGATTTGGATTTGTTTGTGTTTTTGACCTCAGCTTATTTTTGACCTTGTATATTGACCACTCTCTGTCTCACATGATTTGTACAGTGCATTCCATCTGGTATTTTATCTCGGCTTGTCTTTTGACTACTCTCTGTCTCTCATTTTTGTACTATGTTGTCCGACTGGTTCTGAGTCATTTTCGTATGACTATCCTTTTGTGTTGTTTTTGTCTCTTTGTGTGTGTCTGTCTCTCCACCTTAGTAGCATAGGGTCAATTGACTAATTGTGGTCTTGCTACCTAGGGCTTAAACTGCAAGTAAGTAGGGAAAGTGCTCACTGTCCGTGTCTGTCCCTATCTACAAGCGTTACAGAGGCATTGAATGTTTAGTCTAGTTTCAACATATGATGGTCGAGGAAAGCACTGGACACACACAGTGCCTCTTATGGTAGTGCCACACACTCTGTGCCCTCTGTATAAAGTGCAATATGCTTGTGCCCATGTAGATAGTGCCATATACCCATATAAGGCACCTTATGCTCTGTACCCTCTGTATGTAGTGGCTCTTATCTGTGAACTCTTTATGTAGTGCCACTTGTATGTGCCCCCTTTACATATAGTGCCACTTGTCTGTGCTCCCTTTATATAAAGTGACTCTTGCCTGTGGCCATGCCCCTTTATGTATAGTGCCTCATGCCTGTGCCTCCTTTATATTTAGTATCTCTTGCCTGGTCCTGTGCCCCATTAATATATATAGTGCCTCTTATCTATGCAGCCATTTATACAGTGGAAAAATGGTTTGAAAAATCAGGCCAGAAGGAAAAGTATCAAAGTCTCTTTTTAATCAGTACAAAATATAACTTGTGGTATATCCAGTAGTAGAAGGTCTAAAATCCGTAGTCCCTCACCTGCAGCAAGGTCTGTAAAGCTGTGGATTTGCTGATCACTCTCTGTCTAAGCTTACTGAAGCTTTGTGGAAAGTAGTGTTCTTCACTCCTTTAATCTCCCTGGAGTAGGGGTTTCAAAGGAGAACTAATTAAAGGGGTTGTCCGAGTTATTTTCTTATTCTTTGTATGTGTCTACCTAATCATATATAAAGGATTTTCAATTCACTTCCTTCATCTGTAGTGACTCTATTGTCAGCAAACTTTACCCCTTACCCCACACAATCAGGGCTCAAGGCTTTGTTGAGCAGCTGCAGGCAATGAAGGGACACAGACAGTGTTCCCTGTAAGCTGCGCGGGCGCGTGGCCGCGCAGCTTACTTTGTGCCTCCGCTCACGGCCTTTCCTGGCCCGTTCACCGCCGCAGCCTGGACTTTATTGTGTATGCCTGTTCCGATAGGGAAGCCCTGCTGTGGTGGGCTCGGAACAGGCATACACCATACTTCCCTTAACGTCCTGACGTTAGCTCGTCAGGACGTTCCTGTGCGGCGCTCCCAGCAGGCCCCGCCTCCTCCCTAATGCCGCGATTCTGGACATGGAGAACCAGTGCAGCGCGGCAACAGGAAAAAGAAGAAGAGAGAACAAGGCCCCAGCCCCCTCCAAAGTGTGGAAGTGGCGTCTGAGATCCCCAAGGGCCAAGTAACTGTAAGTATTCATGTGTGTTTGTGTGTGAGTATAATCTATGCAACACAATACATATACAGTATACCTCTACACTGTGTATATACTGTATATTGTACAGCATGGCACAGGGGATATATTGTCCGGCATGGTGTAACCGCCATGCATTTGCTGTACAGTATACATTATAATCCATGTACCATGCTATACAATGTACAGTATAATCTGTACACCATGCTGTATAATATACAGTATAATCCGTACACCATGCTGTACAATATACAGTATAATCCGTACACCATGCTGTATAATATACAGTATAATCCATACACCATGCTGTATAATGTACAGTATAATCCGTACCCCATGCTGTATAATATACAGTATAATCCATACACCATGCTGTATAATATGCAGTATAATCCATACACCATGCTGTATAATGTACAGTATAATCCGTACCCCATGCTGTATAATATACAGTATAATCCATACACCATGCTGTATAATATGCAGTATAATCTGTACACCATGCTGTATAATATACAGTATAATCCATACACCATGCTGTATAATATACAGTATAATCCGTACACCATGCTGTATAGTATACAGTATAATCCATACACCATGCTGTATAATATACAGTATAATCCGTACACCATGCTGTATAATATACAGTATAATCCATACACCATGCTGTATAACGTACAGTATATTATACAGCATGGTGTACGGATTATACTGTATATTATACAGCATGGTGTACGGATTATACTGTATATTATACAGCATGGGGTACGGATTATACTGTACGTTATACAGCATGGTGTATGGATTATACTGTATATTATACAGCATGGTGTACGGATTATACTGTACACTATACAGCATGGTGTACGGATTATACTGTATATTGTACAGCATGGAGTACGGATTATACTGTATATTATACAGCATGGTGTACGGATTATACTGTATATTATACAACATGGTATAACGGATTATACTGTATATTGTACAGCATGGAGTACGGATTATACTGTATATTATACAGCATGGTGTACGGATTATACTGTATACTATACAGCATCGTGTACGGATTATACTGTATATTATACGGCATGTGTACGGATTATACTGTATACTATACAGCATGGTGTACGGATTATACTGTATATTGTACAGCATGGGGTACGGATTATACTGTATATTATACAGCATGGTGTACGGATTATACTGTATATTATACAACATGGTATACGGATTATACTGTATATTGTACAGCATGGAGTACGGATTATACTGTATATTATACAGCATGGTGTATGGATTATACTGTATATTATACAGCATGGAGTACGGATTATACTGTATATTATACAGCATGGTGTACAGATTATACTGTATACTATACAGCATGGTGTACGGATTATACTGTATACTATACAGCATGGTGTATGGATTATACTGTATATTATACAGCATGGAGTACGGATTATACTGTATATTATACAGCACGGTGTAGAGATTATACTGTATATTATACGGCATGGTGTACGAATTATACTGTATATTATACAGCATGGTGTATGGATTATACTGTATATTATACGGCATGGTACAGGGATTATAGTGTATATTATACAGCATGGTGTACGGATTATACTGTACATTGTATAGCATGGTGTACGGATTATACTGTATATTATACAGCATGGTGTATGGATTATACTGTATATTATACGGCATGGTACAGGGATTATACTGTATATTATACAGCATGGTGTATGGATTATACTGTATATTATATAGCATGGTGTATGGATTATACTGTATATTATACGGTATGGTACAGGGTTTATACTGTATATTATACAGCATGGTGTATGGATTATACTGTATATTATATAGCATGGTGTATGGATTATACTGTATATTATACGGCATGGTACAGGGTTTATACTGTATATTATATGGCATGGTACAGGGATTATACTGTATATTATACGGCATGGTGTATGGATTATACTGTATTGTCCAGGATGGTACAGGGGTTATAATTTATATTACACAGCATGGTGTATGGATTATACTGTATTATACGAGATGGTGCAGGGGTTACACTGTATGTCTTTGATGTGACAATTATCTTAGGTTTTCCTATCGCCCACCTTTGATGGTGCTGTGCCCAGCTCTGAGCCGATCCCGCTCAGCAGCTGCCCAGGCTTAGAGGGAACACTGGACACAGAATCTGCCCTTCTCATCCTGCAGACACAGAGCTGACAGACTGGAGGAGATCTGCAGAGCATCGCACAAGAAAGGTAGGGGGAAGTTCCTGTGTGCATCAGCAGTGCCATTGCACAGCTGGGACTTGTAGTTCTACACATACAACATGCTGCTGAGTAGAGATGAGTGAATCATTCAAAATTTTATTGCCGAACATTTGTCGAACTTTTCATAAGATTCGTATATTCGACGAATATATTCGTTAAATTTGCGTATAAAATATACGTTATTGTGTGGCGTTTAGCAAACATTCGCGCACTAATAACGAACGTTCAGTTTTAAAAGGTACGCAAATTCTTTGAACACATACGCATGAGCATACAAATTGCGTACGAAGATGAAGGGCTTTGCTGGAGAGGAATGGTGGAGTAGGAGGAACGCTCTGAGTCTGACCCTTGGCTACATATGGATACTGTATCAGCAGATGACAGCAGATCATCCAGCTGAGACTGAGATGAGCGTGCCATCCACTCCACTATGTCATCCACTTTCTCCTCCACTATAATTTTGCACCTTGGTGAGTTAGTCTGGTGGAACACCGGCAAAGTATTGCGAATACTACAAGTAGAAGCTCTGGCTACAGGTCCTTTGGCACTGCTGCCCTGTGCCACCTTCTCCTTTTTTTAAGAGCTCGAGGTCTGGCTGGAACTGGACCTCTTTTGCTTATCCATTCCAGACATTTTTCATTTCACTCTGTGGCCCTGCAGCTGGTCTTTGTCTTTGTCCCTGTCACTCTCCCTATCTCTCTCCCTGCCTGATTAATTACTAGCCCTGCACTTGCCCTGCAGTATCCCTACAGTATCCCTGATGTGTAATATGGATTTCCTGAACAATTACACCCCAATTTCAACAACAACAGGTCTCAGTGTCTCACACACAGTGCTTCTGCTCGTCTCAGCAGTCGCGGAAGAAGTGATGCGTCACTGGCTTACCAAGCCTGAGCCAATCAGAGCAAGCCTTGCCCACTAGGTCAAGTGACCGCTTTCTTTCCGGGATTTTGTGCACGAATAACGAACAGTACAAGTTCGCCAATTACTTGTATTCGTACGCAACAGCGTATAGAGTAAGTTATACGTAGCATTAGCGTACAATTTATCGGACACGTACGTAGCGAATGCGTAGAAAGCCTTAGAAACATTTTCGAATCTTAACGGAGCGAATCACCTAATATTCGCATTCGTTTCGCAACTGAAAATTTCCAAGATTCGATACGAATCAACGAATCGACAAATAGATTCGCTCATCTCTACTGCTGAGTATCCCAGCAGCCATGTCACTCAGGGCAGCACTTGTGTTCACTCCCCTTGCAGAGCAGGGGGAGGTGCAGAGATTGTTGTTATTGGCAGGTAAACAAAGGGCCAGAAGAGAACCAGGGAAATCAGGAAATAGAATTGTTTTTGCCTAAAACTTGCTTAGCTTAGTTATATATTGCTGACCATCAGATTTACAGTACTATGACATTTTTTTACATAACTCGGACAACCCCTTTAAGGTCCCTTGGAGTAGGAGCTCAGGCATGCACATCCTATCTCCTTCACTATCTCTCTGGAACTTCCCCTCCTGGCAAGAAGAAGGATCAGACCACTTCTACCAAGAAGGGAGGAACAGGGTGGTTAAACCTGTTCCTGCCAACCATTACCTCCTCTGCTGGAGTACATGACAGAAGAAAGTATTATACAGAAAAAATAACACATAATATAACAGGCCATCACAGATACCCTCAGGTCTGGGGTACTACATATCTGCATTCTGTGGATGATGATACAATTGAGTGCGGGGGCCTGCAAACCAGGTGAATCGACATGGTGCCTGTGGGGCCCCCCAGTAAAGGTGCAAAGCAGGGTTTGGAGCAAGTGCTCCAACTAAACTAATGATAATCCAGACCTGGAACTCACAGCATCATATATCACTATGATTCAATGAGTTCGGCTCATATAAAGTGCTGTCTATCTGGGAAATGTGGCCGTCACACAGACTGCATTAGCAAATAGGTGCAATTAGGAATCACGTGTGCACCTTTCTACATTTATATAGAAAATTAGGCAAACTCCTGCACAAATTCTTTTCTTTGATACAAAAAGCTGCTTTTATTAAGAGTAGCTACATAATAAAACCCCTTTTTGCATCAAACAAAAGTATTTGTACAGGAGTTGCATCAATTTCCACAAGATATTGAATTTTGATTATATTTCCACATTCATAGATGTGTTTCACTACTTAGTTAGTTGCCAAAAATTAGCCTGTTCTATGATGGCCATGAACAACTGTGAACCCCTCTGGGATTTAGGTTATCAACATGAATAAAGTAGAAAATAGGATTTTCAAAACTGAGCCACAGAAGGCAGACCATAACTGTAGAATCCACACATGGCTGTTTTCTTCTGGAATTTATGACAGTGCTGTCTACCTGCAAGCACTGTCACACATCGCTGAGTCCAGTAAAGTCAATATTCTTTACCTACAGAAGGTAAAAAAACAAACAAAAACACTTTTAATGATTATTTGGAAGTGACTCTCGCTCTGTGTATTGTTCTTTGTGATTCATGATGCAATATATGTCTGAGAGAGACCTCAAAGGCTCCTTGTAAATAATTACACACAAAGGACATTGTGCTGCAATTGTTTTAAACGAGTGTATTTTTACTTAGCAGAGAAAGTTTCTTAGCTTAAAGGGGTTTTCCGAGACTTTTATACTGGATATCCTCTCCTCTGAGGATATCCAGATATCTATTCTCTGGATAGATCATCAGTATCTGATTGGTGGGAGTTTAACAACCGACACCCAACCTAACAGCTGTTTGAGAAGGCAGTAGCGCTCGCGGTAGAGCCACAGCCTTCTCTCAGCTTAGTCTAGGCCATGTGATGTCACGTTCATTGGTCACATACATAGTTAATAAGGTTAAAAAAGACATAAGTCCATCAAGTTGAACCAAGGAATAGGTGGGGACCCGAATCCCAGAAGGAAGTGAGACTCAGATTTCTGAGTTTTCATAAGCATTAATGTCATTTGCTTTCAAGAATTCATCTAAACCCTTTTTAAAGCTGTCCACTGTTCCTGCTGTGACCACGTCCTGAGGAAGTCTATTCCACAGATTCATAGTTCTTACAGTAAAGAAGCTTTGACGCTTCTGGAGACTGAACTTTTTCTTCTCCAGTCGGAGGCAGTGCCCCCTTATTTTTTGAGGGCATTTTACATGGAACAGTTTTTCACCATATCTTTTGTATGGCTCATTTATATATTTGTATAGGTTAATCATGTCCCCCCTTAGATGTCTCTTCTCAAGACCAAATAAATTTAATTCTTTTAATCTTAACTATACCCTCCATGCCCCTTATCAGTTTAGTCGCTCTCCTCTGTACTTTTTCCAGCTGCAGGGCATCCTTTCTATGGACTGGTGCCCAGAACTGAACTGCATATTCCAGATGAGACTGCACCAATGCTTTGTAAAGTGGTAATATTACATCCCTGCCCCGCGAGTCCATGCCTCGTTTCATGCATGACAATATCCTGGTGGCCTTAGAAGCAGCCAATTGACATTGTATGCTGTTATTTAATCTATGATCTACAAGGACACCCAAACCCATCTCTATAAGTGACTCCCCCAGTGTTACTCCCCCTAGGACATATGATGCACAGAGGTTATTACAACCCAGATTCATAACTTTACATTTATCTACATTGAACCTCATTTGCCAAGTTGATGCACAATCACTCAGTGTTCAAGTCAGCTTGTAGTTTATGGACATTTTCCATAGACCACACAGTACTACATAGCTTAGTTTCATCTGCAAAAATAGAAATGGTGCTATTAATCCCGTCCTCAATATCTTTAATAAACAAGTTAAATAACAGAGGACCCAGCACTGGACCTTGGGGTACAACACTTATAACCCAGGACCATTCTGAATAGGAATCATTGACCACAACTCCCTGGACACGGTCCTTCCACTAGTTTTCAATCCAATTACAAACTATACTTTCCAAGCCTAAAGCCCACACTCCGGGAAGATATAAGTGAGGGACATAAAGATGTGGAGTCACTGTGGGTAGAAATAAATGGAGCCAAAAACAATAATAAAATACTAATAGGGGTTTATTATAAACCACCCAATATATCAGAGACCACAGAAAATCTACTTCTAAATGAAATAGACGAGGCGGGGGACTTTAACTACCCAGATATAGACTGGGAAACTGAAACCTGTACATCTCATAAAGGAAACAGGTTCTTGGAAATAACCAAAGACAATTACCTTTCCCAACTGGTTCAGGACCCCACTAGAGGGACGGCCATACTGGACTTAGTATTAACCAACAGACCTGACAGAACAACAGGTGTGCAGGTTGGGGGACACCTGGGAAACAGTGACCATAACATAATAACCTTCCAATTGTCATTCAAAAGAGCGTTTCTTCAGGGAGGAACAAAAATACCAAACTTCAAAAAAGCAAAATTTAGCCAACTAAGAGAGGCCATAGGCCTAACTAACTGGGACAAAGTCCTCAAAAATAAAAATACAGCCACAAAATGGGATATTTTTAAAAGCATCCTAATATCTAATTGTGAGAGGTACATACCATATAGGAATAAAATAATAAGAAACAAGAAAAAACCAATGTGGATAAATAGAACTGTAAAGAAAGCAATAAATGACAAAAAGAAAGCATTTAAATCACTAAACAGGAGGGGAGTGAGGAAGCATTGAAAAACTATAAGGAAAAAAATAGAACATGTAAAAGACACATAAAAACAGCCAAACTAGAGACCGAGAGATTAATCGCCAAAGAGAGTAAAACTAACCCTAAAATGTTCTTCAATTATATAAATACTAAAAAGTATAAACCTGAAGGTGTCGGCCCCTTACAGAGTAATGAGGGGGGAGTAGCAGAGAGCGATGAGGAGAAAGCGAAGCTATTAAATAACTTTTTCTCCACTGTTTTCACTGAGGAAAATAAAATGTCAGATGAAATGCAGAGTATAAAAGTAAATTCCCCTTTAAAAGTGTCCTCTCTGACCCAGGAAGAGGTGCAGCAACGTCTTAAAAATATTAAAATAGACAAATCACCAGGACCGGATGGCATACACCCCCGTATCCTAAGAGAATTAAGTAATGTAATCGACAGACCCTTATTTCTGATATTTAAGGACTCTATACTGACGGGGAGTGTTCCACAGGATTGGCGCATAGCAAATGTGGTGCCAATATTCAAAAAGGGTCCAAAAACAGAGCCTGGAAACTATAGGCCGGTAAGTTTAACTTCTGTTGTGGGTAAACTGTTTGAAGGTTTTCTAAGAGATGCTATCTTGGAGTACCTCAATGAAAATAAGCAAATTACTCCATATCAGCATGGCTTCATGAGGGATCGGTCATGTCAAACCAATTTAATCAGTTTCTATGAGGAGGTAAGTTCTAGACTCGACCGCGGCGACTCAATGGATGTCGTATATTTGGACTTCTCCAAAGCGTTTGACACGGTACCACATAAAAGGTTAGTATACAAAATGAGAATGCTTGGCCTGGGAGAAAATGTCTGTATGTGGGTAAGTAACTGGCTTAGTGATAGAAAACAGAGGGTGGTTATTAATGGTACATACTCAGATTGGGTCACTGTAACTAGTGGGGTACCACAGGGGTCAGTATTGGGCCCTATTCTCTTCAATATATTTATTAATGATCTTGTAGAAAGCTTGCACAGTAAAATATCAATTTTAGCAGATGACACTAAACTGTGTAATTAACACAGAGGAGGACAGTGCACTGCTACAGCAGGATCTGGATAGACTGGAGGCTTGGGCAGATGAGGTTTAACACTGACAAATGTAAGGTTATGCATATGGGAAGAAATAATGCAAGTCACCAGTACATACTAAATGGTAAAATATTGGGTAACTCTGACATGGAAAAGGACCTAGGAATTTTAGTGAACAGCAAACTAAGCTGCAGAAACCAGTGTCAGACAGCTGCTGCCAAGACCAATAAGATAATGGGTTGCATCAAAAGAGGCATAGATGCCCGTTATGAGAACATAGTCCTGCCACTTTACAAATCACTAGTCAGACCACATATGGAGTACTGTGTACAGTTCTGGGCTCCTGTGAACAAGGCAGACATAGCAGAGCTGGAGAGGGTTCAGAGGAGGGCAACTAAAGTAATAACTGGAATGGGTGGACTACAGTACCCAGAAAGATTATCAAAATTAGGGTTATTCATATATCAGAGGTCAGTACAGAGATCTCTCCCATCATCTATTTATCCCGAGGACTGTGACTGTGACGAGGGGGACATCCTCTGCGTCTGGAGGAAAGAAGGTTTGTACGTAAACATAGAAGAGGATTCTTTACGGTAAGAGCAGTGAGACTATGGAACTCTCTGCCTGAGGAGGTGGTGATGGTAAGTTCACTAAGAGAGTTCAAGAAGGGCCTGGATGTATTTCTGGAGGGTAATAATATTACAGGTTATAGTTACTAGAGATGGGTCGTTGATCCAGGGAGTTATTCTGATTGCCTGACTGGAGTCGGGAAGGAATTTTTCCCTCTAAAGTGAGGAAAATTGGCTTCTACCTCACAGGGTTTTTTTTTGCCTTCCCCTGGATCAACTTGTAGGAAAACAGGCTGAACTGGATGGACAGATGTCTTTTTTCGGCCTTACAAACTATATTACTATGTTACTATGTTACTAGCTCAGTCCCATTCACTTGAATGGGTCTGAGCTGTGTCTAGGCCATGGGACTGATGAACGTGATGTCACATGGCCTAGGAAGAGGCCTAAGCAGTCACCAGATTACCACAGCCTATACATACAGCTGAATGGCATGCGTTCCGGGAGTTGGTCCCCGGATGATCTCATATTGATGTCCTATCCTAAGAATAGGCTATCAATATGAAAATCTCACAAAACCCCTTTAATGAAAGTCTAACACAGAATGTATGTAAAATTGGAAAAGCTTTAGTGCAACAGAACTGATTAGCGCCCCAAAGGTTTTGATCTCTGTTTCATGACCTGTTGTTCTGGACATCAATAATGAAGATCATGATCATCTCACAAGTATCATAGCAGAAGATCATCTTGTCTAGATTATCCCTCAAATTTCACAAATTTCATCCACTGGTACATGAAAATTAGCTCTCTTCCAATATGCTCTTTTTCCTTTAAGAAAGAAAACCATCAGGCTCAAACCTTCTTTTTTAAAAATGGATTCATCCAAAATGAACAGGATTTGCCTGCATTTAGTTGAGTTTTGAGACAATTTAAAGCCAGGATTTAAAATATCACATAGACAAAAATAAAGTCAATAATCCTCATACAAGGGCTGCCCTCAGGCGGAAGCAGCTAAATATGTCTATCTATGCAATGTTTATGGATTAAGTGACTCATAGGAAGAAAAGAAATTATATTCTTCATAGGTTAGGTTATACAAGGCCCTTACATACAGAATATAATCCCTCTGCCTTAATCAAAAGCTCCGAAAATGTATATTATGGGATAAAAGAAAGTGCTGCAAGTCAGATTACAAACCACAGAGCATTCCTGGAGATTTCTTGGGAAGACTCATTTGACTGATCGCTTGTAATTAGTTTTTGACAACATCATTATTTACTAATCGAAATCATGAATCTTCCTCTGTATCACCTTCTTCTTCTCTTAAGAGTCCATTCACACGTCCATATTTTGTAATCTTCATCCATTCCGCAAATTTACGTAACCATTCATTTCAATGGCCTGCAAAAAATGCGGACAGCACTCAGTGTGCTGTCCGCATCCGTTGTTCTGTTCCGTTATGCAGATCCACAAAAAAATAGAGCTTGTCCTACTATTGTCTGCAAAATTGTAGTCAATGGGTTCACAAAAATGTGATCTGCATCAATATGTAATCTGCATGTCATCCGCAATTGCGGATCCGTTTCCAGGAAATAGAAATAAATTTTAGGGTCCATTCACACATCCGTATTAATGGTTCCGCATGCGTTCCACAATTTTGCGGAACCACTAATTTTCAATGGGGCCGCAAAAGATGCAGACAACACACAGTGTGCTGTCCGCATTGGCACTTCCGTTCCGCGGCCCCGCAAAAAAATCTTGTCCGCAGCCACGGACAAGATAAGGCATTTCTATACTGCCAACACATACCTGGTGTCCGCAAAACACATGTAGATGTGTGAATGGACCTTCATTTTAGTACCCTAGAAACATATATGGCTCCTTCCGTGTTTTTTTTGGTGGAAAAACAGAACATATGCGGATGTACAGGAAAACACTGATCTACAAAAAAGGGAACAAAAATCTTGAAAACAAAAATACTGACGTGTAAATGAACCCTTGTACATTGAAATTGACTATTCAAAACTGCACTGAAACTTGATAATCTAGAAAAGTGTCTATCAAAGCCAAGTCTATCAATGTCCCCAAAGGCTATGATCATGCAGCACATCATGGAACATCAAGCCAAGCCCCTGAGGTACACCTACCATTGGAGATGAACAATTTTTTTCTAAACAAATCAAATTCACCATAAACTTTCCAAAAATTCTACTTCCAAATGAAGATGAAGTTTTAGGACTTGCTGCAATTTGAAAAAAAAAATCAGGAAACTCTGTCTTTAATGCCACTTTAAAAATCATAGGGCGAAATTTATCATGCCCTGCTCTCCAGAATTCTGACTTCAAAAAGTTGCATAATATTTTTACACCACTCACTCCAGTTTTCAAAAATGGGCAGGGAAATGGGCATGGTTAACTTTATTAATAAGTTTCACTCCAGATTTATCACTGAGACTTTAAAGAAAATTGCAAAAAAACTTGCAAACTTACTCCAGTAGGAGAGTGGAGTCGGAAAAGTGAAGTAACTTCTGAAGTTAAATGGTTAAGTTTAAAGATGTACCATATTTAGCAAACAATGTGCAACATTTGATAAGTTTGGTTCTAAATATGTACAGGAGTTGCATAGATTCTAGAGCAGAAAAATTGTAGGAAATTTTTAATGAAGACTATTTAGAAAACTGATTAAGTTTGCATTTGGAAAGCAAATGAGCAATTAAAAAATTAAATGCAAAGCATTAGGGTGCTTCACACCTCCCATCCTCTATCTATTTATCCCCAGGACTGTGACGAGGGGACATCCTCTGCATCTGGAGGAAAGAAACATAGAAGAAGATTCTTTACGGTAAGAGCAGTCAGACTATGGAACTCTCTGCCTGAGGAGGTGGGGATGGTAAGTTCACTAAAAGAGTTTAAGAGGGGCCTGGATGTATTTCTGGAGGGGAATAATATTACAGGTTATAGTTACTAGAGATGGGTTGTTGATCCAGGGAGTTATTCTGGTTACCTGATTGGAATTTTTCCCCTAAAGTGAGGAAAATTGGCTTCTACCTCACAGATTTTTTTTCCTTCCTCTGGATCAACTTGCAGGATAACAGATTGAACTGGATGGACAGATGTCTTTTTCAGCCTTATAAACTATGTCACTATGTTACCCATGGAAGACTTGGCACTAGGCTGCCTGCAAACATTGCTGAATACACAGGTTTCTTCTGCGTGCATTCCTGTGTGAAAAATCACATCGTAGTACAGTACTTGCAAAGTGTATGAGAGTAGACAAACCTCATGTACACTTTTGACCTGCAGTGTGGATTTCTAAATCTGCAGCATGTCAATTATGTTTGTGGTTTTAGCTGCGGATTACACCTTTTTCCAATGAAGGATGAGATCTGCGGCAAAAAGCGCATCAAATTCGCAAAAAAAAAACGCTGTTAGAAATTGCGGACTTTGGTGAGGATATGGTGCAGAACATAAATACATAACATAAATCTGCACGGAAATTCGTGTGGATCTAATATGCTTTCAGTATACCCTAGTCTTAGGGTATGTTCACACATCTATTTAGATGCACGACTAGGATAGCATGCTGTGTCTTCGCCTTCCAGGTGAAGGAAGGTCTAGTTATGACTCTGCTCTAAAATGTACCTTGGTCTTAAAAGTATGGAACATTTCCATTCGTAGAGGTATTAAACTGCCACAAATATTACAGTACAGAACATTTTGACAGGAGACATGAGGAAAGCTAGTGGTTAGCGTTACAAAAATCAAATACAGTGTGTCATTTCTGAAGATTGCTACTGTAACAGACGAGAGTAATGACTCTGTGGAGCAGCAGGAGAAAATATAATAGCTGTGATTTATAAAGGAATGTGTTACTTGAATCAGTGGTGCAGGCAAAGGGCAGCGCAACACCCACTTACAGTCACATCTGTGTAGGGTGTATGTTCTCTTTCTAATTATCTCCAGTCCACAAAGGATATGTCCTATATAGATGTGGAGACCTTCTCAAGAGTCTTGATGGAATTATTAATCACAACCTGTGACCTTATTTGGTCATTTTCCATATCCAACTTGACAGTAAATAGATTGTCGTGTTCAGATTAGGCCGGCACCCTATGTATAACAGGAATAATAAGGATTATAAGAATAATAGATGATATCAAGACCTTCTTACTTCTTGTACTGCATTCAGATTGTACCGAAGATGGCAGATGTGTATAGCTGACCATGGGCCTACAGCTCATGGAACAGAGTGACGCAACGGGTCATTGCCTGCTTACCCTGAAAGGTAATAATGGTAGCAGTCAGTGTTTTTATGGGTTCAACTCTCCTTGAAAGCAGATGTCTACGATCAGCATAGAAATAGGTTAAGACTGAGGTAGGTACCCATCTGTATCGAGGTCACCTTGCTGCCGGTGGATGGACCCAGATATTACTTGATCAAAAATGTATCTGCTAAGAACCTCTGATTCTATATTAGATGAGGTATTAGTTTGTATGTAGATCATGCACAGTTAGTTTAAAGAATGTTATGTCTGGGTCATTAACCCTTTCAGTACCGGAGGTTTTTTCGGTGATGCATTTTCGTTTTGCGCTCCCTGCCTTCAAACAGCCATAACTGTTTTATTTTTCTGTTCACATAGCTGTATGAGGGCTTGTTTTTTGCGGGACAAGTTGTACTTTCCAACGCCACCATTGAATATTGTATATGGTATAGTGGGAAGCGGGAAAAAAATTCCAAATCGGGTGAAATTGCAAAAAAAAACGCTATTGCGCTACAGTTCTACAGGTTTCTTATTTACAGCGTTCAATGTTCATTAAAACTGACCAGTTACTTTCATTCTACTGGTCAGTACGAATCCGGCAATACCTAATATGTATAGTTTTTCCTGCGTTTTGATAGTGATAAAATAATTAGAAAGTTGCCCTTTTTTTTTGTCATATCTGGACCCCTATAACTTTTTGGTATTTATGTGTACGGAGCTGTATGGGGGCTCATTTTTTGCAGGGCGATCTGAAGTTTCTATTGATACCATTCTGGGGTGTGTATGACTTTTTGATCACTTTTTATTAAATTTTTTTTAGAAAAAAAAAGCGACAAAAAACAGCGAATCGCCATTTGGATGCTTTTTTCCACCACACAATTCCCTGTATTGGAATTTTTTTATATTTTAAAAGTACGGGCGTTTTCGGTCACGGTGATACCCATGATGTCTATATTTATTGTTATTTAGGTATTTATTTTTTAATTATACGGAAAGGGGGGTGATTTGAACTTTTATATATTTTTTATATATTTTTTAACTTTTTTTCAAATATGAGCTAATATATTGTGTTTTTTTTTCTTTATGAGCAATCAGGGATTTACTAGATTGAGATAAATCCAAGAATTGCTCATTTCTTATCCTGCCATCTAGTGGCCAGAATAAGAATTGCACTTTGAAAGCTGTAAACCTCATCAGCGAGGTTTACAGCTTTCAGATCGTGTACAGACACCCCGATTGGCCACACGGGTAAAGACGCAACTAGATGCCGTGATCACGTGTGATCACGGCATCTAAAGGCCTAGCAAGACGCCGCCAATTGGGTAAGTAGCGGCAAGTCTCTGCTGTTAGAAACAGCAGAGACTTGCCGGCCATGACGCCCGCCGCACGTGCGAGCGGGCGCCATGTGCCCGCATCGCCCCAGCGCCGTACATGTACGGCGCTGGTACTGTAGGGGTTAAGGGGGTTGAATGAATGTTTATGTGCTGTCAGGAGTTCAGAGATAAGGGCTACACATCCAACCATCATAGCAGGTTGCTGATGGATCCAAAACAGAAAGCAAGATAGTCTGCAGCTACAACAGAGTGTTGAGTCCATCCCTCATAGGGTTTGTCTCTGATTTTTAAATCTAAGCACCCCCCACACAGAGTTGTCTGTGAAGAGATTAGAAATGAGCGAATCTATTCGCCGCTTCATAGATTCGTATTGAATCTCCCATTTTTTCTACTCTGAAGCGAATCCGGATTTTGTAAGATTCCCTTCGTATTATTCGTAAATGTTCTTAAAAATTTTGAACGCTAACACTACGTACACAGCGTGCGCAACGCACGCATTCTTCTTGCCCCCTCCCCCCGAAGCGGGAAAATGACAATACGCCCCCTCAAGAGTGGGAAAGTGAAGATACGCCCCCCTCAGAAGCTGGAAAAACCAGCCCGGCCCACCGGGAACTTTCTGTTTGCAAGTATAGGGAGTGAAGACTCAGCCCTCCTCTCCAGTTCAAGCCAGCGCTGAACAAGATCCAGCCAGAGTCAGATCACAGCAAACAGCATGGCGAAAGAACTGTGACCCAAGTGGGGAGAGATGGTCTTTGGAGACGAGTACCCCGAACCACCACTCCCGTCTCACCGGCTCCTGACTCCATATTCACCTTGACGGCTGGTGCAGCTGGTGTGGTGGAGGCGGCTGGAGCATCCACTTCGCCGCCCAGGAGGAGAACAACACCTTCCATTCGGCAAAATCCGAATGTGCCAGCGTCCGAAAGCCCACGCCCAGACCCTATGGGACTACAAGAAAGCGGTGGAGGACTGGGTCATCCAAGTACTGGACCATAGAAGGCCGGGAGACCCTACACTGGAGCGGCGAAAGGGAACAGTCCTGTGGTTTTCGGTGGAGCGAGGCTCTGGCTTCCTGGCGGATGACGAGGATGGCAAGGAGTACTTTGTGGGCTGTAGGTCAGTGAAACGGCCGTACCTGCCCAAAGCCCGTCACAGCCTGTACGTGGGGGATCAGGTGGGGTACACCCCCATGATATCCCTGAAAGGCCCCTTTGCTACCGGGGTTACCCTACTACCTAAGCCCCTGGTCCCAACATCACCACCTGATGTTTGGCTGGAGTAACCACCAGGCGAAGTACCGGTGCGCTGTCTTCAGGAGTCACCAGATGGCAACCTCCGCTTCAGGGAGAATCCACAGCCGGAGCCTCTGATACCTGGACTGCCACCACCACCACCATCACAGTCCTTTCAGCTGGGTCAGCTGACGACTTTGTCATTTACTTTCCAGTCTACGGTGATCCACCAGTACCAACTACCCTGGAAGATGAAGCCAGCAGCAGCCAGGGGAGCTAGGGCTTCTTCCCTGGGTGCAACCTTGCCTGAACCGCTGCAGCCAGAAGTCCTTACCCCTGCTGTCCCGGAAAAATAAAAGCACAAGTGGCTGCAGAGCTCACCAGTGTGACCACCACCCGGTCCTGGTAAAGTCCGACTTCTAGAAGAAGAGGGCAATGGAGTTCCACCACGGCAGCGAGCTTCCTCTGATCTCTTTCAGCAGTAGCTCAAGCAAGGAGGACTTCAGGTCCCTCATCTGAGGAACCTTACTATTGGCTGATTTAAAGGACACTTCAGGAGGACCTATGGGAGTCACACTATTAACTGTACCTGACGGGTGAGAGCTAGTTGGCACTTTTTTTGTTTAGTTTGTATTGCCCCCGTTTGACTCTCACCCAGATGGACATGGCTTGTCAGGACTCCTCCCCATTCTGAAGAAAATTCCCAGTTGTGCCTAGGCGCACCTATTTTCCTTTCCCCCCCCTTCTCCGGTTATTTGGGAGCCCCCTTTGTAAAGAGGGTTCTCTATTTGCTACTATTTTATATTATCCATGTGGATTACACGTTACCGTTTGGATTACAAAATTACCTCACGTGGATTACAATTGAATTTTGGACTGTGTTCCAGTGTTTTATTATCATGCCAAGCAGCTACGACTCGAGGAGAGACGTATATCTGAGCCTTTTATGCTTGCAAATGTGAAATTGCACTAAAATGTTTGCATAATTGTCGTTGCTGTATTTTAGCAATAATGTTTTTACTGGTTCACTAACGTTCAAGCACTTTAGCTTATTGTGTGTATTTTTTTTCAGGTACTGCAATGTGTCCTATTAATGCACTTATTGTACGGTGTTTTTTAGTGAATTATGCACTTAGCCAGATAGCTAGCACCTTACTTTTGCTAGCACCTTATATGGACTGCCTCTAAAGACTGTACGCCGCGGCCTAGCCTCGTGCGTATGACGCAATCGCGAGTCAATAGCACGCTAATGATTCGTACGCACTTTGTAGGCTAATGCTTATGTATTACGTACTTTTAACAAAGCTGACTGTATGTTCATAATTTGTGTAGGAATGTTCGCAAAACAACAATTATTTTTTAAAGCAAATTCGACTGAATAAATTCATATTAAGAACGAATCTTGTCAGAAATTTGTCAATTATTTGCCAAAGCGAATTTTGGATGATTCGCTCATTTCTAGAAGAGATCTATACTTACCAGCTCCCCGCCATACCATTCAGGCTCCGTGGCTCCCAGACTGTTTTTACTGAACTCCTGGTCCCCGTCTGTCAACTATTACATGGATGGGTCACGTGTGCCACCTTGAAGGATGTGGAAGTCCAATAAAGACATCCTAGGAGCCACGTAAATGGAACAGTGGAACGTGGAGCAGGTAGTTATAGATCTCTTCACAGTTACTGCCGGGTGGGAGAGACGTAAAAAAAAAAAAGAATCTTGGATAACCCTTTATGAAACCAAAGCACTTTGGAAATTAGAAATTAATTTTTTGACATGTCTTCTTCTGTTCATTCAATCTTTCGTTGTTATCTTGGTCTCCTACATGAACAACAGATATAGAAGCCACTACGGGGGCAGATATACTAACACTGGCATTTTCTTATGCCAGTCTTAGGGGCATATTTATCAATGTTCTACTCCAAAACTGGCATACAAAAATTACTAATTTCTGTGCAAACTGCAGTTTGTGAAAAACTCAGGCTGGAGCATAAAGGAATGGGTGTGGGCATATTGGCCTGGTACATCTACATTAGTTTATTCCAGAAATACATTATAACTAGAGATGAGCGAGCATACTCGTCCGAGCTTGGTGCTCGTTCGAGTATTACGGTACTCGTAAGTGCTCGCTGCTCGGACGAGTATCTCGCCATGCTCGAGGAAATGGCAACTTCCGCATTGTGCATTTTTGGCGCCTAAAAACTCAGCCAATCACAAGCCAGGAGACTCTGCGGTACACCCAGCATCACGTGGGGCCCGTACATGTCGTTAGCAGGGGTTGGCTGGCCTGATCAGGTGACCCTGGAATATACTAGTGACTGGCCGCGGTGCTTGGCTCAGATGCTGTCTGGATGTAGTTAGGGATAGAGCTGCTGCGTTTCAGGGAGAGTGTTAGGGCCTGCATTTAGTTCTTTGTTAGGCAGGAGTGATCTCCCAAGAACCCAACAGCCCTTCTAAGGGCTACAAGAAATTGTTTTTTTTGTCTCCTGGCTTGGCTGCCTGTCTGGCACTAGTAGTGCAGCTATCGCCATATATAACCCCTTTTTTTTTTTAATGTTATATCTCAGTGATACAAATCCATTTCACACAGCAGTGTGGAACCATTCTGTGTGTCACAGTTCAGTACACTCACTACAATCCGTATTTTCTGTCCAGGTGACACTTTCTGTACGTCACTTAATCCAACCGGGTCTTTTGCTCTCACGTATATAGCTTGATCCCAAAAATCTCTGTGCGACATTTGTCTGGGTCGCAGTCAAAATAGCCACCGTCAGCAGGGTGTGAGTTAGCTCTACGATAGTTTCTGCACGTCACGTTCCAAAAAAAAACATAACTATAAAAAAAAATATATAAAAAAAATAGTTTTTTTGTTGTTTTAGCTCAGTGATACGAATCCATTTCACACATCAGTGTGGAACCATTCTGTGTGTCACAGTTCAGTACACTCACTACAATCCGTATTTTCTGTCCAGGTGACACTTTCTGTACGTCACTTAATTAAACCAGACTGAACAAGTTTGTGGGTTTCAGTACAGCAGGCCCATTTATTTTTTATTTTTATATAATACACTTATATACAGAAAATGTTGAACCCCAGGGCTAAGGGTCGAGGACGAGGGCGTGGGCATTCAATTACTGCAGGGGGCAGAGGCCGTGGTCCTGGGCAGGGTGAGACAGTACCTGCTGATGAGGGAGCAGGGGAACGCCGCAGAGTTACACTCCCTAGCTTCATGTCTCAACTTACAGGGACACATGGTAGAGGACTGTTGAAACCACAACAGTGCGAACAGCTGATGTCGTGGATTGCGGACAATGCTTCAAGTAATTTGTCCACCAGTCAGTCTTCCACGCAGTCCACCCACGTTACCCAAGGGAGCACTCCTCTGGCTCCTCCACCTCAACCTCCTTCCCCCTAGTCTGCCCCCTCCCAGGAAAATTTGGAATGCGATCCGGCATACTCTCAGGAACTGTTTTCTGGACCCTTCCCAGAGTCACAAACCACTTATCAGGTTGCTGCTGACCTCGTTCCCGATGCCCAGGTTTTCCAACTGTCGCAGTCTGTGGGTGATGATGATGATGATGACAATGTTGAGTTAGTGGAAGAAGTTTGTAAAGAGGTGTCGGACGATGAGGAGACACGGTTGTCAGACAGTGGTGAAGTTGTTGTCAGGGCAGGAAGTCCGAGGGGAGAGCAGACTGAGGAATCGGAGGATGACGAGGTGACTGACCCAAGCTGGGTTGATAAGCCGAGTGAAGACAGTGCTTCTGAGGCGGAGGCGAGTGCTGCACCAGAACAGGAATGAAGAGGCAGTGGTGTGGCCAGAGGGAGAAGCAGGGCCAGAGCTGGTGCATAAGCAGCAACTGTTTCACGTAGTGAAGCTCCCGTGGAGAGGCCTAGAAGTCTGGAGGTTTTTTAAAGAAAGTGAGGATGACCGACGGACTGTGGTGTGCAACCTGTGCCACACCAGGATCAGCAGGGGTGCCACCACTACTAGCCTAACCACCACCAGCATGCGCAGGCATATGAGTGCTAAACACCCCACTCAATGGAACCAAGGCCGTTCACCACCTCCTGCTGGTCCCACCACTGCTCCTTCCCCTGTGTCACTCGCTGCCTCTGCTAGTCAACCCCCTGCCCAGGACCCCGGCACGAGCGCCTCCCGCCGGAAAACCACACCTTCGCCTCCACGATCCTCCACAGTGCCCAGCAATGTGTCCCAGCGCAGCGTTCAGCTGTCTTTACAGCAGACGCTGGAGCGCAAGAGGAAATACAGTTCCACCCACCCACATGCCCAAGCCCTCAACGTCCACATCTCCAAATTGCTGAGCCTGGAGATGCTGCCCTATAAGCTGGTAGAGACCGAGGCCTTTCGCAACCTCATGGTGGTGGCTGCCCCTCGGTATTCGGTCCCCAGCCGCCACTATTTTTCCCGATGTGCCGTCCCAGCCCTACACCAGCACGTGTCAGAGAACATCATCCGTGCCCTGACCAATGCTGTTTCTGAGAAGGTCCACCTAACCACGGACACATGGACAAGTGCTGCCGGGCAGGGACACTATATCTCACTGACGGCACATTGGGTTAACTTGGTGGAGGCTGGGACCGAGACTGACCCTGGGGCCGCTCATGTACTGCCTACACCGAGGATTGCGGGGCCTACCTCGGTCACGGTCTCTCAGACGTACTATGCCTCCTCCTCCGACCCCTCCTCCTCCTCCACCTACTCCTCCGAATTACCATCCGTGGGCACGGCGCCTTTAGTCGGTAGCTCTAGGCGCAGCAGCAGTGCCGTGGGTAAGCGCCAGCAGGCGGTGCTCAAACTGCTGAGCTTAGGTGACAAAAGGCACCTAAGCTCAGCTGTTACAGGGCATCCCGGCGCAGACCGATCTGTGGCTGGCACCGCTGAACCTCAAGCCAGGCATGGTTGTGTGTGACAACGGTCATAACCTGGTGGCGGCTCTGCAACTCGGCAGACTGACACATGTGCCATGCCTGGCCCACGTGTTCAATCTAATAGTTCAGCGGTTTCTCAAGACATACCCCAATCTGTCTGATTTGCTCACCAAGGTGCGCCACATCTGTGCGCATTTCCGCAAGTCGACCACAGATGCTGCCACTCTCAGGGCAGCGCAGCGCTGCCTACAACTGCCCGCTCACCGACTGTTGTGCGACGTGCCCACGAGATGGAATTCGACATTAAACATGTTATCCAGAGTTTACCAGCAGCGCAGAGCGATTCTAGACTGCCAGATGTCAACTTCCACCAGAACTAGTAGTCAGGTCAGTCAGATTCCTCTAGTCTACAATGAGGAGTGGACGTGGATGTCTGATATCTGCCAGGTGTTGAGCAACTTTGAGGAGTCAACACAGATGGTCAGCGGCGATGCCGCCATTATCAGCCTCACCATCCTGCTGCTTTGCCTGTTGAAAAACTCAAGATACGTCGCTTGATAGCTAGAGCACCCTCCAGTCTGTTTCTCAGCGCGTATCGGAGGAGGGGGATGAGGATGAGGAGGAAGAGGAGGAGAATGTCGGCGAGACAGTAGAGGGTACCAGTGCTCAGTCCTTAACTCTTGAGCGTGTATGGGCTGAAGAGGAGGACTTGGAGGAGGAGGAGGAGGAGGAAATGGAGAGTCGGGCCAGTGAGGAGAGGGAATTCTTACATGTTGGGACTCTAGCGCACATGGCAGACTTCATGTTAGGCTGCCTATCCCGTGACCCTCGCGTTAGAAGCATTTTTTCAAACACCGATTACTGGGTGTTCACTCTCCTGGACCCACGGTACAAGCAGAACCTTTCCACTCTCATCCCTGCAGAGGAAAGGAGTATGAGAGTGAATAGATATCAACAGGCCCTGGTGCACAAGCTGAAACAATCCTTCCCATCTGACGCCGCTAGCGGCAGAGGGCATGGTTTTGTGGGCCAAGTAGCGGGGGAGAGGAGCCGAGCAGGCAGCTTGTCCAGCACTGGCAGGGGAACGCTCTCCAAGGCCTTTGCCAGTTTTATGTCACCCCAGCAAGACACTGTCACCTGTCCCCAGTCTAGGCAGAGTAGGGGGGAGCTGTACAGAAAGATGGTGAGGGAGTACCTAGCTGACCATACCAACGTCCGTAGCGATCACTCTGCTCCATACAACTACTGGGTTTCAAAGCTGGACACGTGGCCTGAACTGGCGCTGTACGCCTTGGAGGTGCTGGCCTGCCCTGCTGCTAGCGTGCTGTCTGAGCGGGTATTCAGTGCAGCTGGTGGCGTCATCACCGATAAGCGTACATGCCTGTCAACTGACAGCGCTGACAGGCTGACGCTTATTAAAATGAACAAAGCCTGGATTTCACCGGAATTCAAATCTCCTCTGGGGGAAAGCAGCTAAAGATTAACATTACTTATGTATCCGATTCCTCTTCTCTACTCCTCCTCCTCCTCCTCCTCCTCCATGTCGTCTTTGCCTTACGCTGACCAAAAAAACGCCATTTTTTAGAGGTCCAACTGGCACTCTTTTACCACAATTTTTCAAACAATTTTTCCAGAGGTCCACCTACAGGCCCTCTCTCCAAACAATTTTTCCGGAGGTCCACCTACAGGCCCTCTCTCCAAACAATTTTTCCGGAGGTCCACCTACAGGCCCTCTCTCCAAAAATTTTTCCGGAGGTCCACCTACAGGCCCTCTCTCCAAACAATTTACGTCTTTTTCCTATCTTTCTCTCTCTCCAAACTATTTTTCCGGATAGCTGCCATATACGGTATTAAACTGAGAAGAATACATAGAACACATGCCACACTTGATCAAGCTCATAATTTACGACTGTACCGGTTGATGCTAAATTTTTAAGTTGGGGTCCTGCGTCGTCATTCACTGAATTTCACTGATCTCCTCAACGTCTCCTCAAAGAACCGAAAGACCATTGTGGAGAATGCGGCACAGCTCGCCATCAAAGTGACGAACCCCAACGCCAGACTGCGCAGCGAAGAGAACGTATAAATATCTCTGTGGTTATTTGTGCCAAATAAAAGTTAAATAAACACAAAAAAAAAATTTGATCTGTTCCTGTGCCTGATCCACCCAAGTTGAATCTGTCTCATCATGAGAAAGTCCCCCCAAGGAGTCCCCACTGTAACTTGCTTCCCATACAACTACCTCACCCCCCGACACCTGTGTCTCACCATTGTCCACCACCTCCTCAGACAACACTGGTAAATCCCCACTGTCAGCACACGGAGACTGCAAAAGGTCTTGCGAATTGGGGCAGAGAATGTTCTGGGGTAGCACATCAGAGAAGGGGTGACTATGGGGTTCCAGGGAGTACGTGACCACATGCGATCCCCATCTAAAAAGTAATACTGAGGATCACCACCATGCTTTACACTGCAATCTTATTACTGAGGCTCACCACCATGCTTTACACTGCAATCTTATTGAAAGACAGACAATCAGGGGTTCACCGCCAGGTTGTCAGGCAGCATTTTTAAGTGGGTCACCATTACCGTGTCCCTGAAAATTGGCAGTGATGGACCTTCGTTGCACCTAGTTGGGTGCTTCCCTAACATGTGATGGGCATGTGCCTTGCCTTTCTTTGTCTGGGTGAGCACAATTGCCATGAGGGTAACCACCAGGCTGTTTCCTGAGAATTTGGGGTAATGGTGGGATTAGGCAGCCTCAGAGGTATCCATGCATGCTGCCCCTCTGCTGTTTCCTGTCCATTTCTGTGGTGTTTCCATCATTTTCTGAGGTTTCCAGGTTTTGCAGAGCCTTGGTCCCCTGCAAAAAATGCTCGAGTCTCCCATTGACTTCAATGGGGTTCGTTATTCGAAACGAGCACCCGAGCATCGGGAAAAGTTCGACTCGAATAACGAGCACCCGAGCATTTTAGTGCTCGCTCATCTCTAATTATAACTGAAATATAGACCCGCTCATAGCTTGCGCCTATGAATAAATTTGGCACGTCTTACTGTGGCAGCATTTTGACTAAGACTGGTGTAAGAAATGCCAGTATTTAGTAAATGTATCCCTATGTCTAAAGTCTGTTGGAGTGAAATGCATCACAATTATTACGATTACACCTCTTAATAAATTTGTCACATCATCAAATCTGCACCAGCTCTGTGTTTAGATTTGAGAGCCTTCCCTAATGGAAGATGTCTGGGAAGAGGAGAGTCAGGCATGTTGACTGATCCTTTGTTCTCGGGGAGATAAGTCGCTTGTCAGAGATGTTTGGCTGCAGCTTACTCGCCTCTCCCATTCATTGCTCTTAAACGCATGAAGCCTAGAATTCCTTGTCAAGTGTCTGTTTGTTGACCTTGTGACACTTAAAGGGGTTGTCCAGTTTTCTTCTATTGATGAAAAAACGCATTTCTTCAGTTTTACAGTGTTTCCTGTGCTGTAAAAAGGACCTGTTCCCTTTATTCTCCAGGTCAGATACCATATTTGTATAGCTTTTATCGTGTTTTTTATTGCCATATTCTGACCCCCATAATTTTTTTAAATTTGTGTCTACAGAGCTGTGTGAAAGCTCATTTTTTTTGCAGCGCAATCTTTACTTTTCAGTGATATCACTGTGGGGTGACTTTTTGACCATTTTTTATAAAGATTTTTGGGGGAAGTGAAGTAAGAAAAAGATGGTGAATTGGCCATTTAAATTTTTTTCTCCTGGTATAGCATTTGCCATATGGGATAAATATTTTAATAATACAGGTATTTTCGAAAGGGGTGATGCCTATGATGTTTATTTTTTTATGTTTATTTTTATATTTTAATTTTGGGCAAAGGGGGGTAGTTTGAACTTTTATTTTTTTATATTTATGTTTAACTTTTTTTTAACTTTTTAAAGTCATCCTAGGTGACTGTAACAAGCAATCGTTAGATTGCCTTTTGGATGCTGTAATTAATTTTTTTTCACATTACAAAATACAGAGTACAATATATTCTAATGCAGTGCTACCACCTGCAGGCCTGTATTGGAATATATCAGTGACAGGCATCAGAACTTCAAGCAGGCTCCGGCCTATCACTGTAATATAACAGCTTCCCCGATCTCAGCTGGGGAGGCCATCACCAATGTAGAAGCACACCAATCTAGAATTTTCAGTGCTCAGACGCCGAGGTCACTTTTGACCACAGCATCTAAGGGGTTAAATGTCTGTGATCAGCATTATCGTCAATCGCAGACATTATTTCTGGGTCATTGCTGTGTAAATCAGCAGAAACTCTGCAGCTATGGTGCCCACTGCGCTTGCGAGCTGGTGCCATATTTCAAGACTGAACTTCCACTGTATATGTATGGCGAATGTACAGTAGGGGTTAATAGGAATGATTCTGCTGACAGATGCTCTTTGAGTCTGAGGGTAGATTTATTCTGGTGTGACAGTGGCGTTTATGATAGTCATAATAAAAAATACACTAGAGTAAGATGCGCCATAATTATCAATTTGGAGCTTCTTCTGGCAGTCCACATGGCATAAAAGCAATCATAGCTGGTGTACATTTGCCGTATAATTTGCATTATCTGTAGGGCTGCAGGCGACCACCAACCCTCCCACTAAGCAAAGCCCACTTTGTTAAAAGGGCTGTGAGTGGCATTACCAACACCCCCCTCAAAAAAAAACAAAACTAATAAACTTGTTTTAATGAAATTAAGCATGCATAAAAATGTGTGACTTCTTAATGCCCTGCCCCTGAGCTCAAACACTTCAGAACAATGTGATTTTGCCTTACTGTTCTCATAAGTGAATACGCATTGCATTACATTATGACACTAATGTTAATGACATCACAGACTGTATGTGACAATTTGTTATTTGTGGGATACTAGCAGATGACTGCGAGTCACCGCTGGGCTTTCCATACTCCCCGAGTGACCTTCATCCTGACCGTTAAATGCTAAAATGATCTAAAATACTGTATGAGATGGACTTTTACGATAAATGTTTTTTGTTAGAAATAAATACCCAATAAAACAGCCTTTATTACACCAAGCCGTTCACTGGAGAGCCATAAGTGAAGCTGGCCCAGTCTGAAGAGATATCAGAAACGGTTAAAAAGACAACGTAAAGTGCTTCTCCAAAGAATAAGTAGAAAAACATAGAATCCCAGGATCCAAGCCACATATTACAATGTGTCAGATGTGCTCAATAGTCATATGCCAAATGATGTAAAGTGTAAATCGATAATGCACTTCATACTGTGCAGCATTAATAATACTGCACATAAGGTTACATACCGCAACACTATAAAGTCAGCTAACAGAAACACATACAGTGCACTCCTTATTATGCATTTAAAATTTTTGTAGTCATGTGACAAGGGGTTCAGTAACTTTTATGGTCTAGCCCCCACTGCTTGCAGCTCCCCATTCCACAAACATCAATATATCGCTTCTAAGCCATGATAGAGTGGATCCACGAGAAGACCAAGTCTTGCACCCCATTGATAAGTGGTGCAGGTGTAGCAGAACCGAGAGACAGACACAGCAAAGCTGGAGAACCCGTGTGTTGTTGATGACATAGGGTTGAGTTGGAGCAGTGGAATTGTAGCTGCAGAGTTGAATTGTTGTGGTGGAGAGACAGAGTTGATGCAGCAGTAGAAGATGT
This sequence comes from Rhinella marina, assembly GCA_900303285.1. NCBI lineage: Eukaryota > Metazoa > Chordata > Amphibia > Anura > Bufonidae > Rhinella > Rhinella marina. The sequence goes on from ONZH01024895.1 coordinate 90,697, forward strand.
GTGTGTTTGGATACTGCAATTAAGAAGAGTTTATGCAGTGATGCAGAAGAGTTGAGGCATTAATTTACAGAGTTGATGGTGCAATAGGACAGCCAGACTGATGGCCAAGGAATAAAAATACAACAGGCAAACAAAATTTAGAGGGCAGAGCTGCCAAGCACATACTCGAAAATCAGATGGCGTCCAGGTACTTCAAATACCCTGGCAGTGTGATGTCAGAGTTGAGGCCTAGATTGCAGTGGCAACCCAACGTACTGGAGCAGAAGTAATGCTGGGCAAAGGAGCTACGTAGCGCTCAGGGCTGGATCCTCTCAATTTTTTTCATATTTATTTGTTCTGTCCTTCAGATGGGTCATCAATATCAGATTAGTGGAGGTCTAAAATCTGGCACTTCCACCAATCAGATGTTTTTGGCAGCTGCCAGAACTGGAACCTAAACAGTGGATGATGCCATATGGAGAAGGGTCTGTCTAGTAGGAAATTACTGTACCAGGGTACTGCAGCTCAGCTTCCATGTGAATAAATGATAAGTTGTCAATAGCTAAAGAAAAACCTCAGCAACTGCAGCAAGTCCTACAAATGTAAACTTCACTATATCAAAGAACATTATAGAAGAGATGAGAAAAAGTAAATTATCAGCTTAAAAAGGGTAAAAAGCTACTTTTAAATCCCTGGTACTTTGTGACACACAAGATTGCCCAATGGATCAGCATGGTATAGATCCTTAATACAGCGCTCACAGCTTTATAATTTTTTTTCTCACAGATGAGACCTCTCTACCTGGACCCCAACCCCATGAAAGCCCTAATAAAATATTTTCATATGTTTAATTATATATGTACTTCTCCATCTTTCATACTTCTCCATAAATCCGTCCATCTTTGTATCCCATTATAATATCTATATACGTTGTATTTTTACTTAAAAAATTGAGTAACTGTTATCTTACTATCTTGTCCTGATCCGGAGTTGCAGCTTTTTTAAGAATAAATAGTTAAAGAGGTTCTCTGGGCTCTTAGGACAGGTCATCAATATCAGATCGGTAGAGGTCCAACATCCCCACCAACAGAGCTGTCCTTCTCACATTCACACCCATAACATCCATATTTTTTTTTGTGCCAGGCCATTTTGCCATACACATAAACAAGATTATAATTTCTACTAGTGTTGAGTGGATCGAAGCAAAGTATTCGAAACAGAATTCTGTCTGAGGTTTAGGAATACTTTGATTTGCAACTAATCTGAATTTCCTTGTGCTTTGTGGTGACGAATCAGTTTTTCCTAAAATGGCGTCTACACATGTTACAAAGTGAAAGTAGTGAAAGTAAGAAGCCCGGGAACATGAGATGACCCATAATGCTGTGCAGCCAGCCAATCCATAGGTAGCCATCCCCTGTAATGTCACAGCCCTATAAAACCCTAATCCCGCGCGGTCTCCGCCATTGTCCTGTGTACTGAGCACAGAGATAAATGTGGCAAGCGCTCATGTGCTACAAACAGTGTTGCTGAAAATGATTAATAGAAGAATATTGGAAAGGGAGAGTGCAGGGAGACTGCAGAGAGAGTGCAGGGAGACTGCAGGGAGAGTTATTCTGCGTCAGTTTTATTTTATTTATTCCTACATTTACCATAAATGTAATTCAATACCAATAAGACGGAAGCCTTTATTATTTTGGTGCCAGCATGCCAACCAATATCATCCAGTCTGCACCCATGGGGGGGCAGATCTTAAAGATGATCATCATCTTATATTGGCTTTACTTCTTCCAAATCACCCTTCAAAGTCTCCATGTCCTAGAAAAGTCAGCAAGATGCAGAGAAAGGAGGAGCTAGATGTTTCTGATGACATATTCTCATCAATATTAGATGATGTGGAAAAGGAGCAAAAGCAGATGGCAGAAGAATGGCTCCCACCTGTATGGCAGGAGAGCCCTGGGGTTGGAGAAGTTGGCATGCCAGAGCTGATTAATATCCAGTGTTTACTGTCAACCGGCAGAGGATTGCAGACAAGAACAGCAATAATATGCATATTGTGCTCCCACCTAACCAGCCAAACCCCATACCAGCAATAGCCGCTGTTTACAGGTGCCGAGCGGCCTTTAACAATAAAGAAGGACTATAAGTGTGGTCTTCATTGTTGAATGAAAGGCAACTGCGGTCTAATTGACCGCGTGGTTCTTCACCTCAGCATGGCCTCAACCCACAGCGCTGCAGCCCCGTGTGGCTACGCCGTCAGGCAGAGTGGCCTGGGTATACTTGATTTAACGCGACAAATTAATTTGTAACAAATCAAATTTCTTGACTAACTTTGGCAAAATTGCCAAATAGAATTTTTGTAAACTTTGCTCATCTTTAATTTCTATCAACTTTTATTAAGGGTTAAAGGATGGGAAAAATGATTGTACCAAATGTCTTCACAATATTGTATGAGTTATTACAGGATACCAAATACTGTTTTGTGATATTTAATAGTATGTTATAAAAAACACATTTATTCTAAAAGGTTTTGCTATGTTATTTATTTTTTAGTAACATTTAACAAAAATTTTATTTTACTACACTTTTAATAAATATAAAAATATTTCATAGGTATGCACCAGCCACTTTGTATAGCAGGCCTTACCCACTACAGTATAGAAGTACTGTGATATATAAAAAGGATTTTCTGAGCCTAACAGCCACCAATAAGCTTCTTTGGGAGTGGCAGAAGCTATACAGTGTACAGAGCAGAAGGCTCCATACACTGAGCAGCTTCCAGCACTGATATACTGAAGCACAGTTCTCATTTGGACACCTTTGAAGGCTATTTTTGTTTATGGTTGCTTTTTACTTATTTTTTGTTACAATCTTATTTTCAGTTGGCCTTTTTTTAAACTATTGAGCCATTCTGTCACAAAGGGTTGACTGTTTTCCAGCTGTGTGACTGGTACTTTCACTTCTCTAAATTACTAAGAAGTCATAAACACTTATTTAAGCCACATTCTTATCGGTAAGATAAGAACTGAGCTATAATGACTGTTTATAATGTCAGAGAGCAAAGATAAGGAGCCATCAGCTCCTCAAAAGGTGGAAAAGACATAAAATCCACAGGCAGCTAGTAGAGCATCTCAGCTATGAACACAAAAATTGATTCCATATTTTTAATAAAGACTAATTTAAAAAAAATTATTTTTAGCTCAAAATACGTACAATGCAATAATAAAAAAGGTGTACATAGCCTCTAAGATGAAAAATGGCTGAACCTTGAAGAGGTTAACACGTCTATTTTTGAAGCCATGTTTAAGTAAGTGTACCATGTAAAAGTACAAGGTATAAAAACGATCATCTGAATTTTCTTTCACAACCCATTAGACAACTCAACCATCCTCTAAGAGATAATTACACACCTAAAACAATGTCAAACGCATCTCTTGACGTGGAATTTACAGGGATGTGAAGTATTTAACTAATTTCTATGGCACCCAGGCAGCAAAGTGCATTAATCATCAGCAATATTCAGAGTCAGGCTGTTCACCCGCTTTTCAAGAGGCGACAGTCGTGCGGCAGGGATGAGCGTGCGACTGCGCGCCACTAATTGTTAGGACAATTATAAGAGAACCTGTGAGGTTCCTACAAAAGAGAAACAATCATTTCTGCACTGGTGAAACTATCATTTTCTAATTACTATCGTCATTATAGTTATTGTCATTCTATGGTATTGGTCAACAGGAAAATGCGAGAGGCAGTAAAATAAAATGAAAAAATAATTAGTTTTATATTAGAGCTGTAAAAAAGTACTGAAAGATTCAGTGTACTCTTTTTAATTACATTTTGTTATCCCATCGTAAAATAACATGATTTTCGTATTGTTCTGAGATTGTACGTGTAATAAAGGACCAATCTAGTCATAAATAAGAGTGAAATGTGGATGGGTAGACACTGAGATGGAAATAAAATTACAAAACCCAAACAACAAAAGTTTATAATACAATTATTGAACTAAGCTATTTTTTATTTGGAGGGGGGGAGTATCGATTTTGCTGGGACACATGCAAAGACAGATTTACTTATAATCACAGTAGGCTTGTGCCTATAGGCGCCCCTGGGGAAAGCGCACCTGCTGCTCGAAAAATGTACAAATAAAATAAGCTTTTTGTTATGAGGGGAGCAGTTATTTCAGCATTACTTAAAGGGGTTATCCCACGAATAATGTAGAAAATGAAAATCAGACATCATATATTACATGACATTACCTTTCTAACAAAGCTAGAACCAGCCCTGTACCTCATATAGATCCAGAGATCTCCCCATTCATTGTTGCTAGATTTATATCAAGCTGGCAGCTCAAGGGGAGTGTCTTTTCTGCTGCAGCTCAGGAGGCGTGTCTGAGCTCTCCCTATCACAGCTCAGGAGGCAGTTGAAAGATGAAACTGAGCATGTGCGGCCTTCTCAGTGAGCAGGTCAAAGAAATAAGAAATTAAGTGGCACGATACAGATACATTTTACTGAATAACTCAGTAGCTATACATAATTTTTAATTACATGCAATTACAAAAGTATTCAGATCCAGGTGCTGGTTTGAAAACTGTGGAATATTTTTCGTGGGACAACCCCTTTAAGTAAAGCACAGGTGAACTGTGAGGCCAGCCGTTCATGTCTGTTAGCATCTCCCCTCTCTTGGCGGGCATTACCTCTGGAGTACTAAGCCCTCCTGCAGTGCCAATCTGTCAGCACTTAGTGTCCCGCCAGCATCTGTTTTCTCCCAGTGGCTATGGCAGCTGGATTAGTTCTGCCTGCTCCTTGCTTTAGGCCTCATCTAGCCTCTCCGCCTTCTGCAGGGAGCAGGTTCTCTCCATGGCTCTTAAAGGACCAGCATGAGTGCAGCTTAATTGTACCCCTGCCAATGGCAGCCTTCTCTGCGTTATTTAAGGTACCTTCCCTTATGGGAGGGTACCTGATGCATGAGCCATAAGATCTTAGCCTGTTGCCCAACTGACCTCCTGTGGCCAACTTCTGCTGGTTTACTAGACTGACACTGTGTTGCCAGTTTGTATTGATCCTATGCTATTTGTCCTGACTTATTGCCTGTTTACCAGATAGAACAAACTCTGCCTGACCTGTCCTCGGCCTTACCACTGACCTCACTCTCGTCTGTAACCTTGATGTTATGCACCATTGTCTCTCGACCTGTCTGGGTCAGTGAACAGAGACTACTGCGAGAGGTAGTGGTCTCATGATTCCCCTTGAACAGGGGTTATAGTGTAAATATGGGGGGAACACTTAGACAGAAGTCAAATCGACTAAGTGACATAGTTGGTCCACACCCGCTGGCGCATTACATCAACATTTCAAAGCTATGCATAAATAAAGGTGTGGCTTACTTGATGGACAGAGTCTAAATCTCCAGACTATTTCTGCTTTAAGGCTCTTTATATATAAATTCAGTACTCAGCACCAGTTTTGGTCTTTAGTTGGTTGGTGCCCTGTATAGTATGTTCTTAGAGTCCAAATAACACAGTCCAACCAATAAACTGTGGAACATGGCCGCATCCTGTGAAGTTACATTAGTTTGGGCATTAAGGGGTCATTTATTAACCTGATATTCTCCTGTATTAGGCGTATTTCAGGCACAGATTGCGATGCAATGGTTAGTTGTGCCTCAATCTCCAATTTTTCCCTGCTCACGCCAGATCTAAAAGAGTGGGCGTGACAGGGAAGGGAACGGACTGGCAGGCCCATCTGATTGATCATTTTCTATGCTTGTTTTAGCTGTAGGAAGCTGGCTTACATTTAGAAGAGGAGCTGGATATGCCCAAGTTAAGTTAACTTCGGCGATCCACCGCCAGCTATCTAATTAGAAGACCAGCATCTAAAACACCAGTCCAAATAAATGACCCCCTAAGTCTATAAATAAGGGTACAAGCTCACACTCTTAGCTGGAAGTCTTCTGGTTTTATGTTTTATGGCTAAAGTCTTTTTGATGTCTTATGTATTTATCTTTTATGTCTTATGACTTGAGGCACAAATTTGGATTCAGAATAATATGAACAAGAACAAATTTAAAGGGATTGTTCCACTATAAAATGTTATTTTAATATCAATCAGTGTGAATATCTTTTTGCTTCATAAATTCACCAGTTGTGAGATATTCTCCTTACGTTTTATAATGGTGGCACCTGGTGTTTAATCTGTATAGTAATGTGCATGTCCATCTACCGAGCTGGATGAGCATGGTCACACATGCTCAGTTCCAACCATCAACTGCCACCAGCCAAATCTACAGTTAGAAACTGTGACAGTTTCAGGGGGAGAACTGCAGCAGTAAAAAACTACCCCTAAGAATTGATACATTCCCTGAGCTGCAGCAGATAGGACACCCCCCTGAACTTCCAGCCTGAAGAAAATCTAGCAAAAGCAACTGGACAAATAAATGGAGGGACCTCTGCATCCATGTGAGGTACAGGGCTGGGTCTAGCTTTGATAGAAAACAATTGTTGTGCGCTAATTTTTTTAATCAATCATGGCATAACCTCTGTAAGGTTTTTTTGTCAACAGAAGCAGACATGTCACTTGAAACTTATGGACTCAAATGCAAAATCTATGATGGGGCCAAACCTAATGTACCATTTATAAAACTATTGTCTTCTTAGGCTTATTCACTTTAGAAAAAAGACGACTGAGGGGAGATCTAATAACTATGTATAAATATATCAGGGGTCAGTACAGAGATCTCTCCCATGATCTATTCATCCCCAGGACTGTGACTGTGACGAGGGGACATCCTCTGCGTCTGGAGGAAAGAAGGTTTGTACACAAACATAGAAGAGGATTCTTTACTGTAAGAGCAGTGAGACTATGATACTCTCTGCCTGAGGAGGTGGTGATGGTAAGTTCACTAAATGAGTTCAAGAGGGGCCTGGATGTATTTCTGGAGGGTAATAATATTACAGGTTATAGTTACTAGAGATGGGTCCTTGATCCAGGGAGTTATTCTGATTGCCTGATTGGAGTCGGGAAGGGATTTTTTCCCCTAAAGTGGGGAAAATTGGCTTCTACCTCACAGGTTTTTTTTGCCTTCCTCTGAATCAACTTGTAGGAAAACAGGCCGAACTGGATGGACAGATGTCTTTTTTCGGCCTTATAAACTATGTTACTATGTTCTGTAGCAGAGGAGGCTCTCGGCCCTCTCAGGCATCAGGACCCAGGTGCGACTGCTACATCTACCTTCAACTCAGTCCCTATACAAAAACTCTTCCACAAGGCTTTAGATTAAGAGGTTGGCCACTTTCTGGTTACTGCTGACAAATGTATTTGTAAGATGGCATTTACTAATATAGTCTTGGTTGATATTTTTACTTCATTTTCTGTATTTCGTAAGGTATGCCCACTCGTTTGCCAAGTCTTTTGTGCTGTCCACAGTCTTGGCTGCTGATGGAGGGTCATGTAACCTGGAAAACCCACCTCCGCGTGATTTTCCTCTATTTAATTACATTACACTTTTGAAAGGGAGGGGGGCAGAGAGTCACTCAGAGCATCACACATTACACTGATTAGTGCAATGATCTTCTGTGACCATCCTTATCTATGCTTATTAAAAGAACAATAGAGCTGCAACATTGTTTTCTCAGTTTTACACATACTATTATAATGAGATTACCTTACAGATAACATATTCCTCTCACAGCAGCAGTAAACTGCCCAGGGATTACCTATCGATATAGGAGACTTTATTTTTTTTCTGTTGACTGCTAAAAAAAGATAATATGTAGTATTTCATTTTCAAAGACATAGTACTGCCAAAATTAAAAAAAAGCCAAAAATTAAAAATAAAGAGTTTTCTATGACCATAGAATTTAAATACAATGCTCTTTCCTGATAGAAGTGTCCCGTCAAGGAGTTAAACTCTTTCCTTTTTAATCTTGTGAAATAGGAGTAAAATCATAGGATAGAAGATAGATTTATGGGGATACATACACAAGTTAATCAAACTATTTTATATGTTTTTCAGAACATCACTGACTGATCCCATAACCAATGTAACAAATCATTCTTGATTTTTCTAGTAGTAAAGGGGGTTGTAACTTCTGGAAGTGAATGGTTGGTAAAACAGGCAATCCTTCATTTTGTGACTCACACTCCACTGTAAATGTACTACTAGTATATGAAATAATAAAGGAACGTAATAGACATCTCCTGTTATTTCTACTTATACATCATTATCATCATCATTAGTGTTGAACGAATCGGGTTTGGACTGCTGTATCCTAACCCGATTAATTTGAAAATTTTATTAACAATATAGCCGCCGCGTGACTGCGAATTGTATGGGCTCTGAGTCTGTCTTTGTGATCTTGATGCAAATATCGTGAGTAGGGATGAGCGAACTTATGTTCGCCGTACAAGGTTCTGGTTATCTAAGAATTCTGTTACAGACTCCGCTACCAGGGACCATAACATATGCTCTGTGGTAGCGGAATCCATAATGGAATTGTCAGGATTCGGGGGCGCTGCGGCCCTCCAGCAGATGTTGGGCGGGTGTGGGCGTTCCCGTGTCCTGACGCTATGTGGCGCTCATCCCGAGTGCAAGCCAGAAAATCCTCTTGTAACACTTAGGTTCCTATAGGGTTAAAGGTTTGGCTAGTTTTGCTAGTTTTTGCTAGTAATTTTGGTCCATTCAATGGTGTGGCTGGGATCCCTGCTCCTATCACGCCTTGGGGCTGGGACTCTAGCCACTACTTAGTTTCACACTCGCCATTCATCTGTGCCTGCTATACTCTGTGTTTATCCGGTATTCCTGTGACTCTGTACCTTTTTCCCTGGTTTCTGTTACTGTTACCTACCTTTTGTGTTATCCTCTGTTTATTCCTTGCTTGGTTCCTTTACCTATTACCCCTTCAGTTCCTGACCTGTTTAGGGTTGTTCCTGCTGGTGTTTTGTTTTGGTTGTTTGTCTCGTGTTCCACTTTCTTCAGTGTAATTGCAGTCTTCTGTTGGGGCCGGCCTGTTAAGGAGCCGGGTTCCCCCAAAAGGCAGGGACAGTGATTTGGGAGGAGTGTCAGGGCCTCACTTTGTCTGTGTCATTTGTGTCCCCCTAACCTACTCCTCACAGGAATTCTTAGAAACCTGAACCTGAACCTTCTACGCCGTACTTGAAAAAATAAGTTCGCTCATCCCTAATAGTGAGACTTGCTTCTTCTCATGTATATGATGTGACACTTCGGTTATGCGCATAAATTACAGAGTCAAAATCCGAAGCCGAATTCGGCTTCGTTAATGAGGCACTAAGCCGAGTTCAACTTAGGATCTTGACACTGAAATTTAGGCACGTAACCGAAGTGTGACTTCATAGAAGCGAAACGAAGCAAGTCTTGCGATTATCGCAGCAAGATCGCAAAGACCTCTGCGGAGCCCATACATTTTACGGTAGTACGTAGTAGCTATATTCTTAATGGGGTTTTCAAACTAATCGGAACCCGATTCGCTCAACACTAATGATCATCATTAGAGTTGAGCAAATTTCCTGACATTCGATTTGGGCCCAGTTTCTAACAAAATGCTTGGCAGATTCAATACAGTTATGAATAAATTGTATACACATTAAAAGTGCTCAGGTTGTCCTTAAAAGTCCTATCTCCTAGGACTGCATCCAACACCTTTCAAGCTCTTTAATGCATTAGTAATGTCAGATTGACAGTGACATATATATGGATGTAAACGGATGGGAGCCGGTGGTAACAAACAGCCTGTGTAAGAACAAACTGCACTGTCTCATAAAACATGATTCAAGAATGACCCATTTTTGGTGGCAGATGCTGGAATCTGAATGTTTGGGAAATTCAAGACAATTTTAATTAATTTAGAATCTATTTGCTTATCTCTGATCATCATCATCTTATTATTATTATTAATATTATTATTAATAGCTAGGCTTGAGAAAACTGAGCTTCGAAACATAGATCAGAAGTTGATTTGTTTAAACACTTAGTTTTTAATGCTGTTTCTGTATGCCAAAGTTTATATCACTCAAAGCCGCGCAAGACTTCGATGAATGACTACTGTATTCATATCTGCATATTTTTAAAATAGGAATTCGAAGTAGTATTAGGTACTGGCTGGTACATTGGTACCAAAACCCACTTTGGATTCTTATTTCCAACTGTTTTTAAATACGCGGATAGGAATACCATAGTCATCCACTGACGTTGGGTGAGACGAAGTTTGATCCAAAGATCAATTCGCTCAAGCCTATTAATAGCCTTTATATAGAAAGACAGCACATATTCTGTAGAGCTCAGCTCGTTCACTCTACAAAGTATAGATTAGATGAATTTTATGGACACAGTATTTGTTACCATGTTAAACATAAAGGAACAAAGAACACTCCAGCATCTAATGTCGCAATAAAATAGTAGAGGTTTATTGAAAACTCCATTAAACATCCATCTTATCACAACAAAATGCCACCTTTTTAAAGGGAGTCTGTCACCTGTTTTTCACCAATATAACTAAGAGCACTGCCCCACAGAAGATTGCATACACTTCTCAGACATACCTGTGTGCACTTTGAGTCTATATACATGTCCAGGAAAAGCACTTTTATTCTGCTGGAAAACAGCTCCCAGGTGCCCAGCTCTGCTGCTGCAAGTGCCCAAAGCAAACCAGACTGGAGAGGGGAGGGCTGCTTTATTTGCTCATATCTTGGGACTGGTAGCAGATAGAAAAATGTTTCAGAACTTCTTTGAAAGCTGGCATTCTAAGCTTTCAACTGATACCAACAGCATTATATCCAGTATATCAGAAGATATAGCTGTTAGAAATCGAGTTGGGAGAGAAAGCTGTTTTTAGTTTCGCTTTCAGCTGGGCACTTGGGAGCTGTTATCCAGCAGAATAAAAGTGCTTTTCCTGGACATGGAATAAAGACACAAAGTACACACAGGTATGTCTGGGATGTGTATGCAATCTTCTGTGGGGCACTGCTGTTAGTTATATAGGTGTAAAATGGGTGAAAGACTCCCTTTAACGGAGCTTTCAATAAACCTGTATAATTTTATTGTGACATGGAATGCTGGATTCCTCTTTGCTTGCTCCTCGATAAGACATGCTCCCTGCACTTCTATGCATCATTCGTGAACTGAATTTTCTCTTTGACTTTGACTGAAAAGAAATGTTTGTCCCTTATTTTATTCTCTTCCAAGGCATAGGCTGTGCAACAATCAACAACTGCAGATTCCCATTCAGCCATTGGTCATTCCACATGTTATCCCTCACAACTCCTTCCCAATACAATATGTATGTATTTATTTTATAGGTATTTAAAACGTACCGGAGTTTCCAAAAATATTTGCATAATGGCTGTTCTTTGTACAATCATAACTGTGAAGGAACAGATCTCTTTTGGGCTTCCCTATTGTCTTTTTCAGCCTAATTATTCCCCTCTTCAGTTGCACAGCTAGATGCATTTCTCTCACAAGCAGGGGTGTCTCCCTTCTGTGGAATCTGCCAACACTGTATTGCTGTGATTTCCTTCCCTTACTTCTCATTATGTTTGTTTTCAGCTCCTGAGCTCCCAGAACAGATGATGATGAGGGAGATTGAACTTACAGAAAGGTCGGATGCTTCTCTGATCTTCAGAAGCTGCGAAGAAGCAGTTTTTATTAGTCTTAATATCTAAGCTAACTGTGACACACCCCATTTCCTGTAAGCCGTCTTCTGTATCTCTGTTACAAGGGACGGCTCTTGCCTGACAACAGGCATGGACTGCAAATTAGGATTGGAAGTGAGGCCCCTAGTGGGCATGACTTTACATCTTTTTTAGAAACCAAACCTCTCACAGAATTTAACACGGTATGTAGTCAGATTCTACTGGGTACGGATATGCCATAAATGTGAACATAAACTGCTGTTCTGGTATGCAGAAGGGAATGACCACATTTTGGCTTTTGCAGCACAGATTTTGATAGATTGCTTTGCATGCACCATGTTGCTATTGAACTGCCTCTGCGGTACTGTAATACTCCAGAGTGGTATTACTATTCTTATACCCTGCTACTGTCTTTGATTGCTACCAACATTGTCATCTGTGTATTCATTCCAGGTCCTCCTACATTGTGCATTCCTAACCATTACTATGTAGCGGTTATTTGTTGCATTACATGTTATAAGCCTGGTTCACCAGCAGGTGGCAGTGGATATGGCAGAGAGATCTCTAGATAGAATGGAACTTACCATTCAATTCTCCCCTTTTTGGGCAGAAGTGGGCTATTCCTGCTTCCTACCAAGGGATGTTCTGCAGGAAGTGTTTAGTCATTCTTAGTCAGTTTTAGTGGATGCTAGCATTGGAAGCAGACGTGTCAAGCTGTAGCAGCGAGGGGAAGGTTCCTGTCCTGCACCAGGAGTCTCTCCAGAGGGAAGCAGCTCATAGAACACCTTGACTCCTTACAAATATACAGACAGAGTATGACGAGGGAGTCAACGGCCAAAGGCACCCCACTCCAAATGTACTAGAATCACTACAGAGTCCAGCTACCAGACTAAAGCCATGTTTAGCACAGCAGAGAGAAAGCAGAATATTCAAGTTCGCCTACCAGTTTATGCCAAAATCTGCTGGAACCAAGAGAAAGACCAAATCTTGTACTGATAAAAGTTGATAAAGTGATCAGATAAAGCTGTTGAACTTTATAAAAGTCTGGACTCGACTTATTCTCCACCTCCACCATTACGCTTCCTGCTTCAGAGTCTAACCATGGGGAGCGACGATATCCAGGTAGGAGCAGCGTGACACACACAGAAAACTATTGAGGCCACACCACTCAGCATTCCGATAAACCTGGGACACGCTCAACCCTGGAGGTGACACGTTGCAGTACCAGTACAGCAAATTTCTGACAACCATACATTTTTTTATTTTTCTCTCGATGGAGCTGTGTGAGGGCTTAATTTTCTGGATGACTTGCCATTTTTATTAGTACTACGTTTTGGTACCTACAACTTTTTGATTGCTTTTTATTTTACTTTTTGGAAAGCAAAATTAATTCAGCCATTGTTTTTTGGGTTGTTATTGCGGTGTATACTGTGCTGGAAAATTAATATATTCAATTTATCTGCTGGTCAGTATGATTTACAGTAGATACCAAATGTTATATAGTTTTTTTATGTTGCTACATTCAACACAATTAAGCATTTTTGGAAAGAAACACCTGACAGGGGTAGATATATTGGATCTTTTTATACAGGACATCTTTTCAGATATGCAATACCAAGTCTTTTTATTTTTATTTTTGTGTTCAATAGTAAATGGCTTGATGGGGGAAAAAGGACACTTTTTTATCTTCAAACTGTTATTATTTTTATAAAACACATCTTATTTATTTATTTTTACATTTTATGCTTGTCTCACTATAAGACTTCAACTTTTGAGGGTCTGTATCACTAGTTCAGGCAGTACAATACATGCTGTATAGTATTGCATTTAACTTGTCAGTTTCACACTGGTGGACTGGTCTTCATAAGCTTCCATAGCTGGCAGGCCCAAAGCCCTTTGTAAGGCCTCGGGCTGCCACAGCAACCATGAGCAACCTGCGATCACAATGTGGGGAGCCGATGGAGGTGAAGTGGGAGCCCCATCCCTCCTGTAAAACCGTTAGATGCAGGCAGTTAGCATTTGACAGTGGCCATCTAACAGGCTTAATATCTGCCTGGCCATTGGAAGTTTTCAGAAGGCCGGTTTGTCACCTGATGAGCGAACACAGCTCCTATGGCGCATGTCGGGAAGGGGTTAATTCGGATTTGCTGTATATGTAGAGTGTAAAAATTGTGCTCAAAGAAGAGCATACACTGTACAGAGAATATTTATCTCTGTAAGTAAATGAAGCAGGTGTTAAGTTGCTGAGAAATATGAGAGACGGAAGAACATTTCTCATGCTCCAAAAATATTGAATTGGTTTAAAATAGACAGTGTAAAGAAGAAGGTGATGAATACTGGATCCCATCCACACAACTACTTATGATCTATTTACTGTCTTGAATCAGGAAGCGACAGAGAATCTTGAGGAGTTGTGGCATTGTAATTGAGCTATAAACTTGTTATTGCTGCACTTCCAGATAGAGGAAGAGAGACCAGAATTAAATATTGTTGGCAAAATGACATCAATCAGGCTCTGGAGCAGGATATTTACTGCTGACGTTCTAACAAATGGGAAAAATAACATTTGGTTTCTATACAGATACAAAGTCTCGTGTTAGAGGAAGCACAATTGTACAATGAAAGTATTCAGCCCATTTATAGCAATGCATCCTGATGGCAAAAACATTTATTTGTGGAACTGTAAGCAGGACATTGGTAGAAGCATCTGATGCGATTCCAGAAATAAAGACAATAATGAAGTGAGCCTTCCCCGAAAATATAAAAAATACACAGAAAGATGAATTTCTCAGTTGTCCTACTGTGTCTTTAAATATTCCACAATTCTTATTACAGGTGCTGGATGTCATTGGCCTTATTGACATGGTCAGTATTTGGTCAGTGATTTCAATCAGTGATTGTGAAACAAAACCAGCAGTGGATCCCACACAGACATAAAGTATAATGGAAAGATTTGGAACATTTTCTGTGTTTTTCATCCACACCTGGCTTTGACTAAAAATCACTGATGAAAAATCACTCATCGAGCACTGCTGACACAGAACTCAACCCCTTAAGGACCCTGCCATTTTTCACCTTAAGGACCAGGCCATTTTTAGCAAATCTGACATGTCTCACTTTATGTGGTGATAATTTTAGAACGCTTTTACTTATCCAGGCCATTCTGAGACTGTTTTCTCGTCACATATTGTACTTCATGGCAGTGGTAAATTTGAGTCAAAATATTTCATTCTTATTTATAAAAAAAAATACCAAATTTACCAAAAATTTAGAAAAATGTGCAAATTTCCAAATATCAATTTCTCTACTTTTAAAATACATAGTAATGCCTCCAAAAATAGTTATGACTTTACATTCCCCATGTGTCTACTTCAGGTTTGGATCACTTTGAAAATTACATTTTATTTTTTTGGGACGTTAGAAGGCTTAGAAATTTAGAAGCAAATCTTGAAATTTTTCACAAAATTTCCAAAACCCACTTTTTAAGGACCAGTTCAGGTTTGTAGTCACTTTGTGAGGCTTCCATCATAGAAACCACCCAAAAATGACCCCATTTTAGAAACTACACCTCTCAAGGTATTCAAAACTGATTTTACAAACGTTTTTAACCCTTTAGGCCTCGTCCGTTTTTCACTGACGTGTGCTGTCAGCATTTTTCACGGACGGCACACGTACCCATTGATTTAAATGTATCTGTTCACATTTCAGCGTGACCGCGGCATACAAGGGGTTAATCCGCCGGCATCGGTGTAATCACCGGTGCTGGCGGATACAGCAGAGGCCCGGCTGTTAGTATCAGCCGGGCCCCTGCTGCAGATTGCGGCAGCGGGGCAGCAGCACCACCTTAACCCTAGGAGGAGAATGCTCGTCCTAGGGCGTTAAGTAACGCCATATTAGGACGAGCATTCTCGTCCTAGGTCGTTAAGGTGTTAAATATGGCAGGATCCAGTAAAAGGGTACCATGTTATAAAATTATGGCATATTACTATTCTTAAATAAGGGGGTACAATTAAGAAAGATTTGAAGAAATAGAATAAAAAAGAAAGAAATAATAATAAAAATAAAAGAGTAAAAATACAAGACTGAGGATCATCCAGATAGATTTATTTACATGACCTAAAAGATAAAAAGAGGGCGAATAAGACCACAGCACTACAAGTGACAACAAATAGAACACCTATAAAACAAAAATAATAAAAACAATATCGACAATGCAACTAACAATCAGATGCTATGAGAATCTAATACACGTGTAGACGACGTCACTGACACTGCTGCAGCCCCACTGAATATAGTATATGAGCTCCGTGCAAACAGACTGAACATTTTAAGTTTTCTTTTCTTTTGGGCACTTTAGCTATTTACAATTATTACAAATAAAAGTTATGTTTTAAGATTTAGTTGTAAGAGTTGGTCCCTAGTGGGATAAAATTGGCCAGGCGACCATTATGTTGGATAATATTGCTAGGATATTACATTGATTGGTGGGGATCTGACCTCTGGGATCCTTAGTAATGATTTGAACAAAGGAATTAAGGTCTTTTTGGCTCATTCCTTGCATAGCCAACACCGGGAGTGGGCAGGGGCGGACTGGCAACTTAAAGTGGCCCCGGAAAAAGTGGCAGTCTCAATCCAGTAGCAGAGTGGAGTAAGAAAACTGGAGTAGCTTTTTTAAGCTACTTTCACATCAGCATTTTCCCTTTCCACTATTAAGATCCGTCATAGTATCTCCATAGCGAGGGGGGGGGGGGTTGAGGGAAGCTTCTGTTTTGTCCCCAGTTATTGTCAATGGGGTCAAAACTGAACTGAATGAAACAGAGTGCACCAGAATGCATTCCATTTGGTTGCGTCCCCATTGCGGACAGAATAACACTGCAAGCATCGTATTTATGTCCTCGATGTGGTGTGGAGCAAGACGGATGACTTCATGACCTCCAATGCAAGTCAATGGGGATAGATCCATTTTCTCTGACACAAGAGAAAACTGATCCATCCCCCCTTGACTTTCAGTGGAGTTCATGATGGATCCGTCTTGGCTATGTTAAAGATAATACAACCGGATCCGTTCATAACAGTTGCAGACGGTTGTATTTTCAGTAACAGAAGCGTTTTTGCTGAACCCTGTCAGATCCAGCAAAAACGCTGGTGTGAAAGTAGCCTTAGACAAAAGTGTCAGGTTTGAGGATAAGACATATTTATCTAACAACACGTGACATTTGATAAATGTGGTATACAGTACATCAACACAGACTCAAGAAAAACTGACTTCAAATATTCCCCTCATGATAAATTCCCCCCATAGTCGAAAACTAACCAGGATCTGTGGAGAGTTACAGTAGCCAGGGATCTAAACTATTGTAAACTAAACAGAATCAAACTAGCCAAAGTGACAAAGTATACAAAGTTAAAGGCAAGTCAAAATCAGATACTATCCAAAATCGTAAAGTAGCCAAAGTCACAAATAATCCAGTCACAAAGTACACAAAGTCACAAATATACAAAGTCACAAAGTAGCCATTCCAATAATGCAGTGATTGTGATTATTCAATAAAACAGGAAGGATGGGGGGGGGGGGGTCATTGCCAGGGCACAATCAGAGTTAACATTTGTTGTATGAAATGTTTTTTTTTTGTTATGGGCTCTTTATGTTTTAGCTAAGGAATCATTCATTGTATGGGTTAGAGGAGTCGTATATAAAAATAGAAAAAAATACAGCTGCTTCCTTCCAGAAAGAGCACTTCTTCTCTCATCAATGTGACATAAAGAAATGGTATGATTCACACAAGAGAGCTCAGCTTCTTAATATTATTGCAAATGTTTATGCCTTGGAGGACCCCAAAAAGTCGCAGGTGTGCAAGCGGTGCTTCTCCACAGCAGAGTCTCCATGGACTTATTGGACTTGTTCCAGCTGAATACAACACAGTCACTGCACAATATGAACTGTCACAGGAGCGGTGATACACTTGCTATTATTCACTTGATGTTTGCACGTATTTTCTACATTTTCTTTAGATAAAATTGATGTAGACCCTACGCTCATTTCATTTCTTCATGTCATTGATGCGACTGGCTTGAGAGAGGGACCACAGTGAGAGTTGTGGAGTCACAAGACAATTTTTTATGGTATTTTCCTGGTATTGTAAGTCAGTCCCATTCAAGGGACATGCTTTTCAAAGCAGAAGCTACCCCTTGAAATACTTTTTTTTTGTTTTTTTTGTTTGTTTTTTTTTTTGTTTTTTTACTCCTCACTGCTTTTTGAGTATTTGCATGATTAATAAACATAAAAGTGTTACAGTATCTGACCAAATTGCAGCTTTGCTGTGGTTTTAAGGAGTTATATGTTGCTTTCTTTCCAGCAGTAACTGAAGTGTAATCCCAAAGGATATCCAATGTGATGCAGCTCTTCAATGAAGCAGTCACCCTCTAGAGATGAGTGTGCCCAGAGGGTGCCCTCATACAGACTGGAGCTTCTTACATTGCCCAACCTGTAAATAAAAAAATAGAGATATGCTTTACAGCAGTCACTGTGGGCAATAGACAAATAGGTAATCATTGACTTCTAATATTCTAGCTATCCTATAAAACCTTTTTGCTCAGGCTCAATATTGGCCAGTAATTCATAGGAGATGCCAAGTCATGTCATTGCTTGGCAGAAGTGCTTCTTATGCCAGTTCCCTGTTTGTTGGCTGATGTGATTGTTTATGTGGCACAGAAAAATAGTTGTTTTTGGCAGCACACCGTCGTGTAAACAGCTATGTGCTACCAACAGACAATGAAACAGAATGGTGACAAATGACTGTAGTAACGATCATTCATCCCTATGATTTTTGCATGTAAATGGTTGGGAATGAATGTTCTGATGATAAGTAGAAGCTAAAACTAATGCACAGAGCTATTGTCACTTGTTCTAAATGTCATTGGTGTTGTATAGCAGCATTTTGTTCTCTGTCCCCATTCAGGTGGTCATTTAACACAAAAATGTTAATACAAAGGATCTATTGTGTGTATTACAAATGATTTCTGGTTTCAGTTGTGCCAAGACTCATACCTCTCCTAACCAGACTGAGGCTATTCTTTACAAGAGAACTAATGAGCAAGAATGATGACACAAGCTCTACTATTCTGTGACGTTCTGATTTTACATTACAGAATAAATCACAGTTGTGATCGATAATGATATCAGTAATCCAAGTCAGTCACTAGAAAATAAATTATATATATTCACTGAGTACCTTCACCAGTGTAAAACGTAACCTTTACAGATTATATTAAAAATAACCCAAAATGTGCCAATAAAACCCTTTTGACTGGTAGGCTGGGTAGGCTGAGGAAAAGAAAAATATCTTGCCCTCACACTTGCCTTACATACTGATGTCCCTGCCTACAAAAACAGAATGGCTGCCCCGATAGGGGTGATCCCGTGCCAGGAACCTCCTATTAGCCATATATGTCCCTGACAAGGGATAGAGGATGGTGGCATCTATCCCTTCAGTATGTAGGGCCAGTGTGAGGGCAATATATTTTTCTTTTCCTCAGCCTACACAGCCTACCAGTCAAGAGGGTTTTATTGGCACATTTTGGGTTATTTTTAATACTTTCAGTAAAGGTTTTACACGGGTGAAGGTGCTCCGTGAATATTTACATTACAGAAGAAAGTTACTTATACTGAAGAATGGCATTACTGCTATTGTAAACTGAGAAGACAACATTTGCATAGATAGTTTCCTATATTTCCTTTGGGCACTTCAATTCCCTCCCAGCCTTCAAAGTTATATTAAAGGGGTAATATATAATTTGGAAAAAAAATCCAAATTGGGTGAAATTAGAAAAAAAATGCAATTCCGACATCATTTTATGGATTTTGTTTTTATGGCGTTCACAATACAGTAAAAATGACCTGTTACCTTAATTCTCCGGGTCAGTATGATTACAGCGATACCATATTCAAAGGGGTTCTCCGGGAATTAAGAAAATGAAAATACATAAATTAATTACTTTATAATAAATATATTCCCAAATGCCTTTCATTAGTTATAATGGCTCGTTTTGTCTGGGGAGCAATCATTAGGAGAAACAAAATGTCCGCTGTCCTATTAGTAAACACAGAACCTGTCCTAATCACATAGGAGGACAAGTTACTTCACAACACTAAGCTAAAGATCTGCCTCATCCTCCTTTCTGCTCTGGATTATGATCCTGAATACAGCTGATAATATCTTTAGCTGAATCTCTGTAGGAATGTGGTTCATGAGCACATGTGGCCAATGAGCAGTAGCACTTGTATGCAGTCTCCATTACCACAGCCCCACATTACCACAGTCTGTCCTGTTCGTCCTCTCTGTACTTCATGTCTCCTCATGGACTCCATTCCTACAGAGATTCAGCTAAAGTTCTTATCAGCTGTATTCAGGATAATAATCCCTCACAAGTAAAGCAGAGAGGTGGATGAGGCAGCTCTTTACCTCAGTATTGTGAAGTAACTTGTTCTCATGTATGATTAGGATAGGTTTTGTGTGTACTAATAGGACGGCAGCCATTTTATTTCTCCTGATGATTGCTCCCTAGACAAAATTAACCATTATAACTAATGAAAGGTGTTTGCGAATATATTTATAATAAAGTAATATTTACATATTTTCATTTTCTTAATTCCCGGAGAACCCCTTTAATAGTTTTTTCTTGTGTTTTCCGCATAAAAAATAATGCTCCAGGACTGCAGAGCCCCATCCGTTAAGAAGTATACAGAGCTGGTTGCTAGTGATGATCAAGCACCGCGATGCTTGGGTGCTTGGCCGAGCACTCGAGCACCACCTAGTGCTCGGCCAAGCACCCGAGTATAATGGAAGTCAATGGGAGAACAACAGGCACCCCCTGCTCTGCAGAGGGGAGGGTGGTTCATAGGGAAACATGAGAAAATGGTGGAAACACCACTGAAATGGTTAGGGAACAGCATGGGGAGGATGTCTGGATGCATCTTGGACACCGAAGTCGCTGCTATTAACGATGATGTCCGACTATTACACCACTTTTACGGAATGACAATAATACCCCCAAAAACCGAAGATAGCATGGATTTTAGAGGAAATATTGTTAGGAAACATATATTTACTTGTATATAAAGTGCAAGTAGCAGCATGCCCTCACCCCTAATGTTTTACGCGGTCAGATCAGCAGCAGGCACTCGCCCCTAATGTTTTAGACGGTCAGATCAGCAGTAGGCACTCGCCCCTAATGTTTTTGAGTGTCAGCAGCACTGAAGGTCAACTTGTCAGAAGGAGGACCAGAGTGAAGAAGTGGAAGAAGAGGTGGTGGACGATGAAATCACTGGCCCAACATGGGAAGGAGGCAAGCTGAGCGAGGACAGCAGTACAGAGGGAGAGGGATCCGCAGCACCGCAACAGGCTGGAAGAGGCGTGGGGTGGCAAAAGGGAGAAGGCAAGCCACAGCAACAAGTGTGGATGATAAAAGAATTGTCATTTGCAACCTCTGCCGCACCAAAATGAGCAGGGGCATGAACACTAGCAACCGACCACCACCAGCATGATTTTCATGGCAGCAAAGCACCCTAACAGGTGGGCCAAACACCTGGATCCACAATCGTTGTCTGCGGGTCACACCACTGCCTCCTCTTCCCTGTGTTACGTGCTAGCCAAGATGCAGGCCCAGATGCCTCTCGCCCTGCACCTGGACCCTCGCAAGCACCATCAGTGAGCACATCCACTTCTGAGTCCCAGCGCAGCGTACAGATGTCCATACCCCAGACCTTTGAATGAAAGTGCAAATACCCAGCCACCCACCCACAGGCCATAGTACTAAATCAGTGGCGTAGCTATCAGGGAAGCAGGGGAAGCAACTGCTTCGGGGCCCGAGCTCAGAAGGGGCCCCAAAGCAGTGCTGAATATTTTTATTAGATATTGGGCTGCCCTTACGCACAGCTGCTGCACCTTATAGAAGAGGATGCCACTTACAGCAGCAGCGCTGGAGCTCCGCCCACCGAAGGTCCTTGCAGGCACAGTACACTTCCTCCATGCCTGTTCTCCTCCTTCTATGGCTGTTCTCAGGCTGGGATCCGCAGTACTGGCACAGCCCTTGCCAGTACTGCTTTCTGTTTTCTATTGGCTGGCAGCTTACTATGACATGGGCTGCCAGCCAATAGCAGAACTTTATGGGATCAAGACACCACCCCCCCAGCACCAGGCTAGTGTGAGCAGGTTGGCAGCTCCTGCACACAGAGTTCTACAGTTCTACCTGCGTGCCCTCCTCCCTCCAGGTTACTAATTAACCCTTCCACTGCTGTCCCTGGATAGCACAGAGGGGTGATGGCACCTACTTCTCCAGGCTGCCTGTGAGGACCAGACATCAGCTGTCTACAGGAAATGTAAGTGTTTGTGTGTAGAAATAGGTGTACTACTTGTATGGTCATATGTGTTTGTGTGTGTGTATACAGTATATATCTCCATCTATGTGATGAGCGTGTGTATGAATGCATCTATGTCTGTTGTCAGTGCATGTATGACTGTGTCCATGTATGTGGTGACTGTGTATGAGTGCGTCCATGTATGTTGTCAGTGTGTGTATGAGTATGTCCAGGTATGTGGTGAGTGCATGTATGAGTGCATCCATGTATGTGGTGACTGTGTGTATAAGTGCATCCATGTATGTGGTGAGTGCATGTATGAGCGTGTCCATGTATGTGGCGAGTGCATGTATGAGTACGTGCATTAAGTTTGGGAGGGGCCCCATACAAAAATTTGCTGTGGGGCCCAAGTCAGTTCTAGCTACGCCCCTGCACTAAATGCACACCTTTACAAATTGCTGGCGCTGAAAATGTTACTTGTGGACACTGAGGCTTTTCGCAGTCTGATGGCGGTGGCTGTCCCTCATTACTCAGTACCTAGCCGCCACTATTTTTGCCGGTGTGCCCACACCGCCTTACACCAGCATGTGTCCCGAAACATAACCCATGCCCTGACCAACACAGTTACTGGGAAGGTCCACTTAACGACTGACACATGGACAAGTGCTTCTGGCCAGGGACGCTACATTTCCCTGACGGCACACTGGGTGAACGTTGTGGAGGCTGGGAGCGAGTTGTACCCTGGGATGGCACAGGTGCTACCGACACAAAGGATTGCGGGCCCTACTTCCATCCGTATTTCCGCCACCACCTACATTAGTGACTGCAACCCCTCCTTCTTCTCCACCACTTCCATCTAGGAATTCTCTTCTTGCAGCACCAGTCAGCCATCAGTCAGTAGCTGGAAGCAGTTTAGCACAGCGGTGGGGAAGCGGCAACAGGCTGTGCTAAAACAAACAAGCAAACAACACACCGCCACAGTGCTGTGGCAAGGTATAAGGGACCAGGCTGAGCTGTGGCTCTCGCCACTCAACCTACAACCAGGCGTGGTTGTGTCTAATAATGGCCGCAACTTGGTGGCGGCTTTGGAGCTCGGCAAGCGCACACACATACTGTCACGTTCAGGTGTGGGGGAAAAACCATACAGCGCGTAGGAGGGAAAGAAGATTAGGCCTGGAAACTAAGGAAGGAAGATGGACACCTCCTAAAGGAAACCCTGACTCTAATCCTCACTGACTACCAGTATGAACAGGCCTGAAATGTAGGCGAGTTCATACACAGGAACCTAAACCAAACTGACCCTATAGGACCCTGGAACTAATGACAGGAATGAGTCTACCTGTTCCTCCAACAGGAGTCTCCCTCAGGCCAAACAACTGCTTCAACTTAGTGGTTCAGCGGTTTCTCAGAACCTACACCAAATTGCCTGAGCTGCTGGTGAAGGTGCCCATTTCTGAAAGTCACCTTCCGCCGGTCTGGCAACACTGCAGCAGTGCTTACATTTGCCAGCTCACTGACTGCTGTGTGACCTGAGCACGCGCTGGAACTCTACCTGCTCACAATAAAGACGGACAGCGCTGCATGTGGAAAAGGTTCTCATAAGCGGCCTAGTGTCACAACTAGGAGGGAAAAGTTTTGTAAAATGGTGAAGGAGTACCTAGCTGACAATGTCAACGTCCTCAGCGATCCCTCTGTGCCTTATAATTATTGGGTGTCTAAGCTGGACACGTAGCACGAACTGAAGCTCTACGCCTTGGAGGTGCTGGCCTGCCCTGCCACCAGCGTTTTGTCGGAGCGGTTATTTAGTGCCGCTGGGGGCATAATAACTGCTATGCGCATCCGCCTGTCAACTGAAAATTCTGACACTAATCAAAATGAACAAGGCCTGGATTGCCCCCACCAGAGGAAAGCGGCTGAACATAAAGGAACTTTAAATGTGGCTTTTAAGGTGTATTGAATACACTGTATTTCCATGAACCCCTTCCTCTTCTCGCCCTCTTCCTCCATCATATGAAACTGCTTATTAGGCTGCCCTCGCCTTTAAATATTTAAGAGGTTCACCAGCAGGCCCTCACCCCTAATTTTTTTAACCTAAAAAATTAACCTCACTCTGGTCCTCCTCCTGACATGTTGACCTAACAAGAACCTGTCTTGCGCCGCCCTCCAAACTGAGACATGAAGCTAGGAGTTTTGGATGACTTTCTTGTGCTCTGCCAGCAGACACTATTTCACCATGCCCACCATGCACCATCAGAAGCACGCCCACTTCCCTGTCCCTTACTGCTCGCCTTGCGCATACTAAATGGGATATATGCAAGTTTGTCAAAAGTACAGTTGCGCAGATTTTTTTTAGTGTATGAGCAGAAAAATTTCACCGAATGAGCAAACGTTATGCAGCAGACACAGCACAGGTAATGTCACATACCTGTGCTGCATGTACAGTATAACCTTTCTGTATCCTAAATACCTGACATCCAGTGTATTTTTTTCTGCCGTTATTCATATAATGTATAACGTTTGCGCAATCAGGCACAGATAGTGTAGGGATAGGATTTGGCTAGGCAGGGCTAGTTGTTCTGTTAAAAAGACCCAAAAGTCTGCAATACTGTTATTCTTGATGGTCAAAATTTGCGCAAGTTTGCCTAATCTTAACACCAACTGTGCAGCGTGTGCAGTACAATGTTTGTTTCTCCTATATACCTGAAATTTTTTGTGTTTCTTTCTGACGCTAATCACGGTGACATTACATGTGCAGGACAAAGTATGTTTCATCTATGTACCTGACATTTATTTAGTTTCTTTCTGCCGCTAATCACGGTGACATTACATGTGCAGGAGAATATATGTTTCTCCTATATACCTGACATTTATTGCGATTCTTTTTGCCGCTAATCACGGTGACATTACATGTGTAGGACAAAGTATGTTTCTCCTATGTACCTGGCATTTATTGCATTTCTTTCTGCCGCTAATCATGGTGACATTACATGTGCAGGACAAAATATGTTTCTCCTATATACCTGACATTTATTGCGTTTCTTTCTGCCGCTAATCACGGTGACATTACATGTGCAGGACAATGTATGTTTCTCCTATATACCTGACATTTATTGCGTTTTTTTCTGCCGCTAATGATGGCGACATTAGTAATGTCGCCTTCAATAGCCACAGAAAAAAAATACACCGGATTTCTGTTATTTTGAATACACAAATGTTAGACAGCAAACGCTGAAAAGGTGGTGTTAAGGTCAGGCAACCTTGTGCAATTTTTAATCCACCACAAAAATAATATTTTGCAGCCAGATATAACAATGGACTTTTGTGTCTTTTGAACAGAACAACTAGCCCTGCCTAGCCAAATCCTATCCCTACACTATAGGTCCCTCCTTGCACAAATGTTATACAGCAGACGCAAATGAGGAACTGCGGCCTTAATTAACGGTAGAAAAAATAGCAATGGATGTCAGGTATATAGACTACAGAACGGTTCTAATGCACACGCTGTGCACGTCAGGCACACTTGCGTTCTTTTTGCCCCAAAAGAAAAAAAAATTGCAGTCAGATATAACAATGGTCTTTTGCGTCTTTTGAACAGAACAACTAGCACTGCCTAGCCAAATCCTATCCCTACACTATATGTGCCTCCTTGCGCAAATGTTATACAGCAGACGCAAAAGAGGTACTGTGGACTTAATTAACAGCAGAAAAAATAGCAAAGGATGTCAGGTATATAGTATATAGAGAGTAATGCACCAGCTGCGCAGGTGGCGTTAATGTCAGGCCACCTTGTGCAATTTTTAACCCCTTAAAAATATATATATCTATATGTATTGCAGCAAGATATAATAGCCCTTAAAAGGGTTTTTGGGTCTTTTCAAAAGAAATACTATCCCTGCCTAGCATTCTTCTCTCCCTACACTATCTGTCTCTCCTTGCAGCAGCTCTCCCTGACTCGGTCTGAGCCGGTTACATGTCACTGGGTGCTATATAGCACCTGATGACGCGTTCCTGGCCAGCCAATCACTGTAATGCCAGTAGCCAAGATGACTACAGCATTACAGTGAATGCCAGTACCTCCCCGCTTGCTAATTGGCTAGTTAGTGTGCGGGGAGGGGACTTGAGCATGGCGCTCGAGCACACGCGGCCGCCGTGCTCGGCCAAACATGTTCGCTCAACACTACTGGTTACTGCAGTACTGCTCCCATTTACTTCAGTGTGAGCAGCAGTGCTGTAACCAGTTCTGCTCACTATTCATTTGGACTTCAGTCACCAAAGCTACTGCAAAACAGCTGATGAGATATTGGTGGCCTATCCTGAGGTTAGGTTATCAAAATAAAAGTGCTGGAAAAAACCCTGGAACACTCAGCAACGTCTGCTTTATGTGCAGACACAGATTAGATGCATGTTCCCTTTAACCTTATGATTATTAATATTTATCATTAAAGTCCCATTCATTCCATGGTGCTGTACATATAAATAGGGGAGCACATACATAATATAACACAAGTATCATAAGCATGAACAAGATGTATTACAAACTGATGAAGGAGGAGAGAGGATCCGCGTGGGCTTACAATCTACAAAGGATGGGAAGGATACAGTGGGTGAGGGTAAAGCTGGTCATAAAACAGTATAGCAGCAGCAGGGTTACTGTAGGTTGTAGCCAGGGTTGCCAACGAGAATTTTTCTTTTTCTGGACAATTTATCCCAAAATTACGGACAGCCGACACTTTTTACAGACAAATTGAAAAACCATAATGAATGTTAAATATGATAAGTAATACATGTCTACTGCTCAATATACCGATAAGAATTCATTACCACCTTACTATGCCCTTACTATGAGCTGTAAAATGATGATAATTACCACCAAAATACTCTACTCAAGACCCACCAGCCTCAAAAAAATCACAGACATGGCTTTTTTTTTTCACAGACACAGGAAAAAAGTTGTCTATTTTTACAGACTGTCCAGAAATTTCTGGACGGTTGGCAACCCTGTTGTAGGCTTGTCTGAACAGGTGGGTTTCCAGGTTTCTTTTGAAGGTTTACACTGTAGATGGGAGTCTGATATGTTGGGGTACAGAGTTCCAGAGTATGGGGGATGCACGGAAGAAATCTTGGAAGCAATTGTGGGAAGAGCGGATAAAAGGTGAGCGAGCTGACGTCACCGAAGGTCCTTTTGCAGGGGAAAGAAGAAAGAAGACACCGGCTGCGCGAACAAGCGGAAAAGGTGAGGTTTTTTTTATTATTTTTAACCCCTAAAGGCCATTTTAACTATTATTTTCTGTTATAACCATGTTATAACGGAAAATAATAAAGGGAAGTTCGGGTCATTTTAACAGTTAAAATGATTTTGTTCGACTGCCTCAAACAGCTTGAGACAGTCGAACAAAATCCCGGACGATTTTGAAATTCCCCCCGGACATTTTTTTAGGTCCCAAAAGTAGGACATGTCTGGGAAAAAGAGGACGTCTGGTCACCCTAGGTAGGAGGACAGTTCAAGGTGAATGCTTGACAATCTGCTGTGGTATAGTCCCGTGTAAAGGGACCTTTAGTAAGCAGGAGATAGCATGAGGTGGCTGTGTGTGTGTTTGAAGAGGAAGGCTTTTATGTTAAAGAGGACCATTCACCTCTCCTGACATGCCTGTTTTAATAGCTTCATGCATTCCCTATGTAATAACAATTCTGGAACATCTATGCTCTATGTTGTGTCATTCTTGAATTATTTTGACTAGAAATTATAAATGAATTGCTAGCAGTCTGCAGTAAGGGTACAGAGGGGAGGTAACTAGTTTGGGGTGTGTCCCTGCACAGTCTGAAAATGGCAGCACTGATTGGATAAATTGAGTCTGTGCAAGTACACACCCCCAACTTGTTACCTCCCCTCTGTACCCTTACTGAAGCCTTATAACAATTCATTCATAACTTCTAGCAGGAATAATAAAGGAATGACACAACATAGAGCCATAAGAATAGATGCTCCAGAATAGTTATTACATGGGGAATGCATGAAGCTATTAAAACAGACATGTTAGGAGTGGTGAAAGGTCCTCTTTAAGCATATCTCCCAACCGTCCCAGGTCCAGCGGGACAGTCCCACTGTCCCGGAACAGGGGAGGTATGTCCCGGTTTCTGGCAGCTGACTCTGCATCCATAGGACGCAGAGACAGTTGTCTGTTACATGAAGAAGCAGACAGCCGGAATCGACTGCCTGCTTCTTCCATCCTCCCTCCCGGCCCCCCTGCAGCTCTCCGTACCTCCTGCTGCATTCTGTAACTCTTGTCTAGGCGGGGGGCGGGGCCGGCCATCAGTCAGAATTGGCCCCACCCCCTCCAGACAAGAGAAGCTGATGTCCGGCTGGTGATGCTGCTGCCACTAAGAAGGTAAGTATAAGGTTTTTATTTTTTTTTAACTTTCTATGAGGGGCAGAAAGGGGTGTATTATCTCTATACTGTGACATCCCTGTGTTTATTATCCCTGTACTGTGACATCACTGTGTTTATTATCCCTGAACTGTGAAATCACTGTATTTATTATCCTGTACTGTGACATCACTGTGTTTATTATCCCTGTACTGTGACATCACTGTGTTTATTATCCCTGTACTGTGACATCACTGTGTTTATTATCCCTGAACTGTGAAATCACTGTGTTTATTATCCCTGTACTGTGACATAACTGTGTTTATTATCCCTGTACTGTGACATCACTGTGTTATTATCCCTGTACTGTGATCCTGTGTTTATTATCCCTGTACTGTGTGTTTATTATCCCTGTATGTGACATCACTGTGTTTATTATCCCTGTACTGTGACATCACTGTGTTTATTATCCCTGTACTGTGACATCACTGTGTTTATTATCCCTGTATTGTGACATCACTGTGTTTATTATCCCTGTACTGTGACATCCGTAACTGTGTTTTATTATCCCTGGACTGTGACATCAACTGTGTTTATTATCCTGTACTGTGACATCACTGTGTTTTTTATCTGGACTGTGACATCACTGTGTTTATTATCCCTGTACTGTGACATCACTGTGTTTATTATCCTGTGCTGTGACGTCACTGGGTTTATTATCCCTGTACTGTGACATCACTGTGTTTATTATCTCTGGACTGTGACATGCTGTTTTTATTATCTCTGTACTGTGACATCACTGTGTTTATATCCCTATACTGCGACATCACTGTGTTTATTATCCCTGTACTGTGACATCACCGTGTTTATTATCTCTGTACTGTGACATCACTGTGTTTATTATCCCTGTACTGTGACATCACTGTGTTTATTATCTCTGTACTGTGACATCACTGAGTTTATTGTCTCTGTACTGTGACATCACTGTGTTTATTATCCCTGTACTGTGACATCACTGTGTTTATTATCCCTGTGCTGTGATGTCACTGGGTTTATTATCCCTGTACTGTGACATCACTGTGTTTATTATCTCTGGACTGTGACATCGCTGTGTTTATTATCTCTGGACTGTGACATCGCTGTGTTTATATCACTGTACTGTGACATCACTGTGTTTATTATCCCTGTACTGTTGACATCACTGTGTTTATTATCCCTGTACTGTGACATCACTGTGTTTATTATCTCTGTACTGTGACATTCACTGTGTTTATTATCCCTGTACTGTGACATCACTGTGTTTATTATCTCTGTACTGTGACATCACTGAGTTTATTGTCTCTGTACTGTGACATCACTGTGTTTATTATCCCTGTACTGTGACATCACTTGTGTTTATTATCCCTGTGCTGTGACATCACTGTGTTTATTATCCCTGTGCTGTGACATCACTGTGTTTATTATCCCTGTACGGTGACATCACTGTGTTTATTATCCCTGTACGGTGACATCACTGTGTTTATTATCCCTGTACTGTGACATCACTGTGTTTATTATCCCTGTGCTGTGACATCACTGTGTTTATTATCCCTGTACGGTGACATCACTGTGTTTATTATCCCTGTACTGTGACATCACTGTGTTTATTATCCCTGTACGGTGACATCACTGTGTTTATTATCTCTGACATCACTGTGTTTATTATCCCCGTGCAGTAAGGAGACTGGGTGAGATTAGCTTATAGTGGGCGGAGTTAGGGGCGTGGTCTAGTGCTGAAAAAATTTGCTGCAGCGCTCCGCGCACCGCACAATATGTCCCTCTTTGTCTCTTTGCAAAGTTGGGAGGTATGCTTTAAGGAACAAAAACAAATGAGTAGAATGGAGGAAGGGATAGTTCCTTGATGGGTTCAGGCAGTGTGGGGGGATTTTAGGAAGTGTAGGAAAATAGGGGTGATAACTGTAATAAGCAGAATGATTGTTTGCGGTGACTATTTCTTTAGTTACTTTTAGTTCCCTTCCAGTTCAATTCTGGTATAACCCTATAACCAAGTCTGAGCTGAAGTCTTAGTTGATCACAATGAAGCCTCTAACTACAGCATTATTATTAACTGCAGCCTTTTCATACATTAGACAGTGGAAATATAATTTGCGAGTAGTCTGGAGCTCTTTCTGGGCAAGCAGTAAGGAATATAGGATATTCACATGCAGAGAGCCTGTCCAATTATACATGACTTGTGCCTTTCAATTTCTTTCTCCATTCCTCAGACTGCTTTCTTCTCCTGAGAGTTGGAATCTCATATTCTCAGTCAATTGTAACATATCTAGTAACTTGTCATTATTCTGAATAGTGGATTTAAAGGGATGAAAAGAATTAACTTTAAGGTTATGTTCCAACAGGTCAGACGTGCTGTGCATTTTTCTGTCTGGATTATCTGTATACAGTGGACACTCAATGAAAAAAAAAGTCCAATTAAAACTTAGCTTTTAATAACGCAACTAAGATTAATAATTATGTGGTATAATTCACAAAAAACTACATCTAGAAAGATAAGATACCAAAGCCAGCAGGAGCCAGTCAGTCAGACCAAATGCAGAATAGAAATCCAAACTGGTGGTTATTCACCAGGCAGGATTAGCAAAGGAAATCATCGAATCCGGGCATTTGGTTAATGGGTTGTCCAGAATTGACATGTTTTTTAAATACAATTCCCAAACCTGTGAAGGGAGACATATTTTCCACCTCTTTGTTCAAGCTCCATGGGTCCCAGGCTTTCTTCACTGTACTTGGTTCCCCATATGTAAACTTCTTGCACAGTTGGATCATGTTCAACATTTCCTCAAGTGCCATGTCACTGCTGGGTTGTGTGCCGCTTGGAGAAACGTCACTGCTGTGGCCAGTCATTGACTGCAGTGGCGCACCTGAGGATAGCCTAGAAACTAGGGTGCTGGAACCAAGCAGCAGGAAGCAGGGAAATATGCCTCACTTCACAGGTCCCAGGGGAGGAGGTTGTATTTGTATATAAAAAAAAAATCTCCTGCACAACCCATTTAACCTCTTAGTGACCAGCCTGTTTTGAGTCTTAGTGACCAAGCAATTTTTTCATTGTATATCAGCTGTGCTTGGTATCGCAGCTCAGCCTCATTCATGTCTATGGGGCTGAGCTGTGCCTAGGCCTTGTGATAGATGAACGTGTCATCACTTGGCCAGCTGATCAGTGGGGGTTGTATAAGACCCATAACTTTTTATTTTTATGGAGCTGTGTGATGACTTCATTTTTGCAGGATGATTTGTAATTGTCATTGGTATCAACACTTTTTGATAGCTTTTTTTGGTGGTGACTAAGCAAAAAACAACAATTATGGTTTTCTTTTTTTTCACGGCATTCACCGTGCAGGACAGGGGCAGACTGGGAACTTAAAGTGGCCCTGGAAAAAATACTAAAAGTGACCCCATTTTGTAGTTAGTTCCAAATTGATGGAAGTCAGGGCCAACACAAGTAGGCAGGGCCATCAATACCATATTGTGGCACATTATACCACCTGACCAGAGCCAAATACCACAGTCCATTACAAAATACTGCCGCCAGCACAAAATACATCCCCAAAAACTTCCACAGGCCGGCCATGAGGAGGGCTCAGGCAGCCCCCTTGGGCATCGTCCCACTGGGAAATTTACCTGTAAGGTCTAATATAGCCAATCACTGGCCTTAGTAGAGACGTCCCATGCAATGATGAGGCCAGTCATTGGCTGCAGGGCGACCAGGAAGATGACATTAGCAGCAGGACCGGAGCTCAGCGCTGGAAAAGCAGGGGAGAAAATGGGTGAGTATCCATTTATTGGTTATTTTAGGCCTTTAGACAACTCCTTTAAGTTTCTGCACCTATTTGCAACAGGTATGATGGAAACACCTGAACTTAAAAAGGAGGCGTGTCCACATAGTATATTTTCCAGAACTGTATATGTAACAAATACCATAACTGACATTTTTGGCAATATTTTCTGCTTGTTGTAGCTGACATAGTAGTACTGTTTTTGGCTGCACCACGAGACCATGTAGAAACATTTGGTTCTCACACGGTTGTGTCAAATGTATATTGATTCATCTGTTGTTAGTAATTCCCACCTATTCTTAAGAGGTAAGGTTAGCTAAAGATAGATAATAGACAGTCTATTTATCCCCAGGACTGTGACTGTGATGAGGGGACATCCTCTGCGTCTGGAGGAAAGAAGGTTTCTACATAGAAGATAATTCTTTACAGTAAGAGCAGTGGGACTATGGAACTCTCTGCCTGAGGAGGTGGTGATGGTAAGTTCACTAAAAGAGTTCAAGAGGGGCCTGGATGTATTTCTGGAGGGTAATAATATTACAGGTTATAGTTACTAGAGAGGGGTCGTTGATACAGGGAGTAATTCTGATTGCCTGATTGGAGTCGGGAAGGAATTTTTCCCCCTAAAGTGAGGGAAATTGGCTTCTACCTCACAGGGGTTTTGCCTTTCTCTGGATCAACTTGCAGGATAATAGGCCGAACT
Organism: Rhinella marina; assembly: GCA_900303285.1. Lineage (NCBI taxonomy): Eukaryota > Metazoa > Chordata > Amphibia > Anura > Bufonidae > Rhinella > Rhinella marina. The sequence goes on from ONZH01024895.1 coordinate 123,568, forward strand.
GGATGGATAGATGTCTTTTTTTGGCCTTATAAACTATGTTACTATGTTATTATATTACTATGTTACTATTTGGGTCTATCTTGGATTTCCCATGAAAGCCTGAAAATGCCAGAAGCAACTGAAGGGAAGCAGTGATGGCCCAACAACTTGTGTCCATTGTTCTAGTAATTGATGGACTCTTAGTATCTGGACCTCCATCAATGTAAACTTTTTGGGTGGGCCTACTGAATGCATCTCAATGTTGACCCACTTCAGATGGTCATAATAGGGGTAGACTCTAGCATTTTATGCTAATCCCGGACTCTGCATGGCAGTAAAGTTTCACTCAGAACAGCTCTGAATCCTAAATTGGTCTAAATGTAGCAAAGCAGGAACAGCAATGAAATTAATATCCATTTTTTTCCTTTTGGATATAACTAGTGTAACTGTCACGCCAACTTAGATACAATATCCGTCATAAATGCCTTTAATGAATAATTAAACATATCTGTAATTCAGCATTACACAATGATCCTTGCCCATAGGAAGGTCACACTTTGCTGGATATTAATGTTTAAAACCTTGAAAAACGCATTAAATTAATAACTATTATGAGCTGGGGTATTGTCATTGCGAACCTGTAGAAAGAGGTGGAATTTATTACGCTGAATCAAAAAATCATTTTTGTGGCTCAGTTAAAAGATAAGTTTATTTTATTCTCCGAACAAGAAAAAATCCAAAACAAGTTATCACCAAGGACTGGGGTGTCTGAGAAGTGACTGCCTTCCAAATAAGAAGGGAACACGAATGATGCAGGGTATGGTATGATTGTATTATGTGAGTACTATATGATAAACCATAGCGGGAAGAGCATCAAAAGAATTTACTAATCCAAGACCATGTGAGTTTATAACAGAAGAAATAGAGACCAGCTGTTGTAAGTTTTATTTTTACATTTTAGTTTTTCACTCCCTGTGTTTCTGGGGCGATAACTTTTTTACTTTACTGTTTACATAGCCCTTCGAGGTCTTGTTTGCGGGCCAAGTTGCACTTTTTAATTCCACTACGATGTAGTGGGGAGCTTGAAAAAATTCCAAATATTGTGAAATTGGGAAAAAAAAATGCTTTTTATGGGTTTTGTTTTTACATTGTTCCCTATACTGTAAAACTGACCTGTTACTTTTAATCTCCAGGCCAATACAATTACAGTAATACAACATTTGTATAGATTTTCTTGCATTTTAATACTAAAAAAATAAAAAATATCGCCGTATTCTGATCCCTATAACATTTTTGTAGTTATGTGTATGATGCTGTATTAGGGTTCATTTTTTTGTGTGTAAGGCTTTTTGGTCACTTTTTATTTAATTTTTTGTGGCAGTTACAGCAACCAACAGTTGAAATCTGCCATTTCTACTTTTTTTTCCGTTTCGCCATTAGCTGTATGGGAAAAATATTTTTATGCCTTCCTCTGGATCAACTTGTAGGAAAACAGGCCGAACTGGATGGACAGATGTCTTTTTTCGGCCTTATAAACTATGTTACTATGTAATAGTACGAGCATTTTTGCACACAGGGACACCCATGATGTATGTTTTATTTATTTTTTATTGTATTCCTATGGAGCCCTGCCACAGAAACTAATGTACGGCAGCTTCAGTTCATTCCAGAGGACAGAAGCTGCCGCACAATGCATTCGGCTCCCCGATCTCTGCCGGAGCACACTTGGAAGCTTGTGCGTCCTGGTTTTATAGCATTCAGATGCCATGGTCACGTTTACCATGTTTAAAGTCCCGGCCAGCGCTGTACATGTATCCCAAAATGCCTGTATTATTAAAATATAAAAATATTTATCCTGTTGGGTGAATGGCTTAATGGAAAAAGGATGAATGATTCGGTTTTTTGGCCACTTCACCTTCCAAAAATGTAAATAAAAAGTCCAAAAAGTCATAGAAGAACGCCAAAATCTGGGCGTTGTGGGGAATATTCCTATGTGCTCGCCGTCCTCCTCCTCCTGTGCTGTGAGAAGCTGCTGGGAGCATGTAAGTATGTCTGTGTATGTGTATGTCTGTGTGTATGTCTGTGTGTGTGTGTGTATGTGTGTGTGTATGTGACACGTGTGGGGCTGGAGCGCTGCTCCGGCTCCTCGCGTGTACCTGCGGCAGCACGGATCCGGCGGCACCCTTCACCTGCCCGATCCGTGCTGCCGCTAATGTGAAAGTGGCCTTACTCAGGTAGAGGGGAGGTGGGGTATTTATAGCACCAACAGCTGATACATACATACAAATCATATCCTTTATACAAAATACATAGCCATAAATAACCCTAAAACATGAAAGTGATCAATTATATAAATTCACTAAAGCTACAAATTTCATTTAACCATTTAGGTATTAAAGACTGCAGTTTCACTATCCAAAAGGTCTCCCTTTGTAATAATCTCCTACTGTTCTCCTCCTCATTGTATCCACTTTTTACTACCTCCAGAACCTGCCACCTGAGATCTGACACCTGATGGACCCAATCATAAAAATGTCAGGTCAGGTAGTTTCACCTAGTTTCTTCACCTCCACTGTATCCAGCTTAGGCTACTTTCACACTAGCATTTTAAAATTCCGGTATTCAGTTCCGTCATAGGGGCTCAATACCGGAATAAAACGCTTCAGTTTTGTCCCCATTCATTGTCAATGGGGACAAAACTGAACTGAAGACAACAGAATGCTCCTGAAAGCATTCCGTTCCGTCTTTAGACCGGAGAACAAACCGCAGCATGCTGCGGTTTGCTCTCCGGTCCAGGCATCCGCACCAAGACGGATCCGGAATGACCCCCAATGCAAGTCAATGGGGGTGGATCCGTCTGGTGTGACCACAATGGTAACCGGATCCGCCCTCCATTGACTTTCAATGGAGTTCATGACGGATCCGGCTACACATACACACAATACACACATACAGACATAGACATACACATAAACATAAACAGACACAGACATATACACATACAAATACACATACATACTTACATGCACCCCGGCAGGTCTTCAGAGCGTCGGAGGGACAGGACGGCGCGCACAGGTGATGATTCCACCAGGCGCCCAGCAGAGGGCGCTGTGGGGAATCGTCGCCTGTGCGAGCCGTCCTGTCCCTCCGATGCTCTGAAGACCTGCCGGGAGCATGTAAGTATGTATTTGTATGTGTGTATGTGTGTGTATGTTTATGTGTATGTATGTACTGTGTGACATGTGTGGGGCCGGAGCGCGGTTCCGGCTCCACACATGTCACTGCGGCAGGCCTGATCCGGCAGCACCCTTCACCTGCCGGATCAGGCCTGCCGCTAGTGTGAAAGTAGCCTTACTCTCCCTTCTGAGTTCCTTCCTAATCCTGGACTGATGCTCATTGATTCTGATCTTTATAGCCCGAGACCTTTGCCCAACATAAGGCCTCATGCACACGACTGTATGTATTAATACTAATATTAGTAATAAGGATGACGTCCGCATGCATTCTGTATTTTGCGGAACGGAACAGCTGGCCCCTAACAGAACAGTACTATCCTTGTCAGATATAGGGAAACAGAATGTACACGGAGTAACTTCCGTTTTTTTGGCGGACCCATTGAAATAAATGGTTCCACATACGGTCCGCAAAAAAAAAAAAGGAACGAACACAGAAAGAAAATAAGTTTGTGTGTCCTAAATCATACCACACGGGCATTTCAAGCAGTATATGACGTTATGTGTCTCGCACGTTGCAAAATTTTTCATTTGTATCCAGTCTCCCTGTGTGGGGTGCACCACAGTGTCACTTTTAATTATAGCACTACAGATCCCACAGCTTAGACAGGGGAATGTACCCCTCCTCTGGGTTGCAAGGAAACTGTGTTTTTCCATGTTTTTAGGGAGTATGTCACTTCTAATCAGCATGTTATTCAAAGAGGCACCTTTTTATAGGCAAAAAGGGGGTTATGAACAAACATTCTCCCAAATTTTTGATCATGTCTAGAGATGAGCGAACATGCTCGTCCGAGCTTGGTGCTCGTTCGAGCATTAGGGTATTCGCATATGCTTGTTACTTGGATGAGCATATCACGATCCTCGAGGAAATGGCAACTTCCTCTTCCTGCATGTTAGCTGCCTTTTTTCAGCCAATCAACATGCAGGAGAGTCTTTGGTACCTCCTAGCATCACGTGGGGCCCCAGGGATTGGCTGGCCAGATCAGATGACCTGGGAATATAAGAATCTGGTCCCGCGCTGCTCGCGTCATACGCCGTCTGCATGAGATTAGGGATAGAGCTGCTGTCTGTCAGGGAGAGTGTTAGGGCCTGAATTTAGTTGTCGGTTAGGCAGGAATCACCCACAAAAAACCCAACAGCCCTTCTAAGGGCTACAAGCACGTTTTTTTTTTGGTCTCCTCCTGGCTGCTGACTGGGACTTGTAGTGCAGCAACCGCCATCTTGGCTGCACACTGTTAGGGCGTGAAATTAGAATCTGGTTAGGCAGGAATCATCCACAAAGAACCCAACGCTCCTTCTAAGGGCTACAACGACATTTTTTTTTTGTCCTCCTCTCGGCTGCTGGCTGGGACTGGTAGTGCAGTTACCGCCATCTTGGCTGCACACTGTGCACTGGTGGCAGAAAGGGGACAGCACATGGTCCACACAGACCCAAATGAAATTGCCCAAAGTCCTCTCAGTACTCATTTTTGCTGCTGCTGTACCTTGGCTTGCTGGGAAATGTAGTGCAGTCTAGGGAATACGTTTTGTCACTCAGTATATAAAACTACAGTCCATGAACAATTGTGAGGTGTACAGCAGCGTCAGTCTAAAAAATACGTTTTTTTCACTCAATTATATAAACTACAGTCCAGTGAACAATTGTGAGGTGTGAGATACACTTGCCGCAGTCTAGAGAATAATTTTTTTCACTCAATTATATAAACTACAGTCCAGTGAACAATTGTGAGGTGTGCGATACACTTGCCGCAGTCTAGAGAATAATTTTTTTTCACTCAATTATATAAACTACAGTCCAGTGAACAATTGTGAGGCGTGCAATACACTTGCCGCAGTCTAGAGAATAATTTTTTTCACTCAATTATATAAACTACAGTCCAGTGAACAATTGTGAGGTGTGCGATACACTTGCTGCAGTCTAGAGAATAATTTTTTTCACTCAATTATATAAACTACAGTCCATGAACAAATTGTGAGGTGTGCGATACACTTGCCGCAGTCTAGAGAATAATTTTTTTCACTCAATTATATAAACTACAGTCCAGTGAGCAATTGTGAGGTGTGCAATACACTTGCCGCAGTCTAGAGAATAATTTTTTTCACTCAATTATATAAACTACAGTCCAGTGAACAATTGTGAGGTGTGCGATACACTTGCCGCAGTCTATAGAGTAATTGTTTTCACTCAATTATATAAACTACAGTCCAGTGAACAATTGTGAGGTGTGCGATACACTTGCCGCAGTCTAGAGAATAATTTTTTTCACTCAATTATATAAACTACAGTCCAGTGAACAATTGTGAGGTGTGCGATACGCTTGCCACAGTCTAGAGAATATATTTTTTTCACTCAATTATATAACTACAGTCCAGTGCAAAATTGAGCGGTTTGCGGTGCAATAGCTGGAGTCTAAAGACTACATTTTTTTTGCCTCAGATAGTAATGCTACTGTCTACTGAATACAGTTTTGGCCTCAGATATTAACTCGACAGTTTGGTGAATATACAAAATGTTGAACCCAAGGGCTAAGGGTCGAGGGCGTGGGCGTTCAAGTAGTGTAGGGGGCAGAGGCCATGGTCCTGGGCAGGGTGAAACTGTACATGCTGATGAGGGAGCAGTGGAACGCTGCAGAGTTTCGCTCCCTAGCTTCATCTCGCAACTTACTGGGTCACGTGGTACACCACTATTGAAACCACAACAGTGCGAACAGGTGATGATAGCGGACAATGCGTCCAGTAATTTATCCACCACCCAGTCTTCCACGCAGTCCACCCACGCTAGCCAAGGGAGTAGACCTCTGTCTCTCCAGCTCAACCTCCTTCCCCCCAGCCTGCCCTCCGCCCCTCCCCCACGAAAAGTATGGATTCAGATCAGGCATACTCACAGGAACTCTTTTCAGGACCCTACCCAGAGACACAAACCACTGCTCAACAGCAACCTGAGCAGTTGCTCTGTCCTGATGCCCAAAATTTAGAACTTCGCACTGTGGGTGATGAGAGTGTGGACTTAGTGCAAGTAGTGCGTAAAGAGGTGTCGGATGATGATGATGATGATGAGACACGGTTGTCAGACAGTGACGTTGTTGTCAGGGCAGTAAGTCCGAGGGGGGAGCAGAGTGAGGAATCGGAGGAAGAGCTGGTGGATGATGAGGTGACTGGCCCAAGCTGGGTTGGTAATCCAACTCAAGACAGTGCTTCTGAGGGGGAGGCAAGTGCAGCACCAGAACAGGTTGGAAGAGGCAGTGGGGTGGCCAGAGGGAGAAGCAGGGCCAGAGCAGGTAGATCAGCAACTGTTTCACGGAGTCAAGTTCCCGTGCCGAGGCCTAGATGTTCGCAAGTCTGGAGGTTTTTTAAAGAAAGTGAGGATGACCGACGGACTGTGGTGTGCAACCTGTGCCACACCAGGATCAGCAGGGGAGCCACCACTACCAGCCTAACCACTACCAGCATGCGCAGGCATATGAGTGCTAAACACCCGACTCAGTGGAACCAAGGCCGTTCACCTCCTGCGGGTCACACCACTGCCCCTTCCCCTATGTCACATGCTGGCTCGGCGAGTCCACCTCCCGCCCAGGACCCCGGCACAAGCGCCTCCCGCCCTACAACCACCCATTCACCTCCACGATCCTCCACAACCTCCACCAATGTGACCCAGCGCAGCGTTCAGCTGTCTTTGCAGCAGACATTTGAGCGCAAGTGGTGGCTGTCCCTCGGTACTTGGTCCCCAGCCGCCACTATTTTTCCCGATGTGCCGTCCCAGCCCTACACCAGCACGTGTCACAGAACATCATCCGTGCCCTGACCAACGCGGTTAGTGATGAGGTCCACCTAACCACGGACACGTGGACAAGTGCTGGCGGGCAGGGACACTATATCTCCCTGACGGCACATTGGGTTAACTTGGTAGAGGCTGGGATCAGTCTGACCCTGGGGCCATTCATGTAATGCCCACACCAAGGATTGCGGGGCCTACCTCGGTCACGGTTTCTCAGACTTATTATGCCTCTTCCTCCAACCCCTCCTCCTCCTCCTCCTCTTCGCACAGAAACGCTGAGCCAACAGGCAATGTTTCTGAGGGCCAACTGGCGCTCTATACAAACAATGTTTACGGAGGGCCACTTACAGGCCCTCTCTCCAATAAATTTTTTAGTAGCGTCAAATACAGACACTCAAAAAACAATTTTACATGAGGGAGTGTCTCCCCGTCTGCCATCATGTTCGGTCAGGCTGTCCGTAGGTACACCACCTCTGTCGTCCGCAGAAGCGGCCACTATGAGGAAGGCCACGGCAAGAGCATCCCCTTTTCTATTGAGAACAAGTGGAGACTTGTAGGAGGATGACACTTTTCTTCGGCAGTGGATTCACCTTCCCCTTTATCATTGCCAGACAACAGTTGGTGAAAAAGTAATTGGCAATGATGAAGAAAATGTAACGGTGCAGTGGACCGTCTGTGAAGCAAACCTATATATTCCCACCATGCCAGCCAGTGGCATAGCTATAGGGGAAGCAGGGGAAGCGACTGCTTCGGGGCCCAAGCTCAGCAGGGGCCCGGGAGCAGTAGCAGGGATGTGGCAGATCAGCAGGGTAACATTTCTATTTCTCTCTCTTTCCAGGGGTGGGGTGGGATCGTAACGCTGCGCATTGAAACAAGAGGATGGGGAGAGAGGGATTCTCCTACCTCTCCTCTGCGCTGCTGCACTGTGTAATCTGATTGGTGGAGGAGCAGTGAGAGGAAGCTGCTGCTCCACCAATCTTTTCAAGTAATACTTCATTCACAAACAGGGCCCGCTCCCAGACTTCCAGAAGCACCATGTGGACCCTGCATGTGACCCTCTGCACTCCTGCCTGCCCCTCCACCTCCCTTGTAGTGCCAGCTGACCTCCTCCTGCTTCCTGGATGTAACAGACATCCAGGAAGCAGGAGCAACCCAGAGCAGCGCTGTCTCAGCCATCTGAGCATTTCTGCAGCCTACCAGCCAGCCAATACAGCAGACCTTCAGACTCACTGCCAGCCTGACCAACAGTGGTACGTTTGTGCCCCCTGCCCTGTACTGCACCCCCTATGCTGCATTCTGCCCCCTGCCCTGTACTGTACCCCCTATGCTGCACTATGTGTGCCCCCTGCCCTGTACTGTGTCCCCTATGCTGTATTCTGCCCCCTGCCCTGTACTGTGTCCCCTATGCTGCACTATGTGTGCCCCCTGCCCTGTACTGTACCCCCTATGCTGCATTGTGCCCTCTATGCTGCATTATGCGTGCCCCCTGCCCCCTATGCTGTATTTTGCCCCCTGCCCTGTACTGTGCCCCCCATGCTACACAGTGTGTGCCTCCTGCCCTGTACTGTACCCCCTATAATGCACTGTGCCCCCTATGCTGCACTGTGTGTGCCCCCTTCACTGCACTGTGTGTGCCCCTGCCTTGTACTGTGTCCCCTATGCTGCACTATGTGTGCCCTCTGCCCTGTACTCCCTGTGCTGTATTGTGCCCTCTATGCTGCCCTGTACCCCATGCTGTATTTTTCCCCTGCTCTGTACTGTGCCCCCATGCCACACAGTGTGTGCCTCCTATCCTGTACTGTACTCCTTGCCCTGTACTGTGCCCCGTATGCTGCCATGTCCCCATATGCTGTACTGTGCCCCCCCCCCCAGCCTGTACTGTGTGCCCCTGCACTGTACTGTACCCCATGCTGTATTTTTCCCCCTGCCCTGTACTGTGCCCCCCATGCCACACAGTGTGTGCCTCCTATCCTGTACTGTACTCCTTGCCCTGTACTGTGCCCCGTATGCTGCCATGTGCCCCATATGCTGTACTGTGCGTGTCCCCCCCAGCCTGTACTGTGTGCCCCTGCACTGTACTGTACCCATGCTGTATTTTTCCCCTGCCCTGTACTGTGCCCCCATGCCACACAGTGTGTGCCTCCTATCCTGTACTGTACTCCTTGCCCTGTACTGTGCCCCGTATGCTGCCATGTGCCCCATATGCTGTACTGTGCGTGCCCCCCCAGCCTGTACTGTGTGCCCCTGCACTGTACTGTACCCCATGCTGTATTTTCCCCCCTGCCCTGTACTGTGCCCCCATGCCACACAGTGTGTGCCTCCTATCCTGTACTGTACTCCTTGCCCTGTACTGTACCCCCGTATGCTGGCCATGTGCCCCATATGCTGTACTGTGCGCCCCCCCCCCCCCCGCGCGCCTGTACTGTGTGCCCTGCCACTGTACTGTAACCCCTATGCTGTATCTTGCCCCCTGCTTTGTACTGTGCCCCCCATGCTGCACAGTGTCTGCCTCCTATCCTGTACTGTACTCCTTGCCCTGTACTGTGCCCCGTATGCCTGCCATGTGCCCCATTTGCTGTACTGTGCGTGCCCTCCCGGCCTGTACTGTGTGCCCTGCACTGTACTGTACCCCCTATGCTGTATTTTGCCCCCTGCTCTGTACTGTGCCCCATTCTGCACTGTGTGCCCCCTGACCTGTACTGTACCCCCTGTGCTGTATTTTTCCCCCTGCCCTGTACTGTGTCCCCCATGCTACACAGTGTGTGCCTCCTGCCCTGTACTGTACGCCCTATAATGCACTGTGCCCGCTATGCTGTCCTGTGCCCCTGCCTTGTACTGTGCCCCCCATGCTGCACTGTGTGTGCCCCCTGCCCTGTGAACTCTCCCTTACATATGCACATATAGGATGCCAGGATAGTCATGAAGGGGGGGCACCATACAAAATGTTGCTGTGGGGCCCAGTCAGTTCTAGCTACGCCCCTGATGCCAGCCATGGGTTGTACATAAACTAATAACAGGAAAAACAAAAAAAATATTTTACAGGAGGGTCAACTTTGGACACTCCAAAACAATTTTTTAGGAGGGTAAACTTTGGACACTCCAAAACAAATTTTTGGGAGGCTCACCTACAGACATTTGACTGCAATCTCAGTCTGACCAAGGCATTGGTGGTGTCACTGCCATGCTGTGTCAGGCTAAATTTTTGGGTGCGTCACCTGCCACCTGAGTCTAACTTGGTCACTATGGGTTCACCGCCATGCTGTGTCAGGCTACATTTTTGGGTGGTTCACCTGCTACCTCAATATAACTTGGTCACTTGTTGGTGTCACTACGCTGTCACCATGCTGTGTCAGGCGTATGCCTGTGTCGTGGGGCGGGGGATAGCACAGCAGTGCCAGCATGAGCAGTGGTGTCACCTGCAGGCGGTGATGGACCTTCGTTGCACCTAGTTGGGTGCTTTCCTAACATGTGCCAGCACATGTGCCTTGCCCATCTTGGTCTGGGTCAGTACAATTGCCTTGAGGGTCACCACCAGGCTGTTGCCCAGAATTTGGCATAATGGTACGATTAGGCAGCCTCAGAGGCATCCATGCATGCTGCCCCTGCTGTTTCCTGTCCATTACCGTGGTGTTTCCATCAGTCTCCCATTGACTTCAATGGGGTTCGTTACTCGAAACGAGCACCCGAGCATCGGGAAAAGTTCGTCTCGAATAACGAGCACCTGAGCATTTTAGTGCTCGCTCATCTCTAATCATGTCTCAACACCTCCCAGTATTTCAGAATGACCTTTTTATTAGATAGAATGTCAATCATATTTGGAAACATACAGATTGTTTCTTTTGCTTATTCCTCTTTTTCACCCGTCTGATGTCCTGTCTTGTTTTTTTTACCAACAATTTCAGTCACCTCTGTTTTATTATAACCCCTCTGTATGAATTTATTAACCATCAATAAACACAGGCAAATGATAGGGAGGGACAACACCCTTGGATCTCTGCACCCTGGAGGCTTGAATGTGCCTCCACTGTCTTCTGCTAAACAACTACTATATAATGCATTATCCTCAGCTATGCTGGCTGCTTCACATCCCACCATGTTAGTCCACATTATTTTTCGATGGACTACAATTGAGTATAACAGGTCAGGCATATGTTGGGGTGTGAGCGGTTACTGTTCTTCTTAAGGAGACCAGCTATGTATGAAGACATAGAGGCAGTGCTTCATTGGAAAATAAGATGCAGAGAGATATCTCCAAAAGAAAGATAACTGCCTTGCTTGTGCCACCTATTAGAAGTGGCTCTCCATGAATCAATGTTCAACATTTTAACAACCCTTGGAACATGACAAGAAGAAAGACCATATATCCATATATCCAGTTTTAGACAGCAGCTTTCCCCTCATCAGTATGGAGGAGGATTCTGGCTGTCTCAGTGAGATGCCTTGGATTTACCTTAGAGGAAGTACTGGCTCTTCTGAAGGAAACCAGCTGTGCATAGATACTTGTGGATCCATATGCAGCGTGCTAGCCCACAGTGGAGACATGAGGAGTGGAGAGGGTAGAAAAATTAAAGAGAACTCCTTTTAGTTCCTCCGTACTTAGAACTTTTTATCGAGGTACGGTAGAAAGCGCGTTATGTAATAGCATTACTTTATGGAGGCCATATCAGTATGGCGTTACAAAAAATGGTAAAGGTCTTGGAGAAGATTATTGGGGCTTCTTTGCCTAGTATTGAGAATGTGGCTGAAAGACTGGTGGCTCATAAAGTGAGAAGCCTTATTGGGGATTTGTTGCACCCCTGCCACAGTTTGTTTAATCTTTTGCCGTTAGGAAGAAGGTATAGGAGCTTGCGATGTAACACAATTTAGTATATAAATAGTTTTCATCCATCAGTAATTAGATTTCTAAATAATGGGATGAATAGGTAGGGCCTTTATTATTTTCTATTTCTATATGTATTGTTTTTAACTTGAAATGTAAGCTCGTAATTTAGTTTCCTGTGCTTCTTCTACAGTGAAATGACAATAAAGTGTCTCTTGGCTTGTCTTGTCAAGTAGTGGTTGCAGCAATAACGGGTGGTTGTAGTCCTCATGGTGGCTAACCCTTCTTCAGCATTCCACCAGGCCGGGCCTGCAGTGAAGGGAAGGGCGCAACCCTTCTTTCTTGCAGGGAACACCCTGGACTTTGGTGGCTCCTGCTTGGTGGTGGCTGGGGTGCCCTTGGTGTTAGCTAAGCGGCAGGATGCAACGCTGGAAAACAGGGAACAAGTGGAGGCAAATGAGCAGTCTCTCTTTTACTGAGTGGATGATGGGTATCACAGTACAAATACAGATAGTAGGCACAGTTCTCTGATATATAACAAGGTAGTCTGGTGATGTGTTCAGTAGTGCTGGAAGGCGTGAATATCCCACCCAGATAACTCACCTGGGTGAGATAACTAAAATCCAGAAAGCTGCAGTGGTTTCAGCAAAGTGTAGTTTGCTGAGACAGGTTTGTCAAGATTTTATTTTGGGCTGGATTTTATTTGAACTGGGAAGGTAGGTTTGGTAGTGGGACCTCCCCAGTCCACCCCCTTCCAGGACACGTTTTGTCTTTCACCTGAGGTGATTGCAGGTGAAGCCAGCTGTTTGTAAATCAGGTGGGGATAAACCAACCTGCAGTGTATGATTCAGGGGGAGAGGAACTGACCCAGGGGAAGAGGGTTGAAGCCTGAGGGGCTTGTGTGGTCTCAGCCAGGAGTTCTGAGGGGGCTACAAGGCTATGTGAAGCCGGATCTCTCCCCTGTGTGTTGACCTGATACCGTGTTGGTGAACTGTGCTCTATAGGTGAGGTGGAGACAACATATATTAGTCAGAGCTCAGACGGGCACGTGTTTGTTTTGTTTTACTATGTGGTGCCGAAACCTCACCTCACCAAGTGAGGTTATAACTGGGGAAGTTTATAAAGCACTGTTGAACTTTAAAAACCCCCAAAGTGAGAGCGATCCCTTACAGTAGCCTTTCTCCAAAGGTTGGATATGGGGGTACAAATGGTAATAGTCCAAACTAGCCAAACTCTCTTAGCATTTCTATGCAATGCTCAACTGCGGAATGCAGTCCTAGAACGGATGGCCAGTCCTTCTCAGTAGTGTGGAAGGGTGTTAGAAGCAAATACCGCAATCCATGTGCAGTGAAGTCTACAGTAATTAATATGTTACTTTTCATTGACTTTCTTGTCCATGCACTGTCTCTTTTATATTTGCCGGGATGGTGTCTCTTAACTTATCGTGTTATCTTGAAACAAAAGCCATTGAAAAGCAATTGAAGGTGTTTGCTTAATGCTTGATGGTGTGGCCCCTTCACAGTAGTTATGCCCAACTTTGTGCCCCTTCACAGTAGTTATGTTCACTTTTGTGCTCCCTTCACAGTAGTTATGCCCACCTTATGGCCTTAGTAGTTATGCCCACCTTGTGGTCCTTCACACTAGTTATGCCCATATTGTGGCCCCTTCACAGTAGTTATGCCCACCTTTGTGTCACCTTTACAATAGTTAAGCCCACCTTGTGGCCCCTTGACAGTAGTTATGCCCATCTTTGTGCCACTTCACAGTAGTTATGCCCAACTTTGTGTCCCTTCACAGTAGTTATGCCTACTTTTGTGCCCCTTCACAGTAGTTACTGTCACGAGTAGGCTTGCGTCTGGAATCAGACGTTCTGCGCGGCTTTCTAAGTGACATATTTGACAGGCTATTCCCTTTGTTTGGGTGCTGTTCACCACACCCCTTCCCCTCAGCTGTTGCCGCTTGGCAATTAGCTTTCTCCTATTTACCTCTTCCTCTCCCAGTATCCCTTGCGGTTTATATCTTCTGCTTACCTGGTTGAGAGTGGTGTGAATCTCGGCTGAGATCCAGTTGCTGAGTTATCTGCTTAAGTTAAGTTTCTTCTGTTCCTTTTGTTGTTTTCCTTTTGGAGTCTCCTGTTCCTCCTTACGCTTGGAGGAACAGGTTTACTCTCTTGTGTCACTAGACTGCAGGGTTTTCTAGGGTGCATTTAGATTAGGTTCCTGTGTATGAACTTTCCTACGACCCAGGCTTGTTCATACTGGTAGTCAGCCAGGGCCTAGTCTCAGGGTCCCCTGCAGGAGGTGACCGGTTCCCTGGTTTTGTCTGTTCCCACCCTCATACGCTCGGTGTGGCTTTTCCCCCCACATCAGAGCGTGACATTATAAACTGACAACAAACAAAAATTTATGTCATTTTTGTGCTGACATGGATGCTATTGCTGCACTGGCTGAACGGCTGCAGGGACTCTAGCTTGGAGGTGGCTGACATCCGCAACCAGATTCAGAGACCACAGGCTGGTGGTTCTGGGGGTGCTGAGTGTCAGACCTGTTTGGAGCCTAAGGTCCCCCTCCCGGATAGATTTTCTGGGGAATGTGATAATTTTGTTCTATTTAGGGAGGCGTGCAAATTGTATTTCAGACTGCGTCCACATTCTTCTGGTAATGAGGAACAGAAGGTTGGTGTGGTCATCTCGCTGCTTAAAGGGGATGCGCAGTCATGGGCCTTTTCTCTGCCGACCGGATCACAGTCTCTCCGGTCAGTAGATGAATTTTTCAAGGCTTTAGGGATTATCTATGATGACCCGGATCGTATCTCCCTGGCTGAGACCCAGATACGTAACCTTTGTCAGGGTGAGCGGCCGGTTGAGACTTATTGCTCTGAGTTTCGGAGGTGGGCGACCAATACTGAATGGAACGATCCGGCTTTACGTAGCCAATTCTGTCAAGGTTTGTCTGAAAGGCTGAAGGACGCTTTGGCCTTTCAGGAAACTCCTGTGTCTTTGGAGGCCGATATGTCTCTTGCTGTGTGCATGGATAGGCGCCTGAGAGAGCGATTGAGGGGCCCCCGCTCTCAGAACATACTATCACATAGTGATAAAGGACACTTTATCAATGTATGTCCATGCTTCCTATCTCTAAAAGAGAGAAAAGAAAAGGGGGCGTTGAATTCTCATCTCACTCTTGGTGGGGTGGGTAGGGAGACTGAAAATGTGCATTTTGTCTTCATCCTGTAGTACCCGTTTTCTCCTGACTGCCGAGGTGGCGCTAGAGTCAAAAGTTGTGAAAATTGAGGTGTTTATTGACAGCGGGGCAGGGGTGAACTTGATTGATGCTCAGTTTGTCCGTATGCATGGATTGTCGCCAAGTTCTTTGGATAAGAGGATTTCTGTGTTCGCCATTGATTCTGCACCTCTCTCTCAGAAGTGTTTGTCTCAGATGGTGCATGATATCAAATTAAGAGTGGGTGAATTTCATCAGGAGCTTATTTCATGTTTTGTGTTGGAAGGTCTTCCTGCCCCTGTGGTTCTGGGTTTACCGTGGTTAAGCAAACATAATCCGTCCATTGACTGGCATACTAGACAAATTGTGGATTGGGGCGATTATTGTGTTGACAATTGCCTTAATACATCTTTTTCTGCTTTAACCACTAAGACTCTTCCTTCTTTTATATCGGACTTTCTGATGTATTTTCTGAAGGTGGATGTCAGGATTTGCCCCCTCACCGGGAATACGATTGTCCTATCAATCTTATCCCTGGAGCAAAATTGCCTAAATCTAGGCTGTATAACCTTTCTGGACCTGAGAGAACGGCCATGAAGGAATATATTGCTGAGAGTTTGGCCAAAGGACATATTAGGCCTTCCAAATCTCCTGTGGCAGCAGGGTTCTTTTTTGTTAAAAAAAGGACGGAACCCTTAGGCCATGTCTGGATTTCCGTGAACTCAATAAGATTACTGTCCGTGATCCATACCCCCTTCCTTTGATTCCTGACTTGTTCAGCCAGATTGTGGATGCCAAGGTGTTCTCCAAGTTGGATTTAAGGGGGGCATATAATCTGGTCAGGATCAAAGAAGGGGATGAATGGAAGATGGCCTTTAACACTCCTGAGGGCCACTTTGAGAACCTGGTCATGCCTTTTGGGTTGACCAATGCTCCTGCTGTCTTCCAGCATTTTGTTAACAACATTTTTCATCATCTTGTGGGGAGGTTTGTAGTCGTGTATTTGGATGACATACTAATCTATTCTCCAGATATTGTGACACATCAGGATCATGTGAGGCAGGTGTTGCAAATCTTAAGAGATAACAAGTTGTATGCAAAATTAGAGAAATGTGCTTTTGCTGTACATGAGGTGCAATTCTTAGGATACCTGCTTTCATCTTCAGGTTTTCGTATGGATCCAGAGAAAGTCGGTGCTGTTCTGAACTGGGACCGACCTGAAAATCTGAAGGCTCTTATGCGATTTTTGGGGTTCACCAACTATTACCGAAAATTTATTAAGAACTATTCGACTATAGTTAAACCCTTAACTGACATGACTAAGAAAGGGACGGATGTCTCTGTGTGGTCTGATGCAGCGTTGCAAGCCTTCTCCGCTGTAAAGGAGTGCTTTTCTTCTGCCCCTATATTGGTGCAGCCAGATGTGTCACAACCTTTCATTGTGGAGGTTGACGCATCCGATGTGGGGGTAGGAGCTGTGTTATCACAGGGCCCGTCACCTGGTAAATGGCGCCCATGTGCTTTTTTTTTCGAAAAAACTCTCTGCGGCGGAGAGAAATTATGATGTGGGTAACAGAGAGTTACTGGCCATTAAGTTGGCTTTTGAGGAATGGCGTCATTGGTTGGAAGGGGCGATTCATCCAATCACGGTATTCACTGATCACAAAAATCTGGCTTACCTGGAGTCGGCTAGACGACTTAATCCGAGGCAGGCCAGATGGTCTTTGTTCTTCACCAGATTCAATTTCATTGTCACATACCGTCCTGGGGTTAAGAATGTGAAGGCGGATGCCTTGTCACGTAGTTTTCCCGGGGGTGGTGATTTTGAAGATCCGAGCCCTATATTGTCTGAAGGAGTGGTGATATCCGCTCTTTACCCTGATCTTGAGGCTAAAGTGTTTGAGGCCCAGGGAGATGCGCCGGAGTCTTGCCCTCCCGGGAAGTTGTTTGTTCCTTCTGATTTGCGTCATAAGGTGTTTGAGGAGCATCATTCTTCGGTGCTTGCGGGACACCCTGGGAGTAAATCCACTGTCGACCTCATCTCTCGTAGATTCTGGTGGCCTGGGCTGCGTAAGTGTGTTGAGGAATATGTGTCAGCCTGTAGTGTCTGCGCACGCTCTAAGGTGACACATACTTGTCCCTCTGGACCCCTACTGCCATTACCCATCCCGTCCAGACCATGGACTCACCTATCCATGGACTTCATTACTGATCTGCCTGAGTCGTCTGGTAAGACAGTTATTCTGGTGGTTGTAGATCGTTTTAGTAAAATGGCGCACTTTATTGCATTACCCGGACTCCCCAATGCTAAAACTCTTGCACAAGTGTTTGTTGACAACATTGTGAAACTTCATGGCATTCCCACTGACGTGGTCTCTGATCGTGGGACTCAGTTTGTGTCCAGATTCTGGAGGGCGTTCTGTACTCGGCTCGGGGTACAACTGTCTTTTTCCTCTGACTTTCATCCCCAGACGAATGGACAGACTGAGCGTACCAATCAGAATCTGGAGACTTACTTGAGATGTTTTGTCTCTGAGAACCAGGAGGAGTGGTCCTCGTTTTTGTCTCTGGCTGAGTTTGCCATAAATAATCGCAGACTGGACTCCACTGGTAAGTCACCATTTTTTGGTGCATATGGCTTTCACCCGCAGTTTGGCACATTTTCTGGTTCTGATACTTCTGGTATTCCTGAGGAAGAATGTTTTTCGTCATCATTGTCTTCCATATGGCGAAAAATTCAAAATAACTTGATAAATATGGGTAACAAGTACAAACGTGTGGCTGACAGGAGACGCATGAATGGTCCGGACCTAAATGTGGGTGATTCTGTGTGGCTGTCTACTAGGAACATTAAGTTGAAAGTTCCTTCTTGGAAGTTGGGTCCAAGATTTATTGGCCCATATAAGATCACGGCCATTATTAATCCTGTAGCATTTCGTCTTGAACTTCCTCAGGCCCTGAAAATCCATAATTTGTTTCACAGATCTTTGTTGAAGAGGTATGTTGAACCTCTGGAGCCATCTCCCTTGCCACCCGTGCCTGTCTTGGTGGATGGTAATTTGGAATTTCAGATTGTCAAGATCATTGATTCTCGAGTTCTCCGGGGGACTCTTCAATATCTTGTTCATTGGAAGGGTTATGGTCCTGAGGAGAGGTCATGGGTACCGGCATCTGACGTGAATGCCAGTCGTTTGGTGAAAGCCTTTCACAGGTGTCATCCTGATAAAGTTGGTCCTGGGTGCCCGGAGGTCACCCGTAAAAGGGGGGGTAATGTCACGAGTAGGCTTGCGTCTGGAATCAGACGTTCTGCGTGGCTTTCTAAGTGACATATTTGACAGGCTATTCCCCCAGGCTGTTCACCACACCCCTTCCCCTCAGCTGTTGCCGCTTGGCAATTAGCTTTCTCTTATTTACCCCTTCCTCTCCCAGTATCCCTTGCGGTTTATATCTTCTGCTTACCTGGTTGAGAGTGGTGTGAATCTCGGCTGAGATCCAGTTGCTGAGTTATCTGCTTAAGTTAAGTTTCTTCTGTTCCTTTTGTTGTTTTCCTTTTGGAGTCTCCTGTTCCTCCTTACGCTTGGAGGAACGGATTTACTCTCTTGTGTCACTAGACTGCAGGGTTTTCTAGGGTGCATTTAGATTAGGTTCCTGTGTATGAACTTTCCTACGACCCAGGCTTGATCATACTGGTAGTCAGCCAGGGCCTAGTCTCAGGGTCCCCTGCAGGAGGTGACCGGTTCCCTGGTTTTGTCTGTTCCCATCCCTCATACGCTCGGTGTGGCTTTTCCCCCCACACCAGAGCGTGACAGTTACTCCCACCTTGTGGCCCCTTCACAGTAGTTATGCCCACCTTTGTGCCCCTTCACAGTAGTTATGCCTACCTTTGTGCCCCTTCACAGTAGTTATTTCCATCTTTGTGCCCCTTCACAGTAGCTATGCCCACCTTTGTGCCCCTTCAAAGTAGTAATGCCCACCTTTGTGCTCCCGAACTGTAGTTGTGTCATCCATGTGTCCCCCTTTGGGCCCTAGTGCACTCTTCAGCTCCATAAAAAAAACACAAATACTTGTTTCCCTGATGATCGGCACATCCTGCGTTCCCCAGCAGCAGCAGGTCGCGCTTACACACATCGCTCTACTGGAAGTGCAGGAGGCTGATTCCTGGGTTTTCACCACTCCTCCCACACAGCCAGCAGTGCAATGTTTGGCCTGTTGGGGAGTGCTGGAGAACAGCAGAACAGTGAAACAGGGAGCAGGTAGCTCACTACTTTACTATGGAAATAAACAGCTGAGCGATGTGCCCCCCTTGTTTCTGCACCCGGGGCACGTGCCCGGCTGATTCCCCCCCCCCCCCCCGCGCTACTCCCCTGTAGCAACCAGCTGTGAACAACAAAGGCAATTACTCTTATATCTGCCCCGTGATATACATGACTCCCTCTGATACTCAAACCACACTTTGTATAAAAAGCATTGATTTATTTTTCCAAGATGCAAACGACTTGATGCCAATGTGACAAGAGGGTTATTTTGGTACGGCACGTGGGAACACGGAGGAGGGTTGCCAACATCCATAGTGACTCATGGTTCTTAATGAATATGCAGTAATGGTAATAGGCAAAAGAGTAATTATTAACAAATAGAATCATTCTTCATTGTCTGAGAAAGACAGAAATAGATGGTTAACACTGGACCTGTAATTAAATTACCAGGAATGTACTCGCTGTAAAGAGGTTTTAATTTTGTGATTGTTTCGGTATGGGGGAATCTAGAGCAGGGTGTAGCATCAGAAGTGTGCTCTGTAAATTGCAATTATACAATACAGGCCACTTTTCTTCTTTTAAGGACTCATGCACACGACCATGTCCATATTGCTGCCCGCTACCACGGATCTGCAAAATACAGATACCTTCTGTGTGCATACCGCAATTTTCTCACTCCCATAGCTAGAAATGACTATTCTTGTCCAAGTAGGACATGTTCTATAATTTGTGGTCTGGACATGTGGATTTTTTCTTTTTTTGCAGAGCCATATAAATAAATGGGTCCATGCGCAATCCACAAAAATTGCAGATCGGACATGGATGCAAAATATGGTTGTGTGCATAAGGTCTAAAAAAGAGCAGGACATATAGCTACTGTATAGAGGCTGCAGAAATAGCAGTTTTTCCTGGGGCTCAGTGCCTAAGAGCGCCCATCATATAAAGATGGCCACAGGGGTGCACGTGAGTGTGGGTGGATGGATGGGTGCAGTAGTCGTACTCACGGTTTTCTGAAGCTACCTGGGCCGGCATACAGTTACGTGAAGGGCTTACCGTTTTTCCCTTTGGGGCACACTCTGGTTCTGGGTTTCTCCTGCCTGATGGCAGTTGAGGTGCCCTTGATATTACTGTTTTACGGTGAAAGGCCGGGTCCCTGCTCTTGTGACGCCAGCACTTTGTGTTTCAAATATAGAGTGGTATAATGATGAGACTGGTGTTGGCATAACAAATCCACAGCACTTTACTGAAGCTGGTCAGCAGGTGATCCACACAAGCACTATTCACATGAAATGCAGTCTTGACAGTTGATTCAAGTAGTTCCCAGAGGTTGTATATGGAGGCTACCTTCTCTCTAGAATTTTCTCTATCATCAGATATATATGAGTATATGATATCCACAGTATCCTCAGAGGAATACAGTCTCTGAACTGGAGGACTTCCTGTTCTTTGGTTATGGTGGGCAGCTTGTAACTTACAGTGTTTTCAACACATGCAGAGATGGCTGTAGCCAGATTAGTGACAATCACCTTCCTTGCCAAAGTTTGCAGTCCCTTTCTGTCTTATTCCCCTAAATCTTCTATAGATTTTTTCCCTTCTGAGGGCTGGTAACATAAGTTGCTTGTGAGCTGTAGGGGAATGGAATCTTCCTGCAGGAGCTGCTCCTTGCTGCTCTGAGGTGTTCACTCATCAGCGGTCAGCCATTAACTCCAGAATATTCCTAGAAAGAAGAGTGGATCCAGACCTGACTAGCCTCAAGGGATCTCCCGCTCCCTATACAACCTTATGGAATTTGTGGTACATGCACATAATACATGAAATACAATGATATTAACACTTTCAATGCTTTACAGTGTATTTAGGGTACTGCACATATTGTGCCCAATAATAATAATGCCCCGCAGTAACCCCAATTTTAATAGTGCCCCATAGGTTATTAAGGCCCCCCTTAAAATGCCCCAGCAGTAACAAGAGCCCTCTATAAGGCACCTCTTTACAGCTCCCAGTAGTTATAAAGCCTCCATAGTGTCCCCAGTAGGGATAATGCTCCCTATAGTAGCTCCAGTATTTATAAAGCCCTGATCCAGTGCCCCCTGTAGTTGTAATGACTCCCTGCAGTGTATCCTATATTATAATACAGTAAAGGGAGACTCCATGGCAAAAACCCTGTGTCTTCTGTGTGTCCGCTATGACTCAGATGCTGAAAAAGGAAAGCTGTGTTGGTTCCTCCACCAAGGAAAAGGATCCCCAGCACAGAAACAATAAAATCAGCAATTCTTTAATTCATCTCTTTAAAATGTACAGTAGCAAAACTCCAACGCATTTCGAATTAAACAAATCACCCTTTGTCATGACATGTTATGTATACAAAAAACCATTGGGGTAGGTGGCTATCTAGCTTAATGCCTCACAATTTAACACCTTGTGTTCCCAATCCCCTTCCCGCACTGGTCTGTTCACTTTCTCTATACCGACCAATTGGAGCGTGTTCACAATTATGATATGTTTCAAAATACTGAAAAGCTGCTGAGATTTTGATTACTTTTAAGTACCTCCTATACATGTTCCCCTAAACGTGTTCTCAATTGTTTAACCCTGCAGGCTACATATTGTAATTTGCAGGGTATACAGTTAATGCTGTTTATGACATGGGATGTACTGCAATTGATAAGAGGCTTAATCTGAAAAGTTTGACCTGCAGTGTATGAAGTCACCTGTGTTGCTCTTTGTATGTATCTGCCCTGCAGGCATCTCAGACTGCCACATTTGTAAGAATCACATATATTTTGTATGGGTTTGGAAGGTTCAGAGGTAAATAGGCTGGGTGCTATTTTGTTACATAGGGTGGTCAACTTTTCTAGAACAAAATGGTTATCCTGATTGAGGCCCCTGCACTGCCTCCCGTATTATAATTCCCCCTGTATTATAATGCCCACTGTAGTGGTTTGGCCTGTATTATAACACACACCATATTGCTCAATGTAGTATAATGCTACCCTGTAGTGCTAAAATGTATAAAGCTCTCACACCCCTCTCCCTCATCCTGCCCCGGTGTATTTAATGCTCTCCCCCGGTAGTATAATGCCTCCTGTAGTATAGTGCCCCCATATATATATTGCCCTCCCCTGTTTAATGCCCTCGTATATACAATGTTCCCCTCCGTAGTACCCCCAGTAGTGACAACATATATATTTAAAATAACACAAACAATATACTCACTTCTGTCCATTCTCCGCCACTGTATATGATGCAAGTAACAGGCCTCTTCCCGCCTGTCGCCTAAGTTACCGCATGCCGGCACAGGCAGTCGTGATGATATCACCATGACCGTCTATGATGCACGATGATTCAGTCATAGCGTGACTACATCATTGTGCTGCTTGTGACCCGGTGCAGGAAGTTACAATGATGTCATTGTGACCTCATGTATCATTCTATTGCCTCATAGGCCTAGCAGCCAGAGGTCTATGAGGCTGAATGGCGGGGAAGGGAGCCCAAGGCTCCTGTGTCCCACCATATACTGCCACACTTCTCAGAGGCAGATCAGTTACCGTTTGAGGTGAGATTCTCATCAAGTTATTCAATGTCTTGACACATATTTTGTAAAAGTGTTTTAAAATTAACCACTTCAGAATTATAGACCAAAAAATACTTTAATGCCAACCATTTCACCACCTTAGACCACTAGGGATATACCAATTAGCCACTTTACTGCCCAAGACCATCCCAGATTCTAGTTTTTTGGAAGGCACTGATAGGGTATGCAAAAAACATGACATGCCTCAGATTGTGTAGCCTTTTTTGTTGTTTATTGTGGCATTTTGGGCAAATAGTGTGTTTTCTAGCATACTTATTTTCATACTTGCTTTTCTAGCATTTTTTTCCGTGGTTTGCATTTTATATCGGAAACTATGTACCCCTTGTGATATCACTTCCTCCGTGGAGCAGTATGGGAAAAATGCATAGTTAAATAAAAACACCACACATAAACATGATAAAAAACACAATGGACACTGGCAATTGCAACTATTTAACCAGGGGCCAAAAACAAACCAATTGATGTCTATGGAACAAAAAGCCAGACAGTGAGGGAAAATGCCACACTCGAAGCATGCTGCAACTTTTAAAAAAAGAACACAACTGACCCAAAAAGTCACTACAAAAAACTGCTGTGTTTAATAATACCCTTAAACTCAATGTAGCATCTGGAAATAGCCTTTTCGCCTAAAAACACAGTAAAAAAAAGCTGAAACTAAAATCCAAGGGGTTGTTTACGATTTGAAAAACATGGCTGTGTTCTTCCAGAAACAGTGCCACACATGTTCATGGGTTGTGGCTGGTAATTCAGCTAGGCTCTATTTTAGCTGAATGAATTTAGCTTAGCTTTAGCTTAGCTGCAATACCGCATGCAAACCGTGGACAGATGTGGTACTATTTTTGTAAGAAAGCTGCCATATTTTTCTAATCAAACTGCCTGTATAAAGTTACATGGAACATATTTTGGAACACAAAATCTCAGCATTGCCACAGTCAACAAAAATCTTGGCTTCGTGAATTGAAAGGTTTTAGAACATGTGGTGCTCTATATAAAGAATATAGACCATCTTAAAAGCACAGTAAATATGCAGATGATCTCATCTCTATTTGCTATGCAATATATTATGGCCTGATATCACCAAGTCTATAGGTATAAACTCTGAAGTTATGCTATGAAGTAACTATAAGGATGGTGAAATGTTAGCGCACATGATCACTACTTTATCTCTACAGTAGTAGAAAATGTTCGAAACATTTATATACATATGTGTAGATGATATTAACCCTTAGGATACCAGAGGTTTTTTCGTTTTTCGCATTTTTACGTTTTCATACTTATTCCCTATCTTCCTTGAGTCATAACTTTTTTATTTTTCCGTTCACTTAGCTGTATGAGGGCAAAGTTGTACATTCTAATGCCACCATTTAATATGGCATACAATGTAGTAGTAAACAGGGGAAAAAATTTGAAATGGTGTGGAATTGGAAAAAGAAACACAATTCCTCCACCGTTTTATTTTTCTTTCCACACGTTGTTCTGTTTGCAGCAAAACTGACCAATGCCCTTCATTCTCAAGGTCAGTACGATTACAATGATACCACATATGTATAGATTTTGTATGTCTAGTGTAAAAATAAATTTAAACCCTGAAAAAAAATTTTTTATATCATCATATTCTGACCATATTTATTTTTTTATTATACGGGTTTAAACTTTTGTATTTTTTATATATTTTTAAACAGTTTGTTTTTACTTTTTTGTTATGATTTTGAAGCTTATATTTGAGCCTACAAAATCCAATTTTTTGTTTTTAATTCTGAACATTTATGGATTTTTTACATCCATTTAAGGCCTCATGCACACGAACGTGTGCCGGCCGTGCCCGTGCTGCGGGCCGCATACGCCGGGTCCGCAATAAACGGGCACCGGCCGTGTGCAGCCCGCATCACGGATCGCGGACCCATTCACTTCAATGGGTCCGCGATCCGGGAGATGCGGAGCGGAGGCACAGATCGGAACACCACGGAAGCACTACGGTGTGCTTCCGTGGTGTTTCTGGCCGTGCCTCCGCACCGCAAAAAAGTAGCGCAAGCACTACTTTTTTGTGGTGCGGACCCTCGGATGTGGATCGCGGACCCCATTCAAGTGAATGGGTCCGCGATCCGCATGCGGTGGCCTCACGGTCAGTGCCCGTGCATTGCGGACCGCAGCACGTCCGGCACACGTTCGTGTGCACGAGGCCTAAATGTGAGAATTGCTCATTTGTTATGTTGGCCAAAATAAGAATTGCAGCTTAAGTGCCCTTCGGTCTCTTCAGCAAGACGTACCACATTTAAATCAATTACCGGCATCCTCATTGGCCACAGAAGATGCCAGTAGAAGGCCTGTAAGCTCCCGGGTTTTTCACCCTTTAGATGCCGTGATCTCACTTGATCACGACATATAAAGGTTTTAATTACCGTGATCGGCATTATTGCCAGTTATTGCTGTTTGAAACAGCCGAGACCAGTTGGTCGTGGCTATGCTTGCCCATCTTGTGTATGGCGCTGTTAGTGAAAGTGTTAAAACTACAAGGCTTATAAACACCCTTAGGGTACGGTCACACAATCAGGTGCCCTAATGGAGTTTTGGAAGCCAAAACCAGGAGTGAATGAAAAAAAAGAGAAGACTTATCTGCCCTTTATACTTTCACAATTCAGGGATAAGTGCAGCTCTGAGCACAACCCCACCACTGACCCTGCCTACTTGCACGGCCCGTCCTAGGCAACGGCGTACAACTGGATGGCAGTCCCTAGCCTAGGTACGTGCTGGGGCATACAGGGAGGGGAAAAATGGGAGAAAACAATAGACAAAAGACAGAACACGCAATATAAGAATGTCGCCAAACCGAAGTCAAACCAGGAAGTCACGTCAAAACCAGGGGAACAAAAAGGAGCAAAGTCAAAAACACGAGCCGAGGTCAGAAGCCGAGAGGTAACGAAGTACAAGAGGATGAGGCGAGGACAAAGTCAAGTTCACAAGCCGAAGTCAAAACACACTAGTTTTAGCAGTAATCAAATTGCAGGTAATGGTAAGAAGACCAATCGCAGTTAACCTGTAGCCAGCAGGTTGCCTGCTTAAATAGGCCAATACAATGGGTCACGTGGCGTGGTCAGCATTACGTGACCTGCCTCTAATTAATTAAAAACCCCGAGCGCCGACTCATGTGGCCGGCGCTCGGCCCTCCCCTTTGTTTGTTATCTAGGGCATGGGGAAAACGCCAGCTGCACTGAGTCTGAGTGCACGGCTGGGTTCTCCCTGCTCCCCCCCGTCGTCATGGAGATGAGGACGCTGGCTCCTGAACTACAGCGGGAGGCCAGCGGCGCTGCACGGAGGAAGCACGCCACCGGCTCTCCATGACACTTTCTCTCCTTTTATGATCCTCTGAATCAAAAAACCTGGCAGTGTGGCTGTATGCCTAGAGCCAGTTTTTCATATAGACTTAGGCGTATTTTAGGCTAAAAATGTTTTCATAAAGAGTTTTTTTTATAATAAATTTGCTTTGTTTTGGTTCTGCAGTTTGTATGTTTCACAATACATAGCAGCAACAGAATATCATACTGTGTTAAATCAGTCAGCCTGGCTGCATGAAAGCTTGGTTTCCAGCGCTTCTCTATGACCAAATGAAAGTCCTAAATCATCTTGCAAGATCTTTCAAGAGAGTTCAGAGAGGAGCTGGAGACAAAGCCGTCAAACAACCAGTCTGTCTGATTTATCACAGAATGGCTCTCTGCAGATGTGATGTACTATGTGCATTTGAAAAATCTGTTGTAGGGCCCCAACCTATAATATATCATTTGTCAAATTATTTCTATTTATGTGGCAGAGGGGTCTTAAGACACCTCTGGCATCAGGGTCTGGGTGAAGGCTCTGACTCTTAGATCCAATGTTCTGTTGTTATTATCTTGACCAGAAATCCTTGGGCTTTGCTGTAAATAAATGACATATGAAGTACAGAAGCCGTGAGCTTTTCATTTCTGTAAAATATCTTTATTGCGTGTAGATGAAATTACCAAATGCAGTGTTCCATGCAGAACAGAAATGCTTAGGTTGACTTTTGAATTGTGTGTTATGTACAAGCATATGCATATAAATGAGTTTTTGTAGCTCAGCATTTCTTCGTAGTATGAGTCATCCATTGTTATAGCCCTCAACATATTCAGTAAATTATTCATGTTCACAATAGAAGTGACTACACTTCATGTCCATTGCAATGAATGTAGTCGACGTATTACATATTGCAGTGAAAATTTCTACAAACCTGTTCAAATCTAGGGACATAAAACACAAGGTGAGTGGACACGAGCCTCATGCCAAGGCAACATTTTTGTGGCATCACAGGAGCGATAGAATTGATGTTCAAATAGGACGCCTATGGATATACTCATTCCTGCATTTATGTTGATGTTTTGTCTGTTCTCTTCTGCCATTATTCACTGATTCACGGATGGTAGCTCTGGGAGAAGATAAACTATTACTATGGAAATGTTTCTCCAATCCTCCTCAGCTATGAGCTGGTATAGATTGATGCTATCATGTATGGCAATTTCTGGCATAAATTACAGTAAATATGTGAGCCACTGGCGAAACCACCAGATCTCGCTAAATTCTACTCCATTCTCTTATCAGTTTTTAAAAGTAGGAAAAGACACGTATAAGGGCAAAAAGTCTCACATTTGTATGTAACATTTTTTTTTAAGCCAGAGAAATGGTGCAAAACCCTTGATAAATTCACTGCTCTGTATTCTCTATATTACCTCTCTGGCACCAAATATAGTGTCTCACATCAGTATCTTCCTACCTCGTACATTCTACATGAAAACTATAGGGGAGATTTATCATCGTGTTTGTGACCTTTTAAAGTGGCTCTTTCACAGGATTAACACTATTAAACTAGACATACTGCCTGGTAGGGCTCATCATGTAATACTATACCTTTCTATTGTCTGTATGATAAACAGCTGCAGAGATGTGTTTTTATTCAAATGCAAATGAGCAATTGGAGCACCGGGAGGTGGGGCTTAATCCTTTGAGCACTGTCTTATAACAACTCCTGTGCTCTGCACATGCCCCCTCCCCTTGATTGAGTTCAGTAGACAAGGAGGTATGAGATAACTCCTTACTACTAACGGCTAAATCTCATACTTGTTTTAAAGCTAAGAATCTAATGTTTGAAACAAGACCAGGATCACAGTGCTGACTGCCATACAGCCCACATAAGCCCCGTAAGAGGTTGGAAGTGAGTTCTGCATATAGTACCCCTGGCTCATATGTCTTTGTTAATAAACAGTCTTAGATATTCTAGGTTGAAGCAGCCACTCCACAACCAGCATGCGTGGAGGAAAAGAGGGGGCAGTGAAAGAAGTCCTGACAGGACATGAGGAGAGGTATAGTTCTTCCTGCTCATGTGTCACTGTACATAACCCTAGGGCAGTGGTGGTGAACCCATGGCACGCGTGCCAGAGGGAGCACTCAGAGCCCTCTCTGTTGGAACGTGGCTCTGTGTTTGTTCCGTGCGTAGGGTTGCCACCTGTGTACTATGAATGCTTCCATTTTGGAGTGCTTAATAGTATAGCCTTTGCCCCCGTCCTCTGATTCTATAAAAAAAAAAAAATAAATAAAACTCACCTCATCTATTTGATCGCAGTGGGGAACACTCGCTACTCACTGGATACGGAGGACAGGACCTGCACTCCAGCGGACAGGACCTGCCAAACGCCATCACGCTGGTGCACAGGTCTTGCCCATCCAGTGAGCAGCAAGTGTTCAAGAGTGAGGAAAGGGGCATTAATAATACTGTGGCCTCTAATGGGGACATTTTTAATATTGGGAGCCACTAATGGAGGAAAAATAATACTAGGGGGCACTAATGGGGGCGTTCATTTTACTGTGGACCATTACTGGGGGGCTTATTAATTAATTAATACTGGGGGCCACTAATAGGGCATTATTAATACTGTGGGCCAATAATGGGGGCCTTATTAATACTAGGGCCCACTAGTGGGGCATTATTAAAACTGGGGGCCAGTAATGGGGGCCTTATTAATACTGGAGGCCACTAATGGGTCATTATTAATACTGGGGGTCACTAATGTGACATTTTTAATGCTAGGGGGCGCCAACAGAGGCATTCATTTTACTCCGGCCTGTGTTACGCCACGCCCCCACAGCTTAACTTGGACAGTATTTTTTAGTATTCAGTTAAGTTTGGGTGCAGCCAACAGCAGGCCGCGATGGGGACTTTCATCCGAAGTCGATTCGCTCATCCCTAATTGCAACAATTGTAATAATTGTGTTATATGTACCCCAAAATGGTGCTATGTGTATTTAAAACTACAACTTGTCCTGCAAAAAAATCATATGGCTACATTAACAAAAACACCAAAATTATGGTTCTATGAATGTGATAATGAAAAATAAATAAATAAAAATTGTTCCCTAAGTCCCAAAAGGCTGGTCACTATGGGGTTAAAGGAGCCTTGTAAATATCGTTCATAAAGCTAATGCATTCACTTTGTGTAGAGGTATAATTGAACATGTAAACGTGTAAACTAATAATGATCAAATGAACTGCAAGTAATTACTGAAAAGCAATTGTCTACAGACTGTGAATAACAAGTAGATAAAGGGACAATCAACTGACCAGAGCCTGAGAGCCCACAGAGAAGCCTTTGACTTGAGAGGGAATGTGTCATCAGAAGATGATTGATTGTTTAAATAATGTTTTTATGTTAAACATATTTTTGAATGATTTTTGATGATATTTTTTAATTTTCCATGTCAATATCTATATAAAAAAGAAACCCACAAAGTCCTGCACTGGTCTGTAGAGATCACTTTACTGCAGTCATCTTCTTATCATTACAGGCCTGATTACAATAACAGATATCATTACACGATTCACAATTAGTGATATCACAGGTTATCTACTTCCTCCTACAGGTCAAAGCATGTCTAGAAAACTCTCCCATATTGAGTCTTCACATTTCTGACGACATATAGTCCAAAATTGAACATCATTAACATCATACGTAGCAGGTCCTTTGATCTGATAAACCGCATTTGCCACAAGCCCTGGAGGAATTGAGCGGAGGATGGTAGTGGTAGTGGTTCTGGCTGCAATAATCATTCACAGTGGCAATCCTCACACTGATGCTTCAGGGCAGTGATAGGAGCATGCACCATTTCTTCTCTTGGGGCAAACCCTAATGTTGGGGCTCCTGACTGCTGTAGCTGTAGATGGGGTGCCCTTAGTGTTGTAGGTTTGGTGCAAGTGCAAGACAGGAGATTTGTAGGTGCAGTGGCTGGTGATTGGTGCTGGAGTCAGTAATCAGACCAGTTGTAGAAGATAAACGTAAAACGCAGAATGATTCTAATGCCTTATTTACATAGTCCAGGCATCAGCAACCTTTGGCACTCCAGCTGCTGTGAAACTACTGAAAACATGCTTGGCTGGTCTTCTAACTCCCACAGAAGTGAATGAAGCATTCTGGGAGTTGTAGTTTCTGAACAGCTGGAGTGCCGGAGGTTGCTGATCCCTGACATACAGTAGTCAGTGTTTGGTCAGTGATTTCCATCAGTGATTTTGAGCCAAAACCAGATGCAGCTCTAAACACAGAACAGGTACAGATCTTTCCCTTATACCTTATGTCTGTGGAGGCTTCAGTCCTGGTTTTCACTCACAATCAATGATAGAATTCACTGACCAAAACACTGATGTGTGAATGAGGCATAAGGTTGGTAATTATTCTTGCAATGGGGGCCTCTGGTTGTAATTCCCAGCTGAAGAGTAGAGGGTTACAATATGCAGGACCACACTGCATCTAAGAGTAAAAGAAGTTTTAGCAATGTCCCTCTCACTACAGTAAAGTCTGTGAGTCTTAAACAGCAAATACCTTACTGACTCCAGAACTTGGTCATGCAGATTCTGAACCTTTAAGTTCTTTCTTTCTCTTCTGGAGCACTGTAGAGTTGAGGTGGTTTTCTCTCTGTAAATTTCTCGGAGATAGTGATTCTCTGGGATGTTCCACCTGTCAGTTGTTCTGTGCAGCTACATTATAATAGTTCTGTAGTATATAAGAACTGTGCCTCTCTTCAGAGAAGATTGTGTGTATCCTACTTGGGCCATACTATCATTCTGTCCTTCTACTGCCTTGCCACTATACCAAGACTGCCATATTGCCATATTGCCTGCTGCTGTATCATCAGTAAATTAGACTGTTGGGCTGTAATGTCAGTGTAGATCAGGGATCTCAAACTCGTGGCCCTCCAGCTGTTGAAAAACTACAACTCCCAGCATGCCCCAATAGCTGTAGGCTCACCTGGCATGATGGAAGTTGTAGTTTTACAACATCTGTAGGTCCACGAGTTTGAGATCTCTGGTATAGATGATGGTCTAGGGCACTGAAGGGTTTAATTCCAGCATCTCTAACGGTCTAGAAAGTGAAACAATTTCTAAGTTCTTTCTTTCTCTTCTGGAGCACTGTAGAGTTGAGGTGGTTTTCTCTCTGTAAATTTCTCGGAGATAGTGATTCTCTGGGATGTTCCACCTGTCAGTTGTTCTGTGCAGCTACATTATAATAGTTCTGTAGTATATAAGAACTGTGCCTCTCTTCAGAGAAGATTGTGTGTATCCTACTTGGGCCATACTATCATTCTGTCCTTCTACTGCCTTGCCACTATACCAAGACTGCCATATTGCCATATTGCCTGCTGCTGTATCATCAGTAAATTAGACTGTTGGGCTGTAATGTCAGTGTAGATCAGGGATCTCAAACTCGTGGCCCTCCAGCTGTTGAAAAACTACAACTCCCAGCATGCCCCAATAGCTGTAGGCTCACCTGGCATGATGGAAGTTGTAGTTTTACAACATCTGTAGGTCCACGAGTTTGAGATCTCTGGTATAGATGATGGTCTAGGGCACTGAAGGGTTTAATTCCAGCATCTCTAACGGTCTAGAAAGTGAAACAATTAATTATACATATCCAGGTTACTCATCTTTGCAGTCTCTAGGGTGGCCTCATAATCAAAATTCATCAAGCTGGAATTGAATCATTGGTGGACCTGGATGCCACCAGCGCACACTGGGAGAAACACCATTTCTAGGATCCCCAATAGAGGAGAGCACAGGAAGGGAAGCAGCATCAGTGTTAGGGGGAGAAGGTGGACATTTCTGCCTTTGGAGGGACTCATTAACAGTAGCTCTCAGGCACTGTACAGTACTGACCTAAGATTATGCTGCTGCTGTTAAAAAGGAGCAGGAGTAGAGATGAGCAAATCATCCTAAATTCGCTTTGGCGAATGTTTGACGAATTTCTGACAAGATTCGTTCTTAATCCGAATTTATTCAGTCGAATTTACGTTAAAAAAATAATTGTTGTTTTGCGAACATTCCTGCACAAATTCCGAACGTACAGTCAGCGTAGTTAAAAGTACGCAATACGTAAGCATTAGCGTACAAAAGTGCGTACGAATCATTAGCTTACTTTTTACTCGCGAATGCGTCATACGCACGAGGCTAGGCCGCAGTGTACAGTCTTTAGAGGCAGTCCATATGAGGTAGAAAAGTAAGGTGCTCACTGCTAGCTATCCAGCTAAGTGCATAATTTACTAAAAACACCGCACAATAAGTGCATAATAGGACACATTGCAGTACCAGAAAAAGAATACACCCAATGGGCTAAAGTGCTTGAACGTTGCTGAAAAAACAGTGTAGCTAAAATACAGCAAAGACATAAGTATGCAAACATTTTAGTGCAATCAATTTCACATTTGCAAGCATAAAAGGCTCAGATATATGTTTGAGTCTCTCCTCGTGGCTCCTTGGCATGATAAAACACTGTCTGGAACACATAGTCCAAATTCAATTGTAATCCACGTGAGGTAATATTTTAATCCAAACAGGAAACGTGTAATCCACATGGTTAATAGAAAATAACAGCAAATAGAGAACCCTTTTTGAAAAGGGGGCTCCCAAATAACCTGAGAAGCGGGGTAAAAAGGAAAATAGATGCGCTTAGGCGCAACTGGGAATTTTCTGCAGAATGGGGGGAATCCTGACAGCCATGTCCATCTGGGTGAGAGTCAAACGGGGGCAATACAAACTGAACAAAGACACAAAAAGTGCCAACTAGCTCTCACCCGTCAGGTGCAGTCCATGGTGTTGCTCCCATAGGTCCTCTTGAAGTGTCCTTGAGACAGCCAGTAGTTGGTTTCCTCAGATGAGGGACCTGAAGTCCTCCTTGCTTGAGCTGCTACTAAACGATATCAGAGGACGCTCCTGCTTCTTGTAGGCCACGCTCGCTGCCGTGGTGGAACTCCACTGCCCTCTTCTTCCGGAAGTCGGACTTGACCGGGTCTGGGTGGTGGTCACTAGTGTTGAGCGAGTATGCTCGGCCGAATATGATATTCGGCCAAACACCGCGTGTGCTTCAGCGCCATGCTTGAGTCCCCTCCCCGCACGCTAATTAGCCAATTATCGTGCAGGGAGGTACTGGCATTCACTGTAATGCCATAGCCATCTTGGCTACTGGCAATACAGTGATTGGCTGGCCGGGAACGCATCATCGGGTGCTATATAGCACCCGGTGACATGTGACTCGGCTCAGACCGAGTCAGGGAGAGCTGCTGCAAAGAGGGACAGATAGTGTAGGGATAGAAATTAGCTAGGCAGGGCTAGTATTTCTGTTGAAAAACCCAAAAGCCCTTTTAAGAGCTATTGTGATATCTGGCTACAATATATTTTTTATTTTTTGGGGGTTAAAAATTGCGCAAGGTGGCCTGACCTTAACACCACCTGCGCAGCTTGTGCATTCTAATTGTTTCTGTATCCTATATACCTGACATCCATTGTCATTTTTTTCTGTCGCTAATCAAGGCCACAAAACCTGCGCTGCGTCTGCTGTATAACGTTTGTGCAAGGAGGCAAAGATAGTGTAGGGATAGGATTTGGCTATGCAGGGCTAGTTGTTCTGCTGAAAAGACCCAAAAGTCCTTTTAAGGACTATTGTTACATCTGGCTGCAATATATTTTTTTCTTTTGGGGCAAAAATAACGCAAGTTTGCCTGACCTTAACACCACCTGCGCAGCTTGTGCATTATAACGTTATTGTATCCTATATAGTTGACATCCGGTGTAATTTTTTCTGCCTTTAATCAAGCCGACATTACCTGCGCGGCTTGTGCATTATAACGTTGCTGTATCCTATATAGCTGACATCTGGTGTCATTTTTTCTGCCGTTAATCAAGTCAACATTACCTGGGCGGCTTGTGCATTATAATGTTACTGTATCCTATATAGCTGACATCACTCACCAGCAGGCCCGGAACCATAATGTTTTAGACGGTCAGCTCACCAGCAGGCCCTCAACCATAATGTTTTAGACGGTCAGCTCACCAGCAGGCCTGGAATCATAATGTTTTAGACGGTCAGCTCACCAGCAGGCCCTCAGCCATGATGTTTTAGATGGTCGGCTCACCAGCAGGCCCTTAACCATAATGTTTTAGACGGTTAGCTCACCAGCAGGCCCTCAACCATAATATTTTAGACGGTCAGCTCACCAGCAGGCCCTGAACCATAACGTTTTAGTCGGTCAGCTCAGCAGCAGCATGTCACCCATAATTTTTTTAGACAGTCAGCTCAGCAGCAGCACGTCACCCCTATTGTTTTTGAGTGTCAGCAGCAGGCCATCAATCATAATTTTTCAAGGGTGTGTTTGATACCCTCCTTTATGTGTAATAAAGGGTGTATTGGAGTGCCTGTTCCTTGTAATTTTTGTCAGCCCTTTCCCTTTGTGCATAGGCTTTATGAGTGTAGGAGTCCCACGACATGTACAATTGTACCACAATGAGAATGAGGCCCTCCTTTATGTGATATACCGGTTGTATCGGAGTGCCTCTTCCTTGTAATTTTTGGCAGCACTTGCGCTTTACGTACAAGTAAATATATGTTTCCTAACATTATTCCCTGTAAAATTGATGTTCTGTTCGGTTTTGGGGGGTATTTTTGTCATTCCGTAAAAGTGGCGTAATACTCGGACAACATCGTTTCCAGCAATGACTTTGGTGTCCAAGATGCATCCAGACATCCTCCCCATGCTGTTCCCAAACCATTTCAGTGGTGTTTCCACCATTTTCTGACCTTTCCCTATGAACCAGACACCCTCCCCTCTTCAGAGCAGGGGGTGCCTGATTTAGTGCTCGGGTTCTCCCATTTACTTCCATTATACTCAGGTGCTCGGACGAGCACTCGAGTACCACCTAGTGTTCAGCCAGAGCACCCGAGCATTACGGTGCTCGATCAACACTAGTTGTCACGCTGGTGAGCGCTGCAGCCATTTGCGCTTTTCCAGATCCTCCTGCCAGGACAGGAGGGGTGAGGACTTCAGGCTGCAGCAGTTCCGGCAAGGTTGCATCCAGGGAAGAAGCCCCAGCTTCCCTGGCTGCTGATGACTTCATCTTCCATGGCAGCTGGTATTGGTGGATCACCGTGAATTAGAACGTAAATGATGACGTTGTCAGCTGACCCAGCTGAAAGGACTGTGGTGGTGGTGGTTCTGGCAGTCCAGGGATCAGAGGCTCCGACTGTGGCTTTTCCCTGAACTGGAGGATGCCATCTGGGGACTCCTGAAGGCAGCACAAGCGTCCTGGAGCTGGTGGTTCATCCGGCCGCACTTCTGGTTCCGATGTAGGTACCAGGGGCTTAGAAAGGAGGGTAACCCCGGTAGCAAAGGGGCCTTTCAGGGACACCATGGGGGTGTACTCCACCTGATATATGATGTATGACATACAGGCTGTGACGAGGTTGTGGTTGTTCCATCCTCATCGTCCGCCAGAAAGCCAGAGCCTTGCTCCACAGAAAACCGCAGGACCATTCCCTTTCTGCGTTCCAAATTAGGATCTCCCAGCCTAGGGTGGTCCAGTTCCTGGATCACCCAGTCCTCCACGGCATTTTTGTAGTCCCAGAGGGTCTGCGCGTGGGCAATCACCAATGCTGGCACAATCGGGTTCTGCCTTATGGAAAGTGTTGTTGATCTCCTCCTGGGCAGCGAAGTAGATGCTCCTGCCGCCTCCTCCGCACCATCCACAGCAGACGCCTCAGCCGCCTCACGACGAGCCACCTCACGACAAGCCGCCTCATGATGCGCAGCAACCTCAGTAGGCGATGATGAGAATAAGGGCACTGAAGCTGGTGAGTCTCTCTTGCACATTTGTGACACCCTGATGTCTGGAGCAGGCGGTGGCTCAGGGAACTCGTCCCCAAAGACTATCTGGTTCCAGTTGGGAGGCAGCTCTTTAGCCATGCTTGCTACTTGATCAGTGTTCAGCGCTGGTCTAAACTGGTTCAGAGGACGCAGCTGTTTTTTTGCCATGATGCTTGCCTCTTGCTCTGAGGTCAGCGCTGGTCTAAACTGGTTCAGACTTCAGAGGAGGGTGGAGTACTGAGGGAGAAGTCTTCACTCCCTATACTTGCAAATAGTTAGATCCCAGTGGGCCGTATCTTCACTTTCCCGCTCTTGCCGCGGCGTATTGTCATTTTCCCACCTCACGAAGAATGCTATCTGTGATCCCTGTGATCCCTCTTTCGCCAGGTCACTGGCGAAACATGTTGGGGGGCAGTGGTTAACATTTTAATAGCCCAGTGGCGAGTGACTAATTAGGTATCCAATAGTGCTGTATCTACGAAGACCAGGCTAGGTCGTGAAATAAAACAAAAGTATTGATGATTAGGGTATAGCAGTGGTTGGTGCACACCCTGCTTTCTTTATAGAATTGGCATTAGTCACCCTCCCTGTGGGTGGCTTTAATGGTTAGGGCACTTTGCACAGTAATTTGATTTTGAATTATAAAATAAATAAAAGTTATGTTTTAATCTTAATTACTTTAGTTCAGAGGCAAGTTGGGGTCTTTGTGGCCTAAGAGCCATTTGTAAATAATTGAGTTGTTATTTTACAACAGTTGCAGAGTCAATGGCTAGAGACCACTCACAGGTATGCAGGTGCAATCGCTGCATGAGACTTATTCTCTTTTATTTTTTTGATTCAGTTCACATGGGTGACAACAAAGACTTCAGAATTTTAGAAGAAAGAAAAAGTTACAAACTGCAAGCTTCTCTGGTAGCAGTATACTATTAAAAGTAACACAGTATGATTCAGGTATGAATAATATCCAATTTTCTTTATTTTAAGCTGCTAGTCCATGACTAAGAGATCTGGCTACATAAACTGTACCACATTGCACACTGGATTGTTCCTTACCATACCAGTGCGGTGAGATTTCGGACCTGTGCGGTGAGCCCTGTAAGCACAAAACTACAGATCTGCTATTAAGGGGTATTCCACAATGAACGGCCGTTCTATTTTTTTTTGCGGTGCGGGCGGATCACGGACCCATTCAAGTTGAATGGGTCTGGATCGATCTGCGGAATCCCCACAGATGTTGCATGCTTTTGCTCCTCATCTTCCTCATCCTCTTGCTCCATGGCAGATTCACTTTGTGTGTCCCCAAAAGCTATAGAGCTGACAGCAAGACTGCTCTTCTTCCCACATGATGCCCTGCTGCATGAATGTCAGCGTCCCTACTGACAAACTTTGTGGCCTCTTTGAAGGGTTTTGGCACCCGACAGTCTTCTCAGAGGAGCTGCCACTGCCTGATCTCAAAGTAATACATGCTCCTGAAGCTGTCTGGGCATTGACAAAATCATTCACGGCTTTCCGCTGCTCGTACAGATGCTTGAGCATATGCAATGTTGAATTCCGGTGGGTTGGTACATCGCAGATTAAGCAGTGTAGCAGCAGGCCATCCTGCCGCTGCAGGTCCAGGAGAGCATTTCTCGCCACGTGAGAGTGGCTGAAGTGTTTGGACAGTCTACTGGACTTTGCCAGCACCTTGCACAAGCCAGTGTACTTTTTAGAAAGCACTGCACCACTAGGTTGATGCAGGGAGGGGAGCATGCAGGGAGCATGTGTTATTTTGCCAGGTTCAGGGCGACCATGATGTTGCGCCCATTGTCGCTGGCTACCTTGCCCAGTTGGAGTTGACAGAGTGACAGCCAGCGGGATGTTTGCTGCTTGAAGTACTTGAGCAACTGCTCGCTGGTGTGGCTACTCTCTCCTAGGCAGATTAGCTCCATCACGGCATGGCAACGCTTGACCTAATACATGTAATAGGAAGGAGGGGTAGTGCGAGCAACACTGTGCCCTGCCGCTGTTGGGGACGGGACCATGTCCATGGAGGAGAAGGTGGAGGAGGCAGATAAGTGCCTGCAATGGGAGCCATAATATGGTAGGGGTGGTCAAACCGACCTGGCTATTTTGCTGAGGTGCTGCCTCTCCACTGCCACAAAAAAACATTTAGTGGGCCGTGAAAAACATGCACTGTCCCTGCCTTTACTTAACAGCTGCCACAGGTGCCCCAAAGTATTTGGTGATGATGCCTCATGTGCTGCAATAGACCTGCGGTACCTATAATTGTGTTTGAATGGCCACTGCTTATTTTAATCTTGCAGATTTTGCACAGTTTTGTGTTCCTGCCTTGTGGAGAAAAAGCGCCATATGGGAGTTGCTTGCACAGAGCTATAGGCATCCATGCTGGGCTTAGCTCTGGCATGTTTTGGGTCTAACCTACAGTACCCACAGCATCAGCAGCATCACCAGGACCCAAAGCAGACATTGCCCTGGCTGGGAGATATGTGGCCTCTGCTCTTTATTGCTGCTGCTATCACCCTTCTTCTGTGATGTTGCCTCTTCCTCAGTGCCCTCATCTGGCTCCCAGATCTTGTCCAGCACTCAATCATTATCGGAACCCTCGCCCTCCTTTTTGCTTCTATCAGACTGTGGGATGTGATGGTGGGTTCTTTGGTGCCCCTCCCCTGCTCTATCCTGACTGCCACTGTTGCTGTCCCCAACACCAATAGCGCGGCTACAGAGACCACTACTACTACAACCACCAACACGGCTATGCCCTGGATCCCCAGCTTTCTCCCCAACTTCCTCAGGGCAGCCCAAACAGTGAAGGCTCTCACACAGGTTGTCAACAGGGAGACTATCTGCCATAGGGCATGGTGGTGTTTTCTTGCCACTTCTTAAGAAAAAAAGAAGGCGCCCCTCTACTCCACTGAAAGCCTTCTTTGGGGCTGCCAGGAGGAGGAGCAGAAGGAACACTGTGACCTCTTGCTCCACGGCACGTGTCAGACTCTGAAGCCAACTCCACGCCATCCTGCTCCTACTGAATGGAGGAGTGAGCCACCCAATCCACAATCTCAGCCTCTTTCTCATAAACTATAATGTTACGCCTTACCGAATCCAGCAGAGACAACTCTGACTTACTACCAGGCATGGGATTCAGCCAGTTCCCTCCAGTTCTCCAGATCTGCTTGTCAAAATTACAGCTGGATCAGAGAACCGGGTTACCAGCTGAATCCCGATCCGGTGCAGCAGCAGGAGATGAGTGCTTCCATTGTGGAAGCGCTCATCTTCCAATGTAGGAAGATGAGCTCTTCCACAATG
The DNA here is from genome assembly GCA_900303285.1 of Rhinella marina. NCBI lineage: Eukaryota > Metazoa > Chordata > Amphibia > Anura > Bufonidae > Rhinella > Rhinella marina. The sequence continues at coordinate 162,928 of ONZH01024895.1, forward strand.
GAAGCGCTCATCTCCTGCTTTTCCTGCCCGCTCTGCACTAGCCTGACCTCGTACAGCGTCAGGACGTAGTGCGCGCACTCTGACCTGATGCTGCATGCAGTCAGGAGACAGTGCAGCACGGGCAGAGAAGAGGAGCGCCGGACCCAGAGCGGAGCCGCGGCGCAGCAGAGGTAAGAGAGTTTTTTTATTTTAATATGATGGGGCAAAGTAGTCTGATCTAAGGTCTGATGGGGGCACAGTGGGCTGTTCTGAGGTCTGATGGGGGCACAGTGGGCTGATCTGAGGTCTGATGGGGGCACAATGGGCTGATCTGAGGTCTGATGGGGTACAATGGGCTGATCTGAGGTCTGATGGGGCACAATGGGCTGATCTGAGGTCTGATGGGGGCACAGTGGGCTGATCTGAGGTCTGATGGGGGCACAGTGAGCTGATCTGAGGTCTGATGGGGGCACAGTTGGCTGATCTGATGGGGGCATTGCTGGCACATCATGGGGGTATTACTGGCACATTATGGGGAACACTACAGGGGCATTTATACTGGCACATCATAGGGGACACTGTGGGGGCATCTTAAACTGGCACATTATGGGCACACTATGGTGTTGGAGGGGGGAAGAACACTATGGGGGCATATTATATAGGCACATTATGAGGACACTAACAAGGGACATTTATACTGGCATATTCTGGGGGACACTATGAGGGAATCTTGTACTGGCACATTATGGGGGCACTGTCGAGAAAAGGAGAGGAGCACTATGTGGGCATTTACTAGGGGCATTATATAGGGGTATTTTATACTTGCACACATTATAGGCGCACTAAGGGGGATTTTTTGTTTGTACTGGCACACATTATAAGGGACATTCTTTGTACTGGTACTCATTTTAAAGTATTGAAGGTGGCAGGATGATGGAAAAGTAGGAACCTAAGATGTCTTTTCGTCAAACTGCAGAGACGAGAGATGGGTAAAAAATCATCATGGCGCCTGGTCTGAAAGGAGAAGATGAGAAAAGAGAACGTCTGCATCAGAGGAGAAGTCACTGGATGTAAAAGGTATGTGCGCTGGATAGCAATATAATCTGTATGCAAATATGTCTGTAGTGCTAGGTACAAATGTGTATAAAATGTATATGGAGCAGGTAAATCTACTGTAAGTGTAGCCTAGGTGTAATTTATATACTGTATGGTGTATATCTCATATGTGATTATGTGAGTGAGTGTAGTGTCTATATAGTCTGTTTATGTATGCATACCTCCCAACCATCCCAAATCTGGCATAACTACTGTGTGGGGGGCACAATGGAGACTAGGCAGGGTTGGAACATGTACAGATAGACATTGGGTGGAGTTGGGGCCAGAGGTATGGGCCAGCGCTTTAAAAAACTCGCAACGCTGGTAATTTAGCTCCTCCTCCCATCCTCCCCCCAAAAAATTTTATTGAAAACGTGTGAAATAGGGAAACAGATTTGCACCTAAATTCATTATCACTCCCTGATACTTTTGTGTGCTACCCTGTCTATTGGTGTAGTTGCAACTGTTTGGAAACTGAAAATATGTAAACGGACGATTGAGGCTTGGCGCTCTATTTCAACGTAACACACATAGGTAGATTGCTGCTATACCTTGTGTCTTGTAGCTATCACATGTATTTACCGGTTTATTTACATTTAACAATCCCCCCAAAAAATTTAATTCCAACCGTGATAGATTGCTGCAACACCATGGAAATGCTGCAGTAATCCCCTATATATTCTTCCTAATTAAACTGAAAGACCCCCCTTCCCGCCAAAAAAAAAAATTTAATTACAACCATGTGGAAATTGAAAATATGTAAACAGATGAATGAGGCTTGACACTCAATTTCAACGTAATACACACAGGTACATTGCTGCCACACTGTGGGTATTGCTGCAGTAATCATGTATATATGCTGCTTAAAGGGGTTATCCCACCTTGCTGTTTTCGTGCTGCGGCTCCTGTTTCCTTCCGGCAAACCGCTCACCGCGTTGTCCTTTACTTTGCTTGACTTTACTAGCAGCGGTCTGCTGACTCACTAACTCCGCCTCCTCTAATGCGTGCGCGCTCCCGGGTGTTCCGTGATCCTCATGCCATGAACTTCATTTACACAACAGTGACAAGAGAAGGACCGCGCATGCGTGAACATTTCATTACGGGAGGCAGAAAGCAGAACGTAGGTATAAGAATCATCGCGCATGCGCGAAAATGTGCAAGCCCGCGGGCCAAATCGGACTGCCTACAAGGGACAAGACATACAAGGGAGGCTGCCGCGCAAGCGCGGCCACTGCAGCGTTATGGCTGTGATGGCTGTAACCATTGACTACTGAATGTAAACAAAGGGAAGATGGAAGGTCAGAAAGAAAGAGAAGGAGGCATAATCGTTAATCACATGTATTTGGTAAGTTGATTGTGGTAACATGGACATCTAAATAATTGAGACTTCGGAACATGGTATAACCCCTTTAATGAAATGGAACCCCACAAAAAAATAAATTATTTCTATGAAAATGGGGAAACAAAAAGAAACTATTTGCTTGCAGGTAGCTGCTTTTAAGGTGCACCTGCACTTCTAATAGGAGGCACAGTCAGCCACATGTCTTGTATCCTCTCTCCTGTCTGTCAGCTGCCCTGTCTCTCTCTATTATACACAACACACACAATTCTTTGGAATCGTAGCCTTTCCCTTCTCTTGCCCTGGCAATAAGCTTGATTAATTGATTGATTACTGACTGTTTCTGATTGATGTCAAACAATCGCCTACATGATCTGCAGGTGTAATAAAAGCTTCTTAGGCTATAAACCAAAGTTAGGAATGAACCCCATCCCTACACCTCTGGTAATAGGGCATATGGAAAGGCTTTTTTTTGTTGTGAGCCAATCCTTTTAACTATAGCTTTGTGGATGTCTCTATGAAGTAGTCAAGAAGTTTCAATATCCATCCCCACCGTACCCCTCTTTCTCTAGTAGTATCCAATTACAACATGGAATCAGATCAGTCAGAGAAAAGAGGTAGTTGTGAGTAATTATAATCTGTGCTATAGTATATATACAGTAGTTGAAATTAGGTGTATTTTCACTGAGAGTGTTGTGGTGGTTAGTAAATGTGTCCACCATGTGTCAGAGTAACAATTGTTAACCATAAGATCATTCATTCAATGGTTCTTCAACCATCATCCTGCTTCTGTCTAATGTGTATGGTCACTTTCAAGGGTTTATACCATGAATGATGTAAAGAAAATCTCTTTCTAACAAAACCAGAACCAGCCCTGTACCGCACATGGATCCAGAGATCTCTCCATTCATTGCTCCAATTGCTCTGCTAGATTTTCTTGAAGCTGGTAACTCCTTAGTTCGGCAGCTCAGGAGGTGTGTCCTTTCTCAGGAGGTGTGTCCATTATGCCACACCTTTTCCTTGTAACTGTTGCAGCTTCGAGTAGATAAGGCTGATAGCAGTTAAAGGATATAACTGAGCATGTGCGACCATCTCAGTAGGTGGACATGAACATTACAGAATAAACACCAGAGTGCGCCGTTATAATGAAGTAGAGATAATATCACTCAACTGGACCATTTTGTAACAGAAAGTAGACTACAAAATTAACTAGTTATTCGCGCTGAATTATATTAAAATAACATGTAATGGTGGCACCACCCCTTTAAGAATTTAGAGTTTGCCCTGTAAAGCTAGTTAATCTAAATATTTATATTCTTTTGATGTAGAAGATCATTATCTTGAGTAAGCAACCATATTTCATTTAGTGTGTTATTTTTCTTCCTCTCCTTCCACTGCTGTGTTCTCATCTTCATTTTCTTTGAATAACTAGAGCCAGTAATTACATTAATTGTATTATTTGTTGTTTAGGGCTTTGGTGAGATGTTTGAAGTTTGACAAGTACACAAAAATATATTTAACAATGTAATAACACTCCTAAATAAAGTATCAAGATCTACCTCCTACAAAAGAAGAGGATGTTTCTGGTGTGCAAGATTTGTATTCTGGTCATGGCTGCTTTGCTAATTGTGACAAAGAGGTTTGTACACAGAAGTACCATACTTCTTCTTAATCATTAAAAAACAAACATTTATAATACACAATATAAAACATAATGGGAAAATGTATCACGATACACAATTCATTTCATCTGCGGTAATAAAACTAATATAATTCTTGTGATCTTTACTTCCTGGAGGTTCAACCTTCCAAATTGTAATGAAGCAAATTTATATCTGTCAGTAAGATGAAGAATGAGATCAAAAATTCAATTAATTTATTTAAACAAACTACAAAGATTAGGATATTGTAATGATCAAAATGGATAAATAAAAACTAAGAAATTGACATCATCAGTGTTGGTTAAATCTCCTTTAGGATGGACTAAAGCATTTCATAGCATTTTCATGGCACACCATTTTCAGAGACGCTTTTTGCTGTCTTTTTTCTTTTCTGCTGTGGCTAAGTTTTACTTTAAAGTCTATAGTACAATTTTAAAAAGTCGAAATGCAATTAATTTTGTCATTTGATGTTTTTGTGGAATTTTTGTGGTCAGTAGCTTTTTTATTCAAAAGGCAGCATGGTTCTTTGTACTGCTGTTAATTAAAATAAATGCCAGAAAAAAACACATACACAAAACATGATAAAATAAAAAAAACACCAGAAACACATGTAAATAAACACCATTATGGCTCATGAACACAACCGTATGTATTTTGCGGTCCGCAAAACATAGATCCGGATGGCATCCGTGCACATTCCGTACTTTGCAGAACAGAACAGGTGGCCCCTAATAGAATAGTCCTATCCTTGCCCATTATGTGGACAATAATAGGACATGCTCTATTTTCCTGCAGAACGGCCATATGGAAACAATATGCTAACGGAGTAATAGAGATTGGAGAATCTATTGGCCGCTTCGTAGATTCAATATGAATCTTCCTTATTTCCTACACCGAAGCGAATCTGAATCTTTTCAGATTCGCTTCGGAAGATTCTTCTTAAATCTTTGTACGCTACATACACATCATATAATTTGTATGCTAATGCTACGCATCTGATAATTTGTACACTAATGTTTACGTATTCAGTTAAGTAGCATACTTTTACTGTATGTTTACTGTATGTTTACTGTACTGAATGTTCGTGTGCATGAGCCCTTAAAGTGTAACTGTCATTTTGATTTATTAATATTCTATTGGGTTAGTGGGGCAAACATTTTTATATTAATACTTTCTTAGGGAACATTACCCCAGTCCCTGCCTCCCTATATTTTCCCTCTCTGCTGTGCTATGCCTGATTTTCTGCCAGCACTAAGCTCTGGAAGATCTGTACATGTTTCTCTTCCGTGTGCTTCTCTCTTAGTTAGTGTCCACATGGAAGAGAGCAGAGAACTGGCCTTCCAGTGCTTTGAGCTAACAGTAAGTGTACAGTAATATATATATATATATATATATATATATATATATATATAAAATGCAGAAAACGAGGCAGCACTCCAAATAGTGAACAAACGGTGGACACTTTATTCCCATTGGGTGCCCCAGGGCAACATGATGAATGTCACTCTGTTGCTACCACGGGTACAACTCCACCGGTCCAACGTGCCAAACCAGTGTTCCACCGTCAATCACCTGTGGTAATTTGTCTATAGGAGACAATAAATCATATGTCAAATCTAGGGCTCTAGGGCTCTGTTAAGAGCCCTCGATTTGACATATGATTTATTGTCTCCTATACACAAATTACCACAGGTGATTGACGGTGGAACACTGGTTTGGCACGTTGGACCGGTGGAGTTGTACCCATGGTAGCAACAGAGTGACATTCATCATGTTGCCCTGGGGCACCCAATGGGTAATGAGGGCTCCTTTGCTGTTGCCCGCAGCAACGGTGTTCTCAAGACATCTACACCGGTCGGGTGGGCTGGGTGCTGGCACTATGTGTTGACGCCCGGCCACCCGATGCCAATTATATCTACCTGATGTACCATTTGGTCAACACAATTGTGGTGATAGACATTAAAGTCTGTCTACTGTTGGTGATATAATAAATCGATATACACCACAACAATATATAAATAGCTGTCATTTCCTGTATATATGCATGCATGTGTATGATGTACATAACTTTTGAGTGGGGTCTCTCTTCTTTATTGAATTGACTTTTTAGAATGGCCATGTCACCCTAGCACTGTGATAGACAGATAGGGCAAAGTCTTTTCTTGCCTGTGCGATGATTGACTTCCGCCCTTAGTCTATGACGCAGTGAACATCTTGAGCACATGATATGCTGCGATCATGTGATTTCGCAGATCGCGCATGCGCTGTGTGAACACACAGACGCGATCCAGATTTATATGTTTTCTTACTGCCGAGTTTTCCCCATACACTGATGCCGATGCCTATATAGGTAAAAAGTAACTTCTGTTACTAGATTTGCTCATATATATGTTCATGCTTTTCACTAGATACACACAAGAGATGGGAGATATATATGAGCTCTTTTTTTATATGCACAGGATAGGTTATGGTTTGCTGTAGATACACTATGCACTATGTTTACTATTGATAATGTGTACACATTTTGATTTACACTTTATGAGTATGTTGTTATATATTTACCATGGTCACATGATTTGGAGTCACATGTTGTAATGGCTCCTCCTACTTTGACTATTTAAAGTTTGCACATGCACTGATTTGTATGGCTTGAAAAAGGCTCCATAGAGAGAGCCGAAACGTTGCTATCCGGAATAAAGTGTCCACCGTTTGTTCACTATTTGGAGTGCTGCCTCGTTTTCTGCATTTTTGATACTATCTGGCTGAAAATCCTGAAGCCTGGAGGGATTGCACCTGCATTGGCTTGTGCTGCTGTTTCTTTTCTGTGACTTATATATATATATATATATATATATATATATATATATATAGTACACTATTGTCAGTGAAAAACCACATAAAGGGGTTGTCCGAACATATCCCCTTCTTCCCTAACTCAGTATGGATTAATCTTGCTGGGAAAGGGCTTTTTCTGGTGATCCAGTGACATACTGGGCTCTCCATGAGTCAACTAGGTGGAGGCTTTAGTGCTGCTCTAGTCTGTAAAATGGCTAGGGCAGCGCTAAAGCCCGTCCAGCAGTGCTGGTGACGTCACCTGGAACACTGCTGGTTGGAAGCCTCCGTTTAGCAATATAAAAACGTAAACAAAAAAGCCCTTGCCCTGCACAATTCAGCACAGGGCAAAGGAGAGCATTAGTGCATGAAATACTCCAGTGCTCATGTCAGAGGGGCTGAGTGGGGGAAGAAGGGGATATCTCCCTTTAAAGCATAACTGTAATTTCAGTTTATTTTTAATATTATGCTAAATATTTTTGTAATATATTTTATTAGGGAAAGATGTTTCCTTGTACTCGAAAACAGGGTGTAAAGAGTCTTCTTAGCAAAGCTCTAACTGAATGTGCTAAGTATTCAGCCTTCAGCATTCTACTGATTGCTAAAGATGACTGTGTGTAACATACAGAGGCTTTCAGCCTGCCAAGTTTCACTTCCCCAGTCCCTGACTAAGTACATGTTCCCTGTTTATTACTGACTACCACCGTGCCTATCTGACTTGTTACACACAGGCATCTTCAGCACTCAGTAGAAGTAGAGACTGAAGCCAGACAATTCTAATCAGTCCTGGGTATAAATACTGTAGATTATGGGGGAGATCTCTGTATTGATCTTTGATATATTTACACCTAGTTATAGATCTCCCCTCTTGTATGCTCTATGGGCATGGGTTAGTATTCAATGACCCTATTAACTAGCCCCAAATGGAAAAGGGTTGCACTGACAGCAAAGAAGAGACAAAATGCAGTCAAGTCATGCCATTCCCTATCCTCCTGTATTAGAAACTGGTATTTTTTACTGGTATTATTAAGGTGGAAGACCAATTTAAGATAGATTGATATTCTGCCACCGATGTATGTGAGAGAAATCTCTGATGAGTGTGAGCGGCAATCTCTTGTACAAGCAATGGCATATAGTGAACTTGCTATAATCATTCCCCTAGTGTGGAAAAGCTGCTATGCAAAATCAGCTCTTTCCATAAGTCATCTAGATTGTTATGAAACTCATATCTGGTTGCCTCAAAGTTTTCTTTAATCATTTGTGATGGTTTGATCACACTTTTAGATCATGCATTTTGCGCTGCACAATCGTGGACTCTGCCTCGAGTTGTCAGAAACATGATGCATTTGATTTTTTCCAGTGACAAAGGAATTCTCAGAGCTTTTTGTGGACATGTTAGGCTTTTGCTCAGAAAAGTAGTATCTCTTTAAGATAAAACTGCAATTTGCTCACTTGTATTGAACAGTGGTTAGGATATGGCCATGTGCTTTCACAAAGATGGCAGATGGCTCTAAGTTTACTTGCTGATGAGTGTGAGAGGCCATCTATTGTATAAGCAATGGAAGATAGTGAACTTGTTATAATCATTCCCCTAGTGAGACCAGTGGAATAAAGAATTCCAGTGAGAGAGATGTAATAGATATGCCTTTTCGTAACTTATATAATGTACCTTGAGAAATAATGATAGAGGTCAAAGGAAAATCCTCTTTCCAGCTCTGTGATGCATGTCTGACAAACAGAAAACGACTGCAGGACACAGGATGCGAGCTCATAGAGGAAGAGGAGTTAAAAGATGAATGACATACTGAAATACAACATAGATAACTTACATAAAACCAAATATAACAGTGGCCAATAGATGGCAGCAAAGCACACTAAACACAGCACAATTGCATTTAAAGGACTAATGGCAGTAAATTTGCTAGAAACAATAAGTCTGATAATCAGCATTAATGTTTTTTTGTTTTTGTTTTTAATCAACTGGAGAACCCTTTCTTTGAAGGAAGTTACTCCAGAATTCAGCTGACTGAAGCAGCTCATCTTCTGAAGCCTACACGGATCAATGGCTGTCATCAATAGAAGCTGTATGCATGCATTTATTTTCCCATACATCTTCTATAGGAGGAACATAATATTTTATGGCTTACTCTGCCGTAGTGTGACCTGGTCTATGCAGCGGCTCTCTGTTCTGGCTCCCAGTGGTGCCTCCCAACAGTGTTCATATGCTGTTATGCCTTATTCACACGTCAGTGTTTTGGTCAGTGATTTCCATCAGTGATTGTGAGCAAAAATCAGGACTGGAGCCTTCACAGACATAAGGTATAAGGGAGAGATCTGCACCTGTTCTGTGTTTAGACCCACACCTGGTTTTGGCTCAAAATCACTGATGGAAATCACTGACCGAACACTGACTGTGTGAATAAGGCATTATAGGGCATATGTAGAGAGGTTGTCATAATTCAATAACATAACATAGCCTTTATAATTTATTATAAATAGTGTAATGGGGTAGGACTGGCTGAAGATGTTGGAGGAAATGTCCTAGACACCAGACTTGCAAAACAACAATACTTAACAACACTGCATAACACTTATGTTGCATAATTATTTAACAGAGTACAATTATGTGAAATAACTGATCTGGCATAGACCAGGAGACTCTGGCTTCTTTAATAGTCTCTTAAATTCTTCATATAATACAGTCTCTGTACTCAGTTATAACAACACAGTCTCCGATGTCTTAGTTAATCATACTGCTGGTACACCAGGTGCCTTCTGCTTTCTGTTGGACTCCTCTGCAGACAAGTGTCACCGGCAGCTTTGCTGCCTCTCACACTGATTATCTCTTCCCTGCAGTCTCTGTTTCTCTGACTATTTTATACCTTCATAATGCTCAAGCCTGTTTGCTGCAGCGCGTCACCCATTAAAAGGGTAGTCCCGAGAAAAAAATATTCTACAGTTTTCAAACCAGCACCTGGATCTGAATACTTTTGCTTGCAATTAAAAATATAGCATAGCCACTGAGTCATCCAATAAAATGTATCTGTATTGCGTCACCTGCTGTTTGTTTTTTATTTTTTTTTTTATGTCCGACTCACTAAGATGGCCGGACATGCTTAGTTTCAGTCTTCAACTGCCTCCTGAGCTGTGATAGGGAGAGAACTGTGGCAGAAAGGACAGCCCCACGAGCTGCAGCAGAAAGGACACTCCCCTTGAGCTGCCAACTTGATATAAATTTTGAAGAGCAATTGGAGACAGGTTTCGACTGGACTGGAAGAGAGAGGTGGGTGAGGAGAAAGAAACTGTAAGGAGAAAGGAGAGACCTGGTGACACTGAACAGGGGGGCAGAATGTAACATAACACAGTGTGGCTAAAGCCTTACTATAGACACTGTGTGGGGGGTACCAGGTGACAGGCAACCAGCGCTCCTCTCCTAAAAGCAGGCTTTAGCAGAGCAGGCACAAGTGGAAGAGCAATTTGCTATATTGAGCTCCTGTCCTCCTCCGACTTCCATAATGACTTCCATAATGAAGTGGATATCTATGACAGGGTTGATTCTGTTTTATGTCATAAATGGATGATTTGTGCAGATTTGCCATGGAGTTCTACTTACAAGTCCCATTTTCTATAGAGGGAAACTTGAGAACAACAATTGTTTTGGTCCAATTACTGTCTCTGCTTGAAGTGTAGTTGTACCCAGTCCATGTTAATTTGAACAAATGTCAAATTTTGCAGGAATTAATTGGGACTGGCATGGCAAAGGCTAATTAGCAGACACCCCCTGCTTCTCTTGGTTCTTTATGTGAGCACAGAAGACCCAATTTTCTGTTCTTATATGGTATTAAAAAGACACTTCTTTTTGAAAGCAAGTGAAAAAAACTTGTGCTTGTAGAGACTTTATTAGTCAAGAAAAAGATGGAAAATGTATTAGCAATGCAAATGATAAACAGTAATGTATGGCGGGGAGGGAGATGTGTTTAAGAAACATGTCAATCCTGGACAACCCTTTTAAGCTCCTTCATGATATTTCGTCCATTAAGTCGTAGAATGTATGTAAAATATAGGTTTAAAAGATATGTAAAAGAAACATATACCAGTTATTAAAGTACAAGCACAGCACAAACTGTGGAAACTTTTCAGAAGGATATTATTTTAATAAAACTATATTCAAGATTTCTTTTCCTCTATACATTTAGGTTTTAAGCTCAGAAATAGTCTGAGATATCAGTCTGTAGCATTACATTATCTTTTTGTGCTCTGAGCTCAATATTATTTTAATGGAATCATCTTTTTTCATGAGCTAATTTAATATTCAGGTTTTTTTAGCTAGAGAACTACAGCTATGGTCCTTCCAGTAACTGCACGGTGTGGCTGATTTCTTTCTTTTCATTCTACATGGCTGGTCTGATGAGAAAACGGGCCAATTGCAAAGGTGGCTGATGTATTCAGAGACACCAACGGGGTAGACCAATGCATAGAGGGCCTTTGATATCTCAGAAATGTAATATTCAGCAGCGGACTTTGGAGAAGATACAGTTGGGTCTTGATTTCACTTGCTAAATAATGCTAATAGTTCAATTTCAAGATGTCCAAACTATCTATTGTCAAGGTTGACCAACATAGTGAATCGTTTGGAAACTTTGTCTCCCTTACACCTTCAATAGCTGTTGGCTAAATTCTTATTTGGCAAACAGCTACCTCTCCCGACCTCTCATAAACATACATGCCTGTTTCAGCCCTGTGTGTATGTATTTTCAAAGGGGAGTGAGAAGAAAGCCAATGCGAGACACATCTGGTGGCTTTTTATCTTCTGGGACAATTGGATTGGGCAACAATTCTTTCTCTTCCCCAACATTGGGAGCTCCTCATACACATTAAATTGTCATCAGGTCCTGCCAAAAACAGTGGCAGACAATTTCCTAATATGTGTGGAGGCCTTAAAATAGTTACTAGGTATTGATTTAATCTTATTAGACCAGAATATCTACTGTAGGTCATAGTAGGTAATCAAATTTAGTAGCCTACCAATGCATTTACTAAGGCACTGTTCACACTTGAACCTCATAAAACCAATTTATGGACTGGTACAGTCCTCTGTCCCTACTGCATTAAATCATTTTTGCCATACCAGGTCAAAACACAAAAGTACAATGTCTAATTTTTGGTGGAGCTGTCGACCTTTGAAAAGTAGGTGGGATGAGATTGTCTTCTACACTGTTACAGCAGTGGGTGTGGAACCAGTGTCAACCAACAAATTTAACTAAGGCCTACTAAGGGTTTAGGGCTGCTACCTCTTGCATAAGTCTCTGTGTGATTGACAGTTGACCCAAGGGGGGATGAGAGACACAGAGAGACGAAGGGTCAGGCAAAATTGTAGTCATGGAGAGACTGAGGTCAGGATGGAAAGAGTATGCACTCTAGGTACAAGGTCCAATGTCAGGGAAGGCAGAGGTTGGGCCCAGGTCATGTCAGTCAACAAATGGTCATAATCCAGTAAATGGGCAGAATTTACACTGGTAGACAACAGAACAGACACCTTTGCAGTATACTAGCACACTAGAAAACCTATTGCTCAGGCACCCTCCCACAGGGGAAGGTGCCTTAAAGGGTGTGCACACGCTGGTCCTTTAAGAGCCAGAGGAGGAGCGTGTGCATTGCCTACAGGCACAGGAAGAAGGACCAAACCGGTAAGCAAGTCGCAGCCTGGGTGGAGGGGCAGAGCAAGCCTGGCAGCCCGGTCTGTTGGGAGGGAGATAGCAGCACTCAGGTCCACACCCCCAGAAAGCCAAAACTTGGTCACCGGCCATCATGTAACATACGTACAATAAGTTGTCTTCAACCATAGTGAGGCCTGGTCTGGAACTAACTCTGCTATGAATGATTAAGGGCTCAGTCTCCTCTTTCAATAATAGTCTACTATGACACTTTTTAATGGCTGTGAGGTTAGCTACGCCTAGGCAGGGGTTATTGGGTGAATGGTGGAGCAAAGCTGACGGCTCCTTGATTCACCATTCTGCTCAATGGAGGATGCAGATATGGTTCAAATTGGGACATGCAGTAGTCATCCCAAGACAACTGTTGATATTAGGGACTGTCCTACAGGATCTAGGCGGATAGGAGGCATGCTGCATGGTTAAGTTATTTGTGCATTGTTTAACTGTGTTGGTAGCGGAAGAGACCCAACATAAAGTTCTGCACAAGGCATCACTAAATGTATAGCCAGCCCTATGTGGGTCCTTCGTATAAATGATTAACTTTAGACTGGAGTTTCATTTTAAGTGGCAATTCTGCTGGAGATCTGAGAAAGACTGGAGGCTACCAAGGTGTTGACTTATAACCCTATTGGAAAAACAGTAATCATTAGGTAGTACATTTATCGCCAGCAACCAAACTATGACTCTGACTATGATGTTCTGCTCTAAGCTGGATCTATGCTGACAGAAGATGAAAAGCAGGGAGACAGGAGTCACACCACACCATTTTTTATTTCAGGCTGTGGTATTAATCAGATTTTTCTGACTGTAAGTGTATTTATATCTATTATATCTATTTATTATATGTATTTGTATCTATACTGTAGCTCTTGGGGGGTGCAATTGCTCTAAACGTTTCCATTCAGTTTTTGCAATGTCTACAAGTTTCAGTCCATTACCTTAGTATTTTACCGCCATATTTCACATCAGATGTTATCTCTCCATGCTTCTTGAATACAGCAATTACTATAGACATAATTCCTCTAGATAATCTTCATCACAGGCTTTGCCTCTAGACAGAATCAATATGTCATCTCTAAGATTAAAATGAAGTGTACAATCTCCTCAATACCAATACAACAACGACAGCATAAAATCAGGTATGAAGTCCAGTTCCTGTGCTGTTGAATGTGTGCTATAATTCCCTGGTATTAGTCATTTTAGACTGGAGACATGGTCTCGATAATGTTCTTCAAAGGGACCTTGGCCAGCAAGCCCTGAAAAATGTCTGCCTTCATTTTATCTTAACGACTTCTAGGTGTTCTGTTTCCATTTTCTGGTAGTGTATTTATGGACACTTCTTTGCAGGATATGAACAACTCTTTTCATGAGCGGACTGGGAACTTAAAGTGGCCCTAGAAAGAAAACTAAAAGTAGCCCCATGTTGTATGCAGGTCCAAATTAACATAAGGTCGGGGCAATACAATTGGACAGGGACAACACATGTAGGAAGGGTCAGCAACACCATAGTACAGCACAAAACACTGCCTCAACAGAACCAGATACAAATGTGCTGCACAAAATACTGCCACAGTATTCAACTGTATCACTATCGTAAGGAGAGTGATACAGTTGAGTCCAGGAAGGCACATATGGGCATCAGCCAGGTGCATAAGTAACGGATGTTTCTAGCATTAATTAACGCTTAGAGCATCAGGTAGTTATGTACCCAGCGGCAGCCATGAGGAGGGCACTGGCAGCCCTCTGGGCATCAGACAACCAGGGAATTTCTATGGCCAGTCTGCCCCGGCTTTTTCATTCATTTTACAGTTAAAGGGAATGGATCAGGCTATTTTAGCAACAAGATTAATTCAAGATGTCAGCGTCAGGAATGCATTTGACTAGCAAATCTCCATGGGTTTACACATAAGTTTTCTCTCAGTGTTTTTGAGGGGTTTTGTGGTTTTTGGTGTGTATTTTTGCTATAGACAAAAAAAGAAAACTCAAGCCAGCTTCTACAGAAATATGAAACCTCAATGCACAGGACTCCACTAAAGTCGCGTGTGAAATCCTGTAAACAGTTCATCCAGCCCTGAAAGGTTAAAAGGTATTTCCAGTTTTATTGTAAATACATATTAAAAACATTCCAAGGCATACTGCTTTGCCACCATCTGTCAACGCGTTTCAACTTTTACAAAATATTACTCATGAAAAAATATCACTGCCTAAATAAAGAAGCTACATAAAAATACTACTTTATTAGAAATCCTTAAAAACACCCCAAGTCACATAGACAAAATAATCAAGGTGAAAGAAAAAAAGAAAAAGCAAAATTCTCCAGACCAAGGCCATCCGTTCAAGGGAGGCTCAAGGGGGTAAGAGCCCAATATCCAGACTGATCTTGGAGCAAAAGCTAGGCGCAAGAAACAACCAAGACCCACAGGCAGGTCAAAGTAAGGACAGATACGGACAGTCTTACTCATGACTAACATGTATGGAAAACAGCAGGGTTTATATAGGGGCTATAGCCCACCTATCATCAAGTACAGATTAATTAATACATACAGTAGATGCAAATGATGACATTGCATTCCACAAAAAACACCACCGTCAAGGACTTAAACAATCCATACAAAAAGAAGTTAATTATAACCAATGTGACGAAAATAAAAACATACATATATGGGACATAAAGTCAATAATATGACATACCACATTATAACTATTTAAAATGGATTGATAATTGATTTGCATAAAGTAATATTATTATACACCATATTTTTTGCAACCCAGATGTAATAATAATAGAAATCGATAATGTATAATTTCTCATTTTAAATTGAAGCCATGGGGTACGTGGAATGGGAAGTGAAAGATCCCATAAGTCTCACGATTATGCAGGAACTGATGTCTGTCACCACCTCGGGGGGTTTGAAGACCCTCTCTATGCCCATGACTCTGAATGCTTTAGTTGATCTGTCAGATCTGACACGTGATGGGAAGGAGGAGTAGTGCGAGTGACCCTGCATCCTGTTGCTGTTGGGGACAGGACTGCCTCCTCCCTCCCCTCCTCAGGGCAGCCCAAATGGTGAGGGCTTTCACATAAGTCATCAACAGGGAGATTCTTTTTACTATCTGTCATAGAGCACTGTGGTTTTTTCTTGCCACTTCTTAGGAAAAAGGAAGGTGCCCCTTTAGGAAGGGGGATGACTCCACTGGAAGCCTTCTTTGGGGCTCTATGGCACGGTGTCGGACTCTGAAGTCACGTCCACGTCATCCTGCTGCAACTGAGAAGAGGAGTGAGCCATCCAATCCACAACCTCATCCTCTTTCTACTCACCTATAATGCTGTGCCTTTAAAGCCAGCAGGAACAACTGTGGTCTACTACTACTACTACTTCTGTCTGGATAGATGGTGCTGCTACTACCCACATTCTGGCTCTGGGTCTTTCGTTTGTAACCCTTCCATAGCCCAGACATTTTTGGGCCTCTAAAATAATGTTGTGCACTACCCTGTGTATTGGTATAGTAATCATGTATATATGCTGCTAGTTTGAATATAATCAACAACCCCTCCAAAAAAAGATAAAAAAATGGATTAAAGGGAGTCTGTCACCTCATTTTCACCTATATAACTAACAGCAGTGCCCCACAGAAGATTGCAGACACATCCCAGACATACCTGTGTGCACTGTGTGTCTGTTTTCCATGTCCAGGAAAAGCACTTTTATTCAGAAGGAAAACAGCTCCAAAGTGCCCGGCTGAAAGTGAAACTAAAAACAGCTTTCTCTCCTGACTCAATTTCTAACAGCTATATTTTCTGATATACTGGATAGAATTCATAATGTGATTTTGGTATCATTTTAATGCTTGGAATGCCAGCTTTCGAAGAAGGTCAGAACCATTTTTCTATCTGATACCAATCCCAAGATATGAGCAGCTAAAGCAGCCCTCCTCTCATCAGTCTGGTTTTCAGCAGCAGCAGAGCCGGGTACTTGAGAGCTGTTTTCCTGCAGAATAAAAGTGCTTTTTCTGGACATGTAATACAGACACAAAGTGCACACAGGTATGTCTGGGATGTGTATGCAATCTTCTGTGGGGCAGTGCTGTTAGTTATATAGGTGAAAATGAGGTGACAGTCTCCCTTTAAAAACGTGTGAATAAAGGGAAACTGATTTAGGCCTTTTGTGTGCTAGTCTGGGTATTAGTGTTGTACACCTATATGCTGGTTTCATTAAATTGAACAAGTACCCCAAAAAATATAAATTGTGACCCTGTGGAAACTGAAAATACATAAACGGATGACTGATGCTTGATGCTCAATTTCTCATTAACACACACAGGTAGGTTGCTGCCTACGTTGTGTCTTGTAGTAATGACATATATATGTGTCAAACCGGACACAGGCAGATTACAGACCAGGAAACCTATACAATACTTTATTACACATGCAATAAATGAACATGACAGTAAAGGAAAAGAAGGTTAGGCAATAGTGGTAGCACCACCACTGAACCAAGTGCACTGGCAAGGCAGGAGGCCAAACCCAGAGAGCCAGTGAGTCCAGTTCTTCACAGAGCCCCTGGTGGTGGGGATGAACTTGGCTGAGGGCTCACTAGTCGCACCTCCAGGCAGGTCTTGGCTGCTACCTGCAGAGAACCACAGTGGTGCAAGCACAGCAACAGAAGTACTGGAACCCAAATAAACTCAGGACATGGATCAGATAAGACAAACGGGAACCAGAACACAAGCAGATGCCTGGACTCCATGCAGAACGGAAGCATGGCGGTCACAGGCAGAGCTGTACACAAACTAGATGCCTCCGAAGAACCATGGAGCCCTCTCACGAAGGTAGCACATACAAATGACAGGAACAAAAGCAGTGAGGCACTGCAGGCAAGACATGAAACAGACAGGATCAGAAGCAGAACATGTACAGAAGATTAGGCAAGGCATGGACAAGGATATAACAACAACCACACTTTACCAGGTGACACCACACAGAAGGGTATATGGCAAAACCCCCTGGGTCAGCAGCAAGGTGCTACACCCAGCAAGGCAAAAGTCAGACTGACCAAAAGACCCACAGCTCACAGGTAGAAATAGCTGCATAACGAGGGCACCTGATAAGTCACACCCAGGAACAGACCAGGGAAAGTTAACCCCACCAGGACAAAGAGTAACAAAAAGCATAGAACATACAATCACAAGTGTCAGTTCACACCAGTCACAGAATGCTGCAGCCAGCACGCCCCAAATGACAACCAGCATACACAGGATAACTGTAGCCAGTACAAGGTTACAGACAGCCAGCCTACACAACAAGGAGTGACAGAACCACACACTGCGTCCATATTCAGACCCTGTTCACATTGAAGGCCACAACCAGCATGCATCACAGAACCAGCATACATGGGAACACCCACAGCCAGTACACAAAGTGCATGCAGCCAGCCTACACGGCACTAGTGACAGGAAATACAGAGATATGGATGTAGGGAGACACAAACACAGGCAACAGTTCACAAACAACACCCCAGCCAGCACGCAGTCCCAAGCAACCAGCTAACACAGGAGTCAGCCTGCAGCCAGTATGCCAGAGGGCACGCAGCCAACCTGCAGGGGCAGAACTGTCACAGTGAACAACACTGTGACAATATGCTTGTTTAATTACATTTAACAATCCCCCAAAAAAATGTAAATTCCAACTGTGTGGAAACTAAAACTACTTAAATGGACAACTGAGGTGTGATGCTCCATTTCAACTTAACACACACACTGTGGGTATTGCTGCAGTAATCATGTATATATGCTGCTTAATTAAATTGAAAGACCCACCCCACCCCAAAACAAAAAAGGGTAATTGCGACTGTGCAGAAACTGAAAATACGTAAACGGATGATTGACATGTGATGCTCAATTTCAACTTAAAGGGTTATTCCCATCTCAGACAATGGGGGCATATCGCTAGGATATGCCCCCATTGTCTGATAGGTGCGGGTCCTATATCAAGAATGGAGTGGGGAAATGAACGGAGGGCACATGTCACGCTCGGGTGTGGGGGGAAAAGCCACACCGAGCGTATGAGGGATGGGAACAGACAAAACCAGGGAACTGGTCACCTCCTGCAGGGGACCCTAAGACTAGGCCCTAGCTGGCTACCAGTATGAACTAACCCGGGTGGTAGGAAAGCTCATACACAGGAACCTAATCTGAGTAAACCCTAGAACACCCTGCAGTCTAATGACACAAGAGAGTAACCCTTTCCTCCAAGCGAAAGGAGGAACAGGAGACTCAAACAGGAATAACCAAAGGAAGGGAAAACACTTAACTTTAAGTAGAACTCAGCAACAGGATCTCAGCCGAGATCCACACCACTCTCAACCAGGGATGTAGCAGATATAAACCGCAAGGGATACTGGGAGAGGAAGAGGTAAGTAGGAGACAGCTAATTGCCCAGCGGCAACAGCTGAGGGAAAGGGGTGTGGTGAACAGCACCCAAACCACAGGGAATAGCCTGTCAAACCTGTCACTTAGAAAGCCGCGCAGAACGTCTGATTCCAGACGCAAGACCACTCGTGACAGCACACTGCGCATGAGCAGCCGTCCTCCATTCATTTCTATGGGGCCGCCGAAAATAGCCAAGCGATATGCCCCCATTGTCTATGATGGGAATACACACAGGTAGATTACTACCACACCATAGGTATTGCAGCAGTAATCATGTATATATGATGCTTAATTAAATTGAAAACACTCCCCCCTCCCCTCCAAAAAAATAATTGCATTGAAAATATGTAAACAGACTGAGGTTTGACGCTCAGTTTCTTCGTAATACATGGCGCACGTCATAAACCTAGTGGTGCAGCACTTTCTAAATACATACAATGGCATGCACAAGGTTCTGGCAAAGTCCAGGAAACTGTCCAAGCACTTCAGCCACTCTTACGTGGTGAGGAACGCTCTCCTGGACCTGCAGCAACAGAACAGCCTGACGCTACACCGCTTCATCCGCAACATGCCAAATGGCTGGAACATTGCACATGCTCGAGCGTCAGAAAGCCATGAACGATTTTGGCATGCACCAGACAAGGACAAGAATAGGCATTTCTGTATAGGGCTGGCCCTGTGCTTTACGCAGAATGGACGGTATGCGTGTTTTGTGGACCGCAAAACATTTACTGTCGTCTGAATGTAGCCTTATCTTAGAACAGATGCTGACGCTTATGCATCAGGGGATTACTGCGGAAGAGCAACTGACACATCTTGCTGTCCGTCCTATAGCTGTTGAGGACACACAAAGGGAATTTGCCATGGAGGAGGAGGATGAGGAAGATAAGGATAAGGAGCTGCCACTGCAAGAGGAGAAGGAGTTGGAGGAGCAAGAGGACGATAATGAGGATGACACCGGCGAAGACACCCAATCATCTCCATGGGGGCGGGGCCAGAAAGAAGTGGCTCCTCGGGCACGCTGGCCAAAATGGCCACCTGTATGCTGGCTTAGTGACGGGCGTATTGTTGACATCAAGCAGTCTGATACTGGACAGTCATGCTTTTAGATCCTCATTACAAAGGCAAAATGGGGGAATGTTTTCCTCTGGCAGAAAGGGAGTACAAATTACATTACTACCAGGAAGCACTGTGTATGCAGCTTGCCGCAGCTTACGGCAAGCAGGTGCTTGCCGCCAGCGTGTCTGGAAGAGAGGTTCCCCCTCTGTCCCCCGCAGGTTCACCCTCCTCCCACCTCCACGAACAGCAGAAGCCGCAGTGGCAGCCATTTCAGTCTCCTCAACATCATGGAGCAGTTTTTCTACCTGCCGTACCCTGCTGAGGCCAGTCAGTAAGCCACCGCCTTAATGTCCAGGTTCAGGCCTACTTAAAACTATGACCACATGGATTTCTGGGTAGGCAGACTGGAACAGTGGCCCGAACTGGTACAGCACACTCTCTATCTTCTTTCTTGCCCAGCCTCCAGTATCATCTTGGAGATGGTTTTCAGTTCTGCGGGGGACGCGGTGACAAACGGACCAAATCGACCTCCGCCAGTGTCCAAAACATCACTTTTATCAAAATAAACCAAGCCTGGATTGGGGAGGATTTTCACACTCAGGCTGATTCCAATGTACAGACCTCACAGACCTCGCCTTACTGGCAGTGCCCCATCTTGCCAGTGTTGCTGTCTGTCTGCTTGTTATCACGTTCTGTATGGCTGCTGCGGCATGCATCATGCTACTAATGCCTCTCAATTGTCAGTTTAGGTGTATTCAGTTTCCACACGGTTGAAATTTTAAAATCCTGTATGTCATTGCTAAGGCGCAACACAAATGTACATGATTACTGCCTCAATACCAACAGTTTCTCACAGTCCTGGCAGTGCTGGGGCCTGCATCATGCCAACTAATGCCTGAGGCTCAGTTTCCATGTACTCACTTTCCACACGGTTGAAATATAAAAATTTATTTTGAGAGGGGTTACATTTCTGTAATACCTAACATATATGTACATGATTATTGTGTCAATACCAACATTTTACTACAGTGCAGTAAATGCTGGTGTCTGCACCGTGCCACTAATGCTTTACTCGTCAGTTTCCGTGTACTCTTTCCCCACAGTTGAAACACGGTTGAAATGTTAACATTTTTTTGGGTGGGTGGTTAATACAGTTGAAATTTTACATTTATTTTTTTTGGGGGGGCGAGGTTAAATTTCATGAGGAATCTGATCATCTGTACGTGATTACTGTATTACTGTATTACAGAAATGTTCTCACAGCCTAGGCAGTCTGAATGCGAACAACAGACCTCTCCTTGATGGTGGTGCCCCATCTTGCCACTCTTGTTTTCTGTCTGTCTGTCAGCCCACCTACCATCACATTCTGTATGGCAGCTACCTCTCGCGCACTGCATCATGCCACTTATTCCACTTTCCAACCATCACATTCTGTATAGCTGCTGCTGCAGCCTGCATCATGGCACTAATGCCACTTGCCAACATCCCCCAAAGACACTTTATTACTTATTTTATCCCATAACACCACATGTGTTTAACCCCTTCTACCCCGGGCCAGTTTTCACCTAACTGCTCAGGCAATTTTTCGCAAATCTGACACGTGCCACTTCATGTGGTAATAACTTTGGAACATTTTTACTTATCCCAGCCATTATCCCAATATTCTGCGGTTTACAGAAACACCCCATATGTGGTTGTAAACTGATGTAAGGGCACACGGCAGGGCACAGAAGAAAAGGTGTGCCATATGGATTTTGGAAGCCAGATTTTACTGGGCTGGTTTTTAGACACCATGACGCATTTGAAGCCCCCCTGATGCACCTCTACAGTAGAAACTCCTAAAAAGTTACCCCATTTTGGAAACTGCAGGATAAGGTGACAGTTTAATTGGTACTATTTTGGGTTACATATGATTTTTGATCGCACTATATTATGCTTTTTGAGAGGCAAGGTAACCGAAGAATGGATGTTGTGGCACAGTTTTTATTTTGTTTTTTACAGTGTTGTTCACCTGACAGGTTAGATCATGTGCTATTTTTATAGAGCAGGTTGTTACGGATGCCATGATAGCAAATATGTCTACTTTCTTTGTTTGTTTCAGTTATAATCATAGTCATAATAAAGAATTTTTGGAAAAAATTATGTTCTTGTGTCTCAATTTTCTGAACACCATATTTTTTTATTTTTCTGCCAATTGTCTTGTGCAGGGGCTCGTTTTTTGCAGGAAGAGTTTTATTGGTATCATATTTAGATACATATGATTTTTTGATCATTCAATATTACACTTTAATGGGCAAGGTGACCAAAAAATTGGTTGCTTTGGCAGTTTTTATATTATTTTTTTACGGTGTTACCCCTGAGGGGTTAGTTCATTTGATATTTTTATAGAGCAGGTCGTTATGGATGTGGCAATACCTAATATGTATACTTTTTTATTTATTTAAGTTTTACATAAAAACGAAAAAAAATGATGTTTTAGTGTCTCCATATTCTGAGAGCAATAGTTTTTTTTATTTTTTTGGGTGATTGTCTTATGTAGGGGCTCATTTTTTTGCGGGATAAGGTGGCAGTTTGATTGATCCTATTTTTGGGGGGCATACACCTTTTTGATTGCTTGGTGTTACACTTTTTGTGATGTAAGGTGACAAAAAATGGCACAGTTTTTTTTTCAGTATTCACCAGAGGGGTTAGTTCATGTTATATTTTTATAGAGATGGTTGTTACAGATGCGTCGATACCTAATATGTCTACCTTTTTTATTTATAACACAATAAAAACATTTTTGAAACAAAAAAAATCATGCTTTGTTTCTGAAAGCCATAGTTTTTTTTTAGCTTTTGGCCGATTGTCTTATGAAAGGGCTCAATTTTTGTGAGATGACAATACAGCATGACGCCCAATCAGTATGACATAATAATACGTCAAATTGCGGGAAGTCACCTGCCGCTATGACATACTATTATGTCATATGTCAAGGAGGGGTTTAACATCATCTGCTCCCAGTAGGCGCCATTTTTGAAAGCTTTGGAATATAAAAAAGCATGAGATGTGCTGGCGCAGTGCCTTTTTAAAACATGCTGTATGATAACACTGCCAAATGTGCGTTTACTCATAGCTATGTATGTAAGTGTCACTCATACATCATTCACTATTGCTGTCATTGAGTTCAAGAGCTTGGGGAGGGAAGGAAAAAAGAATCTATAAAAAAGAAATGAAAAGAGATAACAAGTTTTTCTAAATATTATGTCCTAGGAGGCTAGAGGGGGTTATATATTAACTTTCAGGGCAACTGGAGCAACTTCAGTTTGGGTCTGAATCAATTTGGGTCTGAACCAAACTTTTCAAAAAATTCAGCTAACCGGACCCAAGATGAATCTCGACTGGTTTGCTCACCTCTAATTATATGGGCAAAAAAACTTATCAGAAAAAAAAAATATAAAAAAAACACTGATTAAAAATGCCAGGACCAAAACTGTGCCCTGCTACCAATAAAGCCAGATTATAAAATTTGGGATTTTAAGCAGCTCATCCTGATTATAGAGCATCTGTTGGTAAAGAACTGGCACATGCTCAGTACAGATCTTGCAGTGGGGACAGCCGAATCAGATCCACAGCACATACTCTGTACCCTCCCTGGTGCATGCGCAAGATTTCAGGGCCAGGCATTGGTGCAATGAGGATGCCTGGCCTGTCAATCAGTGGGGGTGAGAGAGTGGCAGAAGATGAAAGGTGCAGAGCTACTCTGAACACCTCATTTGCATATTATAGTTGTATCACGAAAAAATATTCTACAGTATTCAAACCAGCAATGTATTTAAAAATGTAGTATAGCCGTTCAGTTATCCACTGAAATCTATCTGTATAGCGCCACCTGCTCTTTTTTTTTGTTATTTCTTTGACCTGCTCACTGAGAAGGCCGTACATGCTCAGTTTCATCCTTCCACTGCCTCCTGAGCTGTGATAGGGAGAGCTGAGACACGCCTCCTGAGCTGTGATAGGGAGAGCTGAGACACGCCCCCTTAGCTGTGATAGGGAGAGCTGAGACACGCCTCCTTAGCTGCAGCAGAAAAGACACTCCCCCTGAGCTGTCAGCTTGATATAAATCTAGCAGAGCAATGAATGGGGAGATCTCTGGATCCATGTGAGGTACAGGGCTGGTTCTAGCTTTGTTAGAAAGAGGCTGTCATGTACTATATGATGTCTGATTTTCATTTTTTTACATTATAAAAAACTATGAATTTCTCACAAACTATGCATCGAATTCCTGCAGGAGAGGGATCATTGCACTCAGTATGATCAACCCTACCAGCCAGCCAGTTTACTAGGGTTGGTCATGCTGACAAATCCTCTTTAAATATTTTTCTTCATAACATAGATGTGCCATAGATTTGCCAATTGTACAGTTTCTACAATCTGCTATGAAAGATAATCTAGAGCAGGAACTTAATTAACAACTCAGCAACACGTTTGGAGGCAAAATAATAATAATAATTCAAACAAAATTATTCCTAGCATTTAGCTTTTGTATTCTACCAAGACACAGTTTGCTGTTCCCAGATAGCAAATACATTAAAATTCTGGAAAGTTGTCATCATAATGCCTATACTTGTTATCAGGCTCCAAATTAGAATGCAAAAAGCTGGCTCACTGGAAACACACAGATCTGTTTTAATTAAAATTGTTTGCAAAAAGAAGAGATAATTTTCTTGCTTGGTGATTTACCATTGCTTACACTGACTTGACTCGTGCTGCTTATCTTAAAATACAACTAAAATGACTCATAAATGTCTATGAGCTGCAGAATGTATTTATGATGGGAACATGGCTCAATGTTTTCTGTGTACTGCTGCGCTGAAGCTCGGAAGACAAGGACGTTCGTACCATGGATGCACAGCGTTCGGGTGCCATGGGGGTGCAGTAATGGCACTTTCCATAGGAACGGTATTATAAGCATGTAAAGGTTGGGGGAATTGGCCCAATGCCCATGGAAAGGGAGAGGTGGGTGTTACATAGTTACATAGTTAATACGGTTGAAAAAAGACATAAGTCCATCAAGTTCAACCACGGGGACGCGAATCCCAGAAGGAAATGAGACTCAGATTTCTACATGTTTCCATAAGCATTAAACCCTTTTTAAAACTGTCCACTGTTCCTGCTGTGACCACGTCCTGAGGTCTACTCCACAGATTCACAGTTCTTACAGTAAAGAGGCTTTGACACTTCTAGAAACGGAACTTTTTCTTCTCCAGTCGGAGGCGGCACCCCCTTGTCTTTTGAGGGCATTTGTCATGGAACAGTTTTTCATCATATTTTTTGTATGGTCCATTTATATATTTGTATAGGTTAATCATGTCCCCCCTTAGACGTTTCATCTCAAGACTAAATAAATTTAATTCTTTTAATCTTTCTTCATAACTAAGACCCTTATCAGTTTAGTCGCTCTCCTCTGTACTTTTCCAGCTGCAGGGCATCCTTTCAATGAACTGGTGCCTAGAACTGAACTGCATATTCCAGATGAGGCCGCACTAACACTTTGTAAAGTGGCAATATTACATCCCTGCCCTGCGAGTCCATGCCTCGTTTAATACATAAAAATATCCTGGTGGCCTTAGAAGCAGCTGATTGACATTGTGCTGTTATTTAATCTACGATCTACAAGGACACCCAAATCCTTCTCTACAAGTGACTCTCCCACTGTTACCTCCCCTAGGACATAAAATACATTAAAGTAGCAGCAATCCAGTCCTCACTATATGATATGTACATATATTCTAAGAATTAACGGATGTATACCCAAACCTATGTTGGTGCATAAATTATCCAATAATTATAGATACAAAATATTTCCCTGCTAAATGATCTATACAACAGCTGATAAAGTATCCATACAGACCAGAGGACTGGACCTACACGCCCCCAACACGTGTTTCACCATGGCTTCCATACCCACTAAATGTTATAATATATGTACATGTATTATAGCGAGTGCTGGATTCCACTTTCTTAGCGTTTGTGTACTGCCGCTATTTTATTGTAATTATTACGGTAGGTATTTCATGAAAAAAAAAATTAATTATTTACTAAAACAGACATATCATGAGCAGTGGCATGCCTTCTTTAAAAGGTATGCCATAGATTGTAGATTGTAAGCTCTTGCAAGCAGGGCCCTTATTCCTCTTGTTTAAATTGTTGACCTGTTTGCTACTATGTTATTTATGACTTTTTTTTGTACTTGAACCCCTGATTGTAAAGCGCTACAGAATATGTTGACGCTATAGAAATAAAGATTGTTATTATTATTATATTATTATGTCAGGGTTGACCCACATTGACCATTTCTTTAGATGTTCAAGATACTGTTTGTGAACCTGGGTTTCTCAGCTCTCCGCAGTCTAAGTTTCAGTCTCATTTATGGATATTATGTTAACAGATGATTTTCTCCACCTTCCATCAAATAAATGGCATTTCTGCCCATCAGTTTATTTGGCTATTACACCCTTCAGTGCCTCTACCCAATAGAAGACCTCCAGAAAATGAAGAGAAGGGAACAAGAGCGCGTTAGAACATACTTCAGACGTCTGGCGTGTTTGCGCTTCAGCGAGTCTAATAACTGGAGAACTCATGATACCTCAGGTAACAATGGCTTTACAGAAGCTTCTCTTAATTTGTCAATTACCTTGCTGTAACTTATGCCTGTCTGTTTCAATCTGTGTCTGGCTGAAGCACATTCACCTGAGGATACAACTTAGTTTGCTTGAGATCTTAAAAATAATGAAACTTTTAAGACATTTAGTTTTGCTGCATACTGCAGATGGATGATGGAAGTCGCTCTGCAAGCAAAATGAAAGAAGAATCACAAGTGGTACTGAGGAATATGTTATATACCTCCTGGGCCTTATTGTTATGGGGAGGTAAGTGCACGATATCCTGCAGGTCGCTGTGTAATTTTCAGGGACTGTTATGATGTTGACGTGTAACATTAGTAATTGTTTTGTCATGATTGTGCGTGCTTTGGTTGAATAAGGTGCAGCCATTGTGGTTCGAGGCATAGTTGTAATGAAGGACCGCTATGGATGTTACTTCACTGGTACTTAACAATGTAGTATGCAGTACCTCAGAGCAGGGGGTATCTGCAAATGTTTTATATTGTTTTATATCTACTGTTATGTTATGCATTGTTAGGCTGTGTGTTCAACCAGAGAAGGTATGGTTGGAAAAAGCAGGGATAACCACCCTGTTCTTCCTCTCTTGGTAGAAGTGCCAGGATTGGGAGTTCCTGTGTAGACAAGGAGGAGACAAGGCAAGGAGATAGGAAGCACATGCCAGAGCTCCTTCTTCAAGGAACTATATCCAGTTCTCCTATGAGGAGAGTATCGCTCTAGAGCAGGGATACCCAACCTGGGGCCCTCCTGCTGTTGAAAAACTACAATTCCCAGCATGCCTGAACAGCCTACAGCTATTAGGGCATGCTTGGAGCTGTAGTTTTGCAACAGCTGGAGGGCTGCAGGTTGAGCATCCTTGGTATAGAGAGATCATTTAAATCAAGAACACTGCTTCCAAGACAGCAGAGTAACCTGTAAAACTGCAGCTTTAGAGACGCTGCTGCAAGTGAGGGACTAAGGCACAGACACCCATCACAAAAACAACCACCAGGCCATTCTAGCCCCCAGACTGTATCACAGAAGACACCTATATGCAAGTGCCTGCAAGTGGCAATAAATTGCCACACAACCAGCCATCATACTTCCTCATCTGGTCCCAGAAACTGCACTTTCTACTTAATACTGCTGAATATGCCACAAGTTATACTTTATATGCAAGAGAAAAAGAAGGTGGAGGCAGCGCCGCATGTGCGGTGTCAGAGTGGCAATTATGATAATAAAATTGCGCTTACCATGGGTAGTTGTGAGGAGTCACAACTACTATTTGTCTCCTTGTTGGTTATTTAGATCCCGACCAACATACGGTGTGGGTCCCTGCTGCAGCTGTGGTCTTCCTGTAATCCCTCTTGGAGGAGATCTATGCAGGGTGTAGTATCCAGGGGTAAACAGCAAAGCTGTGTAGAAAAAAAGGACCACTTTTTTCTGGCGCTGCTAGGCGAAGAAGGACTTAGTATTCTTCACCTAGCACCGTCAGAAAAAAGTGGTCCTTTTTTCTACACAGCTTTGCTGTCTGTTTACCCCTGGATACAAGTTATACTTTACACTAAGAAAAGAAAGACTGTTATACATTTACTTCTTCAAACTTCTTCTTCCACTGCACTGATCCCCAGGGAGGAACATCCCAAGAGAGTATACAGTGACACAACATCTCATTAGTACCTCTACCACTCCCATCCTCTGCAGCGGCTCCTCAGGGGCTTGCTGTACAAAGTAACCATAGGGTCATCTATTCTGGTAAAATCCCACTGGACAGAGATGCGGATGATTTTATTCCACATCCTCTGGGGCCTTACTACAGAGCTGATGTGGGTCTGCAGTTACCCGTCAGCCTTGATCATGCCCATGGACTCACTGACATCCATGTACGTATGCAGCAATCAAGATGTTAGGGATGGTAATAAACCGACTCCAACTGTCCTCTGGGGAGCCCAGCTCTCACTGACAACTGGCTTCTCGTTTCTGCAGCTGTAGATCCTCATACAACTGCAGACTCGGCAAGGATGTTCAGGAAAGACTTTGTCCAGTGGTCACCAAGTAGGTAAATTATACATTCATACAATATAAAAATCTGCCAGGTAGTGCCCTACATAAGATTACCATATATTTTCCACACAATTGTGCCAATCAGTGTCCAAATAAAACCATTGTAAATGCCTAAATAAGAAAGGAATGTATATAACACAGTGGGGCAGATTTACTAAGCCTTACATTTAATCAATGTAAAGCTTAGACCCTTTTACAGGCCAAGAATTGGGGAAATTATCAGGAATTTCATATGAACACCCATTCCCAATAACTGCCCATTTAAATGTACAGTACCACAATCACTCGATGAACAAGAAAACACTGATGATTACATCATTTACGCTGGGCCACTATAAAATGTACTGCACTGTTCTTGGTAAGCTGTGAGGAGGTTGCAGCACTTACTGGAGCGCTGTGGTGTCTTTAAACAGTGGATTGTCGAGGCTGCCCCACCAATCAGATATAGATGACCTATCCTGAGAATAGGCTAGTGATATTGAACTCGCCACTTACTCATACCTTTGTTACAAGCTATAGGCCATTTTCATGATTATTGAATATTTGTTGGTCATATGCCCTTCCATCTGCGGCCATATTGTAGACAGGAGCACTGCTCAGACCTGACAGGAAGCTGGCTGTAATAAAGGAGTATGAACAAGTGACACATAATGCTGGGTGATATTTCCTGGTATAAAGTTGCATTAAAGTGGTCGACCCCTTTAAGAATGTCCAGACATTTAACAATCAAAGCTTTTTACAAGGTTGAAAACATAAATTAAATTGAATCCTTGTGTTTTACAGGCTCTCCTCTTCTGCATGAAGTGACACTACGCAGACCATTTTATTTGCTTAGATTATGACATCCCTAGAGGTCCATTTCTTTTTGAACATCTGTTTAGTTGTATGTTACATAAGAGCATTATGCTGGAGAGAACGCATTAAACAAGAGCCAAAGCACCTCTCTGCTTCGTCTCATATTCCCCACACCAAAAACATTTCCACACTCCCTCCATCGGCTCATTTGTATGTCATTAGACACAAGCTCCATCTGCCTTTTAATCACTCCATGACACATGACAATGTGTGAAGCCACTTTTACTGGGCAAAGACATTCTCTTTTCAAGTTCCGTCTTGTACAAGTCCATTTTCCTGGATAATTAGGCCCAAGTAAAATATTTAAGAGTCATAAGAAGGCATGGAAGTACATGGGCTGTGATAACAGAAGTCTATGAAGACCCAACCATAACACAGACTCCTAGGGGCTTCATGCTCTTATCTTGGAGGGGTTTTTTTAATGCCTCCTACACATATTATAGTCGTCTTTAAAGGTCACTAGAGTCTATTCGACATTTTTGCCTTTATAATTATACTGCATACACACTTTGTACAAAATAAAGTATGTGTTTCCAGTGCACCAGAGAATTTTTCCCAAGTTCCTTCCTTTCCTTCAGGGAAAATTTCCCTACATTTTACAGATTATTGATTTATAGATAACCATTATTTAGGTATTTGGGAATTATGAGGGTCTTCAAAAAGTTTCCAAATTTTTTAAAGCTCTTTTTCAAATTACATCACTTTCCTACATAGACACCTTCAGGGGCATAGCAATAGGGGTAGCAGGGAAAGCAGCTGCTTTGGGGCTCAACCTCAGAAGTGGCCCACCCGGGAGGAGGACTAAAAGATTTTATCGTCAGGGCCTCCTCATCAGTATTATACAATGATATTTTATACCGTAACAGTATATACAGTGACATAACAAACAGTATATACTTGTAGGAAACAGATGGAGAGGCTGACTGGTCTGGTCTAAGACAGCTATCTTGACTAGTCACAAGAGTGGGGGTTGTACGGGAGTAGGGGGCTACACAGAAGAAAAGAAGTTGCTGGGGAGGGCCCCATTGAAAAAGTTGCATCCCAAACCAGCTGCTTGAAAGGGCTAAGCCTCTTTCTTGGCCTGTGATGTCCTGTCCTGTCATGTGACCTTTGTGAAGCTCAGTCCCATTCAAGTGAATGTCAAAAGTTTCAATTTGCTCCCAAAAAAAACATGTGCTGAAGCCAGTGATTGGTTGCAGTGGTCACGTGACCATGGATGGGACATCATCACTTATCATTCTGGTGGAGACCTGGAAAAGGTGGGAAGAGGAGCCGTGGCGCTGGAACGGCAAGACTTTTAAAAGGTGAATGATTTTTTTTTAACACACTTTCCTGCATGTCATTATTTTTTCATTTTACATCTGACGACCCCGTTAAGTTTTGTAGTAACAATACAAAGCAATAGAATTATCTGCCCGTGGTATTATTCTGCCTGAGGGGGCTTATGTAAAAAAAAGTCTAAAGCACTATCCATACATAAAGGTTTGTCATCAGTGAAACCCAAAATCAGTCCTTACACACATGAATTATTCTGTGGCATTTTATACTAGTAAAAAACACTAGAACAGGGGTGGCCAACCTTACAGACACAAAGAGCCAGGGAAAAAAACATATGACTACCACGAGCCACAAGCTATAGTTTTGCACACGAGTCACCATATTTTTTACCCTATAAGATGCACCTAGGTTTTAATGGAGAAAAAAAATAAGAAAGAAATTTTTTTTTCATCTGATCAGACTCCCAGTGTCGGACCCTCAGTGCTCAGATCTCCTCCCATGCTGAGATCAGATCCCCCCATGCTCAGACCAGACCCCTATGCGCAGATCAGGACCCCTCATACTCAGATTAGAACCCCATGCTCAGATCAAATCCCCCATGCTAAGATCAGTACCCCACCCCATGCTCAGATCAGACCCCCATGCTAAGATCAGTACCCCACCCCATGCTCAGATCAGATCCCCCATGTTCAGATCAGAAGCTCCCATGCCTAGATCAGACCCTAATTTTCTGTTCTATAATTTAGAAAAATCTTCTACCTCCCCTGATTGGGCACCTGCTACACGCTTTCCAATGTGACCTGAGGCGCACAATGCCAGGTGATTGCGTGTGTCTCCACATACTAAGTTCTGACACTGTGCGCATCAGAATGTAGTGGAGAGTGAGCTGGAGCTGCAGAGTAGCAACATGTCCAATCAGGAAAAGAGATCTGAGCATGGGGTGGAGAGTGAGCCGGCCTAACTGCTTCCCGGCTCAACCAAAAGAGCCACACTTGAAGAGGCAAAGAGCCACATGTGGCTCAAGAGCCACAGGTTGGCCACCTATGCACTAGAATAAGGCCTCATGCACACGACCATGTCTGTTTTGCGCATCCGCAAAACACGGATGCCGGTTGTGTTTGCTCCGCATTTTACAGAACATCTGTCCCTCAATAGAGCAGTCCTATTCCTGTCCCTAATATGGACAAGAATATGACATGATCTATTTTTTATTTTTATTTCTGCAGGGCCACGGAAAGGTCATGCACTCCATGTGCTGGCCCCATTGAAATGAAGGCGTCCACATCCGACCTGCACAAAATGTGGCTCTGATGCGGACACAAACCATGGTGGGGGTTTGTGGGAGGTTTTGGAACATTTTTATATGGCATCTTTTCTGGTCTGTTTGGGATTGTCTTAATAGGGTTTTACCCTATAGAGAAGGTGTGGGCAAAACACTTGAAAAATCACTATGAGCTCCAGCATGCTGCGTTTTTCAAAGGAAGTCAAAAGTTAGAAAGTAAAAAAATGTCAGCTAATGAATAAAAACACCAGGAGTAGTTTTTTTTCTCTTTTACACCTGTTTGCAGGCATAAAAGTTGGTAAATCTGTCAGTGCTGAAGTTTCAGCATGCATCACTCCCATAAAAACTCACAAGCAACAAAATACTGTAGTGTTGCACAGACATTTGAAAAGATGCAAAAGGTGTCTTATAACATTTATTACTCCAAAAACTGGCATAAAATGTATGTAAATGACAACCTACATGTGAAAACAACCTGAAGGTGCTGAAGGAATATTGAACACATGCTCCAGATACAATAACTGCTGAGGGGAATCCCAGCAGAAGGACACCATGTGGTTAGTTTATCCTTAGGGGACCCTTCTGATGAGAAGTAATTGTTCAAAGTAGATAATTCCTTTAAAGAAGAACTCCTGCAAAAAAGTTTTATTCCATGTCCTGCTAGAAATGTACATGATGTAATCTGTAGTGAATTTCATTTTCTTACCAGTAGCTGAGTTTTTGAGTTATATCATCCTGAAGTTTCTTATCTGTGTCATGTGACTAGGAATTAGACCCACCAACTCACACAGCACCTTATGTGTGGACAGGAAGTCTAATTTGTATGCATTCCTATGGGAGCCTCACTTTCAGTCTCATAGGAATGAATAGAGAAGTGACTCGCTTGCTGTCCTGGGTCAGTTGGAGGTCAGGGAGTTGGTCACAGGACCCAGCTACAATAAGAAGAGAGTGGAAACTCTCAATTTCAGCCTCTGATAAGAAAAGGACATTCACTACAGATTATATCATGCACCTTTGTAACAGGTCAGAGAATAAAAAAATTTGCGGGAGTTCTTCAAGTTACCTTTACTAATTACATAGTTACATATTTACATAGTCAATACGGTTAAAATAAAGACATAAATCAATCAAATTCAACCAAGGGATTTGCTCCTCTCAGTTTCAAGTGCCTGGCTAATGAAATATTTGATCCAACCAGACATTTTGTGGTTAACAAATATTTTCATGGACATTCAAGACTGTTACGCCAGTCTGCTACATGTGACTATTTCAACAAAATCTTGTGACTTTTCATGAGTTGCGTCACTTTAAAAAGTACCGTGAAAAGTAGGGCTCTTTCGGCAAGTAGATCATTTTAGATAATGTGAGACATTTTTAATAGTCTCACAAAATTTTCCAGACAGGCACACAGAATGCCAGGTCACCCCTTATGTACATTGCTCATGTGCCAAATTTTAAACCAGTGTGTACCAATTCATAAATTTGGTGCAGAAAAAAATTAACTTAAAGAGGACCTTTCATGCATTTTTTTTTACAGTAGCTAAATACTTTAACTCGTAGGGTACCCCCCGCTGATGCTGCCACCCGTGACTTTTCTTCAAAATAGCGCTCCTGCACCCCGCTGCGGCCCCCTGTATTTTTCCCGCTCAGTATGTTAATACTGAGCATCGGTACAGGGAGGAGGAGATGCCCGGGTTTCTCAATGGGCGTCTCCTTCTCCCTGGCTGTGCCGCGATCCAATCACAGTGGAGTGCGTCACAGCCAGGGAGAAAAAAATTCCTTGGCTGAAAGGTCCTCTTTAAAGGCTATGTACACATTCAGGGGCAATTTTTCTTTTTATGATTGCATTTTGCTCATTTTGGGCTTAAAATCATTTTTAAACTGGTCTTCATTAAAAATATTCTGCAGCTTTGCCATAAAGGGTTCATTTCTGCCTAGCTGTGAAAATCATACTTTCACTTTCACTTTGTGCAGGTCATCTAAGTACCTTTATCCTCAAAAATACTTATTTAAGCCACATTCTTATGAGTAAGATAGGAACTGAGCTTTAATGAATGTTTATAAGATCAGAGATAAGGAGCCGTCAGCTGAGCTGCCTGACGGAACCCAGTAAAAACACAAAGCATACTACTAGAGAATCTCAAGGCTGTAGAGAGAAAGAGGCTTAACATTTTTAATAAAGACCGATTGAAAAAAATGATTTTTTTCAAAGGTGTCCATAGCCTTTAACAATGGCATTAAAAGGACTCCAAATTATGAATTTTCCCCCTGTGTGTTTGTTATTTTCGAAAAAATACATTTTTGTCATTATAAGGCTACAGACTCTGAGATGTTACTGGTTATTCCAGGAGCTGCTTTTTATAGAAGTGACAACAACATAGAACAAGTCTAATGTGAATTTCCAGGAGTGCGACCGCACAATAACCAGTTTACACCTGCGTCTGGAAATGTCACATGTAGCGCCGCCATCAGGACTTCCACAGGTATACAGCAAATGAAGGTGATACCATAAGATTGATTTTACTATTTCAAACACTACATAGATTTGTCACTTTTGGAACGTGTGGTGAATACAGGCAGTGGGGCTCACAGAACGGGGACTTCACAATTCAAATGGGATTTTTCCAATTCACTTCACTCGCATCCATTTTTATTTAACAGCATTCACACCACTCTGCCACCCAAATGACACGCTGCTATTTTCCACTTTCCTAGAACTTACACCTTTCACAGTTATTTTATTCCTCATGGAAAATCCGGGGGCACTTATGTCTTTTCTCACATTTTCTGCATTCTGACCAAATAAACAAGAAGAACATTTTACTAATAAATAATAACAGAAACAGTAATTATTTTTATTATATGATGATAATTATTACTACATTTTGAAATTATTGTTATATAATATAAATATTGCTAATATTTATTGGGAATAATAATAATAATAATAATAATACACTGCAATTGTAACCTCTCTCATGGACCATGGACAGTGATGTTCTTTCCAGAATATCATATAGCCTCCAGAAGTCCTATAGAGAATGAATACATTGGTCATGCTCAACCGATACTCCATTCATTATGGGAACTCAGGACCCCCGTTCTCATGATTGATGGGAATCCTCGTTGTCTGACCCCCATTGATATGAGACTTGTGGATAGGGGCTAAGTTTATACTTTAGAAAAGGGATCAGAAACCTTCGGCACTCCAGCTGCTGTGAAACTACAACTCCCAGCATGCAAACTTACGCGGGTCTTTTTGTAATGCCCACAGAAGTGAAAGGAGGATTCTGGGAATTGTAGTTTCAGAACATCTGGAGTGCCGGACGTTGCTGATCCCTGCTTTAGAACAACACGTTCTTGGTTCTGTTCGTTCCACCACACAATACCATTTCTGATTATCTCGTCTAGTGGTCCTCATCACATATTTCATAGAGCCCAGCTTTTCATATCAGCATCCAGTGTCAGACTGGGGTTTCTTGGGCCCACCAGAGGTAATTATTTTTGGGGACAAACTCCCACACCATCAATTAAAAGGGTTATTCCCATCTTGGACTTTGGGGGCATATCTCTAGGACTGGTCTGATAGGTGAGGGTCCTACCTCTGGAACCCACACCTATACTAAGATCAAAGCCCGCAAAGTGCCAGAGGGTGTACAGTGCATGTGTGGCTGCCCTCCGTTAATCTCTGCGGGACTGCCGAAAATAAGCCCCATAGAAATGAATGGAGGTGGGACCCGGACCTATCAGATATTGGGAGCATATCCTAGCGATATGTCCCCAATGTCCAAGATGGGAATACCCCTTTAAGTCCAATAGGCTTTGATTCAAAGAAATAGATCCTAGTGGCAAGTGATTGGCTCCAAAAGAAACGTCAAATGTTTGCTCTTCTCCTGGACCTTATGGGCCCACTATGGTATCAGAGCCTGGACCCACTGGAGGATCCTCTGGTTTTATGGTGGACCAGTCCAACACAGTCTTCAGCTCTAGGTCTAGAGCTGTGCACAAGGGAAAAGGGGAATAAGCTACATGGATCTGTCAATCGTACCAAAATAAAGGGCGGAAAAGTAATTACAAATATAATCTGCTGTACAAAGGAAATCCTGCATTACCAACTCCAATATATTATATCCATGGAGAAACAGAAAATTAAAGGGATTGTACACTTTAATACTGATGCTCTATCCTCAGGATATGCCATCAATGTACTGTATACTGTTGTATCATCAATGGGACAGAGCTACTGCAGAACATCTGATTGGCGGGGTGTGGCCCTTCCACTGATGAGATATTCATGGCCCTAGCCAATCAATAGTAAAGGAGTTGACATCCCTTTTAAGATTTGAATTTCACTTAAATTTATTTTGCAGTATACTAAATTCCATAACATCCAAAACAATTATATAAAGAACACATAATCAAGGGAGGAACAATAGGGGATGGGAAAATTAAGATTGCCCAGGGCACTGGAACTTTAGGGGGCCCAAAATGTCACTCTGTCCCATATGAGGAGACCAGTAAATTACCTGAGATCATGGGAGTGGGGGGAACCTTTACAGACTTTGCTTTAGGAAATAGGAACATCAAGTGAAACCTCTTCACACAATGCGCTATATTACTGCTGCCTATCCTGTACCTATCCAGCTGCTCTAAAACTACAATTTTCTGCTGGGAGTAGTAGTTTTTCAACAACTGGGAAACTGCTGGTTGGAGGTGGCTACTCCTTAATCCCTTCATGGCTATACTGGTTTTAATTGGTTTCATATAATGTTGACCCTTGGATGTATCTGAAAAAGAGATATTAGCATGTGAGTCCCATGGGGGCAGGGGAAATGGTGAATTGGTGAAGGTTCCAGCTCCCACAAAAATCTAGGTAAAATTGCACAATAAATGACCATATAACTAATAATTCTGAAGAACATATAGGGTACAGCATGACAGTGTGGCTGGACAATTTTACTGCAAAATTGTGTGGCCCTTGGCTAATATATGCAAAGGAGCCTCTATGGGCAATGGGGAGTTACTGTTACACCTCGAGGTTCTGCTTTCTCTGCAACTGCCGCACCCTCTGCACTTTCACTGAAAGGACCAGGTGTGATGATGTTTTCACTGCCTGGTCCTGTCAAAGTGCAGAGGGTGCGGCAGTTGCAGAGAGCAGAGCCTTCAGGTGTAATGGCAACGCCCCTGTTGCATATATTAAAACATCATTTTTCTCAGCAATGCGGGCACATATGAACATGAGAACAACACAGATGTCTTCAACCAGTTTCATAGGTGCACATGTAACAGGTCAGCCAGTGTTATAGGTACAAATCTGCTGACAGATGCCCTTTAAGCTCCTGTTCTACACACACTTTTAGCTCATCAGGTCTCATCCTCTAACATAGGAGATAGCTTCTGCAAATGAGTTTAATGGATTATTACAGCCGGCGGCATCTTTTTCACTATAAAGCTCGTTTTCTTCTTCTTAAAGCTCCATATTTCTTCAGCTCAACTTGATAAATTCTTAAATGGTTCTAAATCTGCCTCTCTGTTAATGTTCTCTGTAGCAGCAAATCTCAGTATTAATATAATGCTGCTTCATAGTCACATTAATATGTTAGAAAACAGATTATTTGTGGGCTCATAACAACCAGGCTTAAATAATATTACCCCTCCCCCAAAAGCAAGAAAAATCTGAGAAAATGACTCCATGAGTTTTCCTTGCTTCTCTATTGCAATCAAAAAGCTGGATGCAACAAACATGTCCTCCAATAAGTTTATTTAATATCATATATGGGTACGGCCTAACGGTACAATTGGCCACATTCAGCCAATCAGTTTAATGTATGATGCTGCAGCACAACTAATGAAGAAACAGGAGATGAGCCTTAGATCAATGACGGGGGATGAGTCTCATATCAGTAACAGGAGATGTGCCTCATACTAATTGCGGGAGGTGTGTATCCGACCAATAAAGGGGTGTGTCTCATACCAATGTCATGGGGTGTGTCTCATACCAATTGCGGCAGAGGGTTCCAGACCAATGACAGGGTGCGTCTCAGACGGGGTTTCTTACTGACCAATGACAGGGGGTTTCTCTCAGGGTGAGTATTAGACCAACCTATGAAATTGGATGACCAGTTGTATGTGCGCTTGGAAGCTGAAGCGCATCTGTGTTGGTACCATGTTCATATGTGCCTGCATTGCTATGTAAAGTAGTCAGTACAGCTTGTATAACAGTGTACATTTTGTGTGCCCTCAAAATAACTCAACACAGCCATTAATGTCTAAACCACTGGTAAAGTGAATACACACCCCTAAGTGAAAATGGCCAAATTGTGCCCAACTGACCATTTTCCCTCCCCGGTGTCATGTGACTCGTTAGTTTTACAAGGTCTCAGGTGTGAATGGGGAACAGTTGTGTTAAATTTGGTGTTATCGCTCTCACACTCTCTCATACTGGTCACTGGAAGTTCAACATGGCACTGCATGGCAAAGAACTCTTGAAGGGTCTGAAAAAGAATTGTTGCTCTACATAAAGATGACCTAGGCTATAAGAAGATTGCCAACACCCTGAAACTGAGCTGCAGCATGGTGGCCAAGACCTTACAGCAGTTTAACAAGACAGGTTCCAATCAGAACAGGCCTCGCCATGGTCAACCAAAGAAGTTGAGTGCACATGATCAGCGTCATATTCAGCGGTTGTCTTTTCAAAATAGACGTATGAGTGCTGCCAGCATTGCTGCAGAGGTTGGAGGGGTGGGGGGTCAGCCTGTCAGTGCTTAGACCATACACTGCACACTGCATCATATTGGTCTACATGGCTGTCGTCCCAGAAGGAAGCTTCTTCTAAAGATGATGCTGTCAGGTCTGGTCACCGGAGAACATAGGTTTTCTATTTTTGCTTGGTATTCTGAGTTTTTGTGTGTTTCTGTTTAGTGCCTACGCCTTGCCTTTAACCATGTTCACACTGTGGAGTTGTTTTGGAGCCAACGCCCATCTTCATGTTTTTGTTTGTCTACTTAGGGTTAATACTCAGGTGCTGGGCTGAGTGTCTTCTCAGAATCTGGTCCATTCAGAACCTGGGGGTGGGATATCTTCCTGCATAAATACCTGCCCTCTTCTCTGGTCTTTGCCGGTTTTTGCAAATCCTTGCTATTCCTGCTTGTGCGTTGTATCGTGTGTATCCTGACTGCTTATATTTGACCCTTGGCTTGTATCTGACTACTCTACCGTCTTCCGATTTTGTACTTTCGTTATCTCTGGTTTTCTGACGCGGCTAGTCGACTATTCTTCAGTGTTTTGTTCATCTCTGTTTGTTGTCCCTTTTCCCTGCACCTAGTTAGTGTAATTGCAGTCCTCGTGGTTGTCGCCATGTCGCCTAGGACACGGAGGCAATTAGGCAGGGACAGGGGTTGGGGAGAGCTCAGGGATCACATCTCCCTTTTCTGTGTACCCCAACCTTGACAGATGCACAAGAAAGAACGAAAACAGTTTGCTGAAGACAAGCAGACTAAGGACATGTATTACTGGAACCATGTAATGTGGTCTGATAAGACCAAGATAAACTTCTTTGGTTCAGATGGTGTCAAGCATGTGTGGGGGCAACCAGGTGAGGCTTACAAAGACAAGTGTGTCTTGCCTACAGTCAAGCATGGTGGTGGGAGTGTCATGGTTTGGGGCTGCATGAGTGC
Organism: Rhinella marina; assembly: GCA_900303285.1. Lineage (NCBI taxonomy): Eukaryota > Metazoa > Chordata > Amphibia > Anura > Bufonidae > Rhinella > Rhinella marina. The sequence continues at coordinate 202,832 of ONZH01024895.1, forward strand.
TGCCGGCTGTGGGGAGCTACAGTTCATTGAGGGAACCTTGAATGCCAACAAGTACTATGACATACCGAAGCACAGCATGATCCCCTCCCTTCAGAAACTGGGCCGCAGGGCAGTGTTCCAATGTGATAATGACACAGAATGGAAGAAAAAGACTTCTTCAATGTGACATTGAAGGTGTGCAGGAGTGCCTTGTGTTGTGATTTTCTTATCATTGGTCTGAGACGTACTCCTTGTCATTGGCCTGAAACATGCCCCTGTCACAGGTCTGCGACACACCCCCTGCCATTGGTCTGAAGCATACCCCATGCCATTGGTGTGAAACACACCTCCTGTCATTGGTCATTGGTCTGAGACACACCCCCTGTCAGTGGTCTGAGACACACTCCCTGTCATTGGTCTGAGACACCTGTCATTGGTCTGAGACACACTTCCTATCATTGGTGTGAGACACACCCCCTGCCATTGGTCTGAGACACACACCTCCTGTCATTGGTCTGAGACATGCCCCCTATCATTGGTCTGAGAAACACCTCCTGTCATTGGTCTGAGACATCCCCCCTTTCATTGGTCTGAGACACCCCCCCGTCATTGGTCTGAGACATGCACCTGCCACTGGTCTGAGACACTGGGACAATTGTCCAGTGCATCTATAATGCTTAGACTATCATCTCCAACCTTTTATGGTGCAGTTCTGCCTTCATAAACCCCAGAGATCACCTGTTATAGTAAAGCTCCAGAAGACCACACTTTTCTCCTTCAATGGTTGATGAAGGGGGACTGGTGTATTACAAGGCAGCCATTTGAATGAATGGCAAGTCATGAAATACATGGAGGGTATAAGCAGGTAATGAACAGTGGTCGTCCTGATGAGACCCTTTTAGGTCTGGATGACCTGTTATACTGTACATTACATATTTCCTCAGTGGATGCTGGGAGCCCCAGCACATACAGTAAGTAGTTGCTAGTGGAGATGTTCTTCATTAGCAGTGTGGAACGGTAGCCTTCTACTGCCAAAAGACCCACTGGAGAAGCCACTGACTTTCATTAGTAGAGAGAATGCTATCTCCATATCAATTAAACTTATCAGGGTACGTGAAGGGTGGCTAACCAAAAGTGACCATTCTTGAGAGTAGTCCTGGTTTGATTATTACTATAAGGCAGGCATTTTCTTACACTGCACTTCTAACTTTCACACTGTAAAACCTGTTAGATGATATCTGCCTATTGCAACATCTGACACATGAAAATCCTTTATTGTTTGATTTTATTTCCGCCCCAGAGAAGGACATTTTCCAAGCACTATTTGCCAAAATAGTCCTTGTTTCTGCCAGTAATTGTGTTCTTGTTGGGTGGCAGCATAGCCTATTCCAAATATTCTATGATAATATTCTGTTTACTGCTAATTCTACTGCAAATGAGCAATTAAGGAAACATCAAAAATCAGCGCCCAAATGAGCAAAAATCTTTAATTAAAAAGCAATGGTAAAAAGTGCATCAAATAATTCATTAAAATATAGAAGGATTATGATGGAATTCGCAATGAGTGCACAGAGCTATGGGCAGGAATCAGTCATTGGCTGTCACTATATCACTATAAATCTCAGCAGGATGCACTGTTCCATGGAGTGGCCCTTTCATCTGGTCCCTGACTGTATGCTGCTTTTATTTTTTTACTCTGTATAGACTTGCTTTATGCACAGAATGTAAAACAAAAATGGAGCAAACAGAGCTTGTTCAGATAAAATGAAACCTAAATGTTCTAAGTGCTTCGTATCTTGTACCTCATATTTCCCATTAAAGCTCAGGAAGTTGTCATCATTGTACATATGTCATGTTAGAGATAGAGTGGAGCTGCATCCCAGTCACAGCTCTAGAAACCTGCTAGCTCACATTACTCTTGTCACGCCTGCCTCTTTCTACTTCAGTTTTTTTTCTCTTCTTTTTCTATTGAAAAAAAAAGCCATTACAATAGATAATAATAAAATGCCAATAAAATACCAAAAACCACTGACCCCTTTCCCTCCCAGTAGTGAAGGTGGAGAGATGGAAAAAAAACAAAAAATCGTGACCTCAAGCTCCTCATTTGCATACAATACACAGAGGAATAAAAGTAGTTTTCCTGCATTCTTGCCCATTGGAAAAATTAGCCAAATATATTATTAAAAACCAGATGACTTCAGCTGTGATGTATTGCGGGCAGTTTAGGGGGTATTTTGGTGGGTACAGGCTCCCTTTAACCTCCTTAAAGGGGTTATCCCATGTAGAAAATGGAAATCAGAGATCATATAGTAAATGACAACTTTTTTCTAACATAGAACCAGCCCTGTACCTCACATGGATCCAGAGATCTCCCCATTCATTGCTCTGCTAGATTTATATCAAGCTGACAGCTCAGGAGGAGTGTCTTTCCTGCTGCAGATAAGGGGATGTGTCTCAGCTCTCCCTATCACAGTTCAGGGGGTATGTCCATATTCTCCCTAACACAACTCAAGAGGCAGTTGAAGGATGAAACTGAGCATGTGCGGCCTTCTTAGTGAGCAGGACAAAGAAATAAGAAAAAAAAAAGCAAACAGCAGAAGACGTTATACAGATACATTTTATTGAATAACTCAGTGGCTATGCTAAATTTGTAATTACATGCAATTACAAAAGAATTTAAAACCAAACCTGGTGCTGATTTGAAAACGGAATATTTTTCGTGGGACAACCCGTTTAGTAAAAACTGATGTAACTGTAATTCATTTGTGTGTAAGAGATGTATGGAGTGGGGTCACAAGGTTATCCGGCTCCAACATGGCAGTTCCCGGCTGTATAATACAGCTGACAGCTGCTGGCAATGAATAGGACATTCAGAAATGTCCTTGACGTTAACTGCAACCAACCAGACGCTTATAGTCAATGGGTATTACGGAAATCGTAAATTGTCTGAAAATAAAATTGGGAATGGCTCAACATAGTGGTCTCGGTTCCCATCCTTGCCGCTTCCTGTTCCAGCCTGGTCGGACCTATGATATGCCGACTCCTGACCAATCAGTGGCCTCAGCAGGTATGGCATGTGACTGCTGAGACCACTCATTGGCTGAAAGCAGTGATATGTTGGCAGTCAACTGACTCAGCACATTACAATTCTGGCTAGACTGGAGCGGAAGCAGCTGGTCTTGTGTCACAAGACCCAGGATGACCTTTAAGAGCAAAAAGTGGTTGTGAATGTATTTTATGTGTTAATTCACGTATTTTTTTTTTTTTTTCAGGAAAAGTTAGTTTCACAAACTTTCAAACACAAAATTCTGCAGGTATAATATGTAACATAAATAAGTTTTAATATGGTATATCCTGCAGATGAAAGCCGGCTGTCTCCTGTTCTCTTCCAACTATTCACATTTATCTGATACAGAAAGAAATTCCTTTACGGATCCTGTCTAATTTTCACAAAGTCAAATATACTGTGAAGACATTTTTTTCATATGAAGGGCACTTACAACCACATAAAATAATAAAAGAGATGACAACCAGAAGAGATAGCAGAGCAGCGGCATGGATATCTTCAGTCATCAGACTTGTGCAGTGACTAGTCTGTGGTCTCTGAAGGGATACTGTCATTGCCGGTACTACGTGTAATCCTATTAAAGATGCCATACAAGGCTTATGGTGTCTTTATCTGGCAGCCGATGGAAACTGAAGAATGGGTTGCCTTTGTTCTTGATTTGTTTGAACTTTTCAGGTCTCATTTAGTTAGTGCTTCTTCAGGATGACATAAGTCTGCAAGATGACGTTATATAGTGCAGATCATAACCAGACACAAGATATCAGTACAGTCACCTTTATGGATATGTAAGATGAGCTGAACATTACAGGCAGGAAAATCTATCTATCTAATATCTATCTATTTAGCAGCAAGAATCAGGCCAGCACAGTCAGTATTTAAGGTGAACGGAGTGACAGCAGCGAAAAACATCCAAATTATAAAAATAGAAAAAAAATATCCGCAGCACTATCTATCTATCTATCTATCTATCTATCTATCTATCTATCTATCTATCTTTACAATCCCTCAATCCATTGAATCCTCAGAATCAATAGTGAATCATTGCCCAATTAAAATGAACTGATTCAGGAAAACCTTCGCCACTTGATTAACAACCCCCCCCCCTCCGCATAGACAGATAAGCATCTTCTCCTCCAAAATATTTCAATTTTCTAATACTTAAAGCGAGTGTATCACTTATTTTTATTCCATTAAAGGAATTGTCCAACTCAAAAATATATTTAAATGTGTTTAAATAGAAAAATATATTTCTAATTAAAGGAACTGATTAAAAAATCTGCAGCACTCTTCCAGTGTAGAAAATTTAGTGTTTATTTAAACAGCAGAAAACATTGCAACGTTTCGACTAAAGAGCATTTATCAAGCAGTGAACAATGGTACATAGTAAACCTTAAATAGTAACCCAATAGGTGTATACAAAGTAACGCCCATGAAGTGGGTGTAAGCAACATGTCTCACCCTATTAGATTAAACATATAATTCACATAGCAAAGAAATGATAGAAGCATCCTTTAACCATGCTTTAACTGTCACCAGCCAGATCTACTGTTAGAAGCTGTGACAGTTATAGGGAGAGTGGTTCAGGAGAAAGGACACACCCCTGAGATAGAACACACACCCTTAGCTTCAGCAGAAAGAACGTACCCCCTGAACTTCCTGCTTAAATTAAATAGAGCAATTGGAGCAATGAATGGGAAGATATCTGGATTCATAGGTACAGGGCTGGTTCTAGCTTTGTTAGAAAGATTGTCTTGTACCACTGAGGAGACCCCTGAGGAAGCTGCATAACAGTGATAGACATGAAGAATTTTAGCTCACAACGCCTTCATCTTTCTTGACCTATGTGTAGCTCCCACTCTCACTATTTGGAATTAGGTCATATAATTAATGTTATTTTGGATAATAGTTCTTAAGCAGGGCACATTTTGATAATTTATTTTTTTGCACAATGCTATTTTTGATGTCTTCTATGTGTGCTTATCCGGTCTATATATGCTTTTGCACTATGTGGGAAATGCGTATATATGTACATAGACATGAGGGGTTATATGGTCCCAACTACTTACTAACCTTATTAGGGGTTGTGCTGTGGTAGTGGGAGATCTGTCTATATTTTTGGTACCTCCTACAATTTTCAGGAATTTTTATTGTTTTTATATTGTCAGTCTATTGTGTCATGCTTTTGTTTTAGAAACAATTTTTATTTCAGGTGTGCCCCATTACATGGCATCTTCTCAGAGATTGTTTGTACTATATGATGTCTGATTTTTTTCCTTAATCCTGGGATTACTCTGCAGATGTGGTGAATCAATGCGTTAGAATCAAAATTCAAGAGAGAGAGAGTGAGAGAGAGAGAAAGAGAGAGAGATTCACCTGTGTGAGGACTATTATAAGCTAAACAAAACTCCTCTGAGTATGCAAATTAGCTTTCATTCCAAAAGGAACAGAAAGCTAAGCCTCAATAAGCCGGCAGATGTTGGTTATCAATTCAATAAATTAATGCTTAACTTAGATTGCTCCTCATCAGTGTAAAGCAAAGGGAACTGGCTAAGGTAAGTGAAGGGCCTTGCTCGGGATTCCACATCAGAACATAGTGCAGGGACAATTTTCAGAGAAGTGTTGCCTGGCCACAACATAAAGACCCCCCCACCCCATGTTATCCTGTGGGGCTAAAAATTCTTAATCCCTGTGCTGCCCATAGGAGTTGTAGTACATGAAGCAGTTATCTGTACACAGTGCAAATTCTCTTTCAAATGTCCAAGCATGAGCTAAACAAGTAGTTGGCCCTCATATTGTTTTTTCTAGTTTGTTTCCAGTACTGGAATCTCTTGTTAGCAAACTTAATCTGTCACAACGTCTGCAATTTGCTCAATTGCGTGCGGTTCCAATAATGTGGCTGGCTAAAATCGTAACTCAAGTGTGCAGGATATCTTAACTGGTTATCCCTCCATTGCAGCAGGGTCTGAAATGATGTATTCTGATCACCTTGATGACTAAAACATTGTAGCGACTAATCTGGGGTGTAAAGGGTGTCTAAATTTGTTTAACATTTGCAGTAGAAAAGTCTGTAATGCTTTACACTGGTTTCCTTTCTGACTCTCTCGTTGTAGCCATGAACATTTTTTCTCTCTCTCTCTCTCTCTCTCTCTGATGGTAGTGGAGGACACACCAAGATCTGTTAGTCTCCAGAAGCATTGAAACTGACTGCCTGAGAGGAGGAGCACATACTGTCTGCTCCCTGCCTCCCCCAGGCCCATCCTCACAAACTCTACTCCTAGCACAACTAGAATCTTCTCCTAGAGGGGGAGGGGCCAGCCCACACCCTAAGCTCCAGAGAGGACTGGACCAGGATTGTTAGTCCTTGCTACATCTAGCTCATGTTGGAACATTCTGAACATACATTGCATTACATTATATGAAGTGCAGAACATTACCTTAACAGTACATTATAAAACAATTGCAGCCCTTTTCACTGGGGTACTGCACATAGAAAAGGGGACTGGCGTAACTATTGAAATGTGCTAGTCAGTCAGCCCCCAGGGCCTGTGCTGACACAGGAAATAATATCCTGTTTCGAAAATGGCCGAAAGTGATACTGCAGGACCTGGGAATTGAAGAGTATGAGTTGTAAAATTGTATCTCTTATTATTTACAACTCCTTTAAAGATCATTTATTTGAAGCAGGACAACCCCTTTAACTAACATACGGAAATATACATTTTTTCTAATGTATTTTTAATTTTTGTCCAATTTTTTATTCTATTTTCTGTACATCATTGTGGAGGAGCCATGCTGCCTGAGTTGTTCCACTGCTCTGGTAACAGCAGTTTGTTTTTCAGCAGTCACATGGACATTGGAAACTAGTGTCTGGAGATGACTGACTTCTATGTGACAGTGTTGTGAGCATGCTCTGTGACCTGTGCAGAGGTTACTGCACAGGGAGGGGGAAGATATAAACTGTGACATGACCTATTGTGAGTGGCTGATTCTGTGTTATTCTTCTCCAGTTTATAATAGTGGTTCTGTCTTTCATTATAATCAATCACTGTATTCAATAACTCCTATAAGGAACTAAAGCAACATAAACTATTCTATTCCTACAGAATAATGTGAGGAACAGTATGTTTATAAACACATAGTAATCTAAGTAGCATAATATAAACTACTAACTAAATCCATGTTAATTAGATAAATAGACTGATATTTGCAACTTATCCTTACTAACCAGAGAATTGTGGTTTAAACTTAGTGCAGGGATTTTGGTCAACATATATGGGAAATAATAAGGCTAATTTCTAACTAGTGTTCAGGTCATCAAAGCTCAGTACTTATGATCAAAGTAAGGTAACCATCACATTAAATTTACACAATTATGATTATTAGTATACGCTTAGTGGCCAGTTTATTCCGAGCACTTACATATTACTTTGTCATGTCATCTGTTATTCATACCTATGTAATGTCTAGTTTTTTACTGTGTTGAAATTTGATTTGGTCCTTGACTCACCTTATCCATTATATGGCAGCAGTTTGTATAAATCAAAGGGCACTTTCACATGTCATTTTTTCATATGGATTTCTGAACATTTTCCTTACAAAATCTGCATCAGAAAATGTCATACCGTTACTGTTCCATTGATTTAAATGGAAATCCATAATGTATTAGATGTGTAGAAAAAAATGAGCAGTTCAATTTGTGGCCCAGTTTCCGTGCAGATCCATGGCTCAATCCACAGGCAAATTTGTGTATGGTCAGCCTCAGATTTCTGCAGCAGAGTCTAGAGCAAATACATGTTGGATTTTTACAATACTCATTTTGGCTGTGTAAATATGTCCTTACAACTCTCCACTGAGATACAGCAACCAGTAAACATTAACCAGTAGACACATTGTCTTCAATACCATTTTTAATATATATTATACGCCCCCTGCTGAAATTTAACTGCTCAGATTTGGTTTTGATTTTGCTTTCACAGAGCCTCCCCTACAATCCCATTTTCAAATTTTGTGAGATAACGTAATTTTCCTATTATGTCTTGTACTAAACATAAATGCTTGTGAACCATTTAATACCATCCAGTGATCTGGTGTCAGTAATATATAATATGTAATATGTAGTGGGCAGCATAGTGGCTCAGGGGTCCTGGGTTTGAATCCGACCAAGGGCAACATCTGCATGGAGCTTGTATGTTCTCCCCGTGTTTGTGTGGGTTTCCTCCGGGTTCTCCGGTTTACTCCCACACTCCAAAGACATACAGATAGGGACCTTAGATTGTGAGCTCCATTGGGGACAGCCCAATGCTAATGTCTGTAAAGTGCTGTAAAGTAGTAGCGCTATATAAGTGCATATAATAATAATAATAATAATAATAATAATAATAAATAATAATATATAACAAATAAGTGCATATAATATATAATAATAAAATGTCCTAGTGCTCAAGACAGAATTCTAGTATTGCTATTATTCTGTAAGGAAATACTCGGACTATTGCCCAGAACCACAACCAGCAAACTGAAAAACCACTCCGGCCCCATTCACTATAATTGGGACGGGCCGGAGGCACGGTGGGCTAGCGTTAGCACGGATCCGGCACTGCTGCCGCAAGTGTGAAAGTAGCCTTAAGGGGACTTTAGTGTATGTCGACATAATTGCTGTACTAGTAGCTAGACATTTCAAATGAGTTTCTGGCTAGGTCCTCAAGGTTTGCTAGAACATGCCATATGAGTACTAATGACACTGTAATTAATTACTTCTTGCTCGCTAATAAGATACCTTCATTTTGTTTCAGAACCCTTCAGTTTAGGTAGATAAAGCAAGCTATTCAGATGCAGATGCCATGAATGGGTAAACCAAAACTGATGAATTTAATGGCCGCCTAATGTTTTAGTAATTCATTGTAGCATAGAATAGATAATTGCAGCTATAAACATAATAGACAACTTTGATGGCTGGATAGCAAAACAAGCAATTAATACTTTCCAGAAGAGTCGCCATAGAAACACATCTCGTGATCTTTTGCAGCTCGATTCTCCTTTAATGTTCAGTTTCAGCGTCTGTGAAATTTCATTTTGATCCACTTTTGATCTTTTAAAGACACTATTTAGTGATGTAAAACAGTTATGAAACATCACACTTTTACGTACAACAAATTATGCAACTCATCAGTGTAGCAAAGTGTGATGCTTGGCAAAACCTCACTTCAGCTCTCAAGATGATCACAGTAAATAGTCCATGACTCATTATGAAAGATATCACACAAACCATACAACGCTGCTACTTAGAAAATCAACTAGTGAAAGGCATCTGAATGTCTGGCTACATTTATAATCATGCAGTAAGTAGTAGTAGTAAAACAAAATTGCTTGTAACGATTTACAAAAATGCTTTGGTGTTTTAGTCTAAGGCCACTTATAGCAATGGTGGAAAAAGAACTGGCCTTGAATTTTTCTGCACACCCACAGTGCAGTGTATAACATGCGGATTCTGTCATGGATTTTGCTGTAGATTTTCCATGGATTTGCCCCTTTGCACAACCTGAAATCCACAAATCTGTGCCTATGCAAAAGATAGTAGGCATCCTGCAGATTTGTCAGTCTGAAAACCATGCAGATTTGAAAACTCAATTCATATATTTTGTAGTGAAATCTTTTGCAGAAAACCTGCATTCTCACTCCACAACCTCTTAGTGGCAGGATGTCCATAGTTAAGTCAATGTTTCCATACAGAGGAAAAAGTTGTGGACAACTTGCAACCTTTTTTTAAGAATTCCAACCATGTTACAAAAAAAAACAAAAAAAAAAAACAACAAAACAGTAATTTTTAAGTCCACAGACTGTCAATGGTATTTAGGTCTGGACTTTGACTGGGCCATTCTAACACATGAATATGCTTTGATCTAAACCACTCCATTGTAGCTCTGGCTGTAGGTTTAGGGTCATTGTCCTGCTGGAAGGTGAACCTCCGCCCCAGTCTCAAGTCTTTTGCAGCTTCTACCAGGTTTTCCTCCAGGATTGCCCTGTATTTAGCTCCATCTATTTTCCCATCAATTCTTACCAGCTTCCGTGTCCCTGCTAAAGAAAAGCATCCCCACTGCAAGATGCTGCCACCACCATGTTTCATGGTGGGGATGGTGTGTTCAGGGTGATATGCAGTGTTAGTTTTCCACCACACATAGCATTTTGCCTTTAGGCCAAAAAGTTCGGCTTTGGACTTATCTCACCAGAGCACCTTCTTCTACATGTTTGTTGTGTCGCCCTACATGGATTGTGGCAAACTGTAAATGGGACTTCTTATGGCTTGCTTTCAAAAATGGCGTTCTACTTGCCACATAAAGACCAGACCAGATTTGTGGAGTACACGACTAATAGTTGTCCTGTGGACAGATTCTCCCACCTGAGCTGTGATCTCTGCAGCTCCTCCAGAGTGACCATGGGCCTCTTGGCTGCTTCTCTAATTAGTACTCTCCCTGCCTGTGCTGTCAATTTAGGTGGACAGCCATGTCTTGATAGGTCTGCAGTTATGCCATACTGGTGGGTTCCTTGGTTTTCATGTTGCTGTTTGATCACTAATGTTTTCTAACAATCCTCTGTGGCCTCCACAGAACAGCTGTAGTTATACTGAAATGCATGGCACACTTTCCAGATTTTTATTTATATAAAAAAACTAAGTTGAAAACCATGTATTATTTTCTTTTCACTTCACACATACTTGCTACTTTGTGTTGGTCTGTGACATAAAATCCCAATACAATACATTTAAGTTTGCTGGTCTAACATGAAAAAATGTGGAAAAGTTCAAGGAGTATGAATACTTTTTCTAGGCACTGTACATAAATTGGCAGTATAAAAGGATATGTGGCAAATAAAGTAAAATGCAAATGATACTATACATTTGTCTATCTGTGTTTCAGCAACAGTCCATCTTAGAACATTTATCACAGGAAAAATGTTTGCTCTGTTTTGTTTTGTTTTTGTCTTGGTTGATAATTTATCAACTTCTTCAGCAGATTTGGTTGCTGAAAATCCCCAATTCAACTGCGTTTCATATTAACAGGCACTTTCTATTGTGCATACAAATGGATTTTTGGTCATGATACTCATAATAAACCGGCACAGAATTGTGTTACTGTCTATATATTCAGTACATGGATACCGTCAAACTAGTCAAAATTGGGACATATCTACTTATCAAAGGGGTTTCTGTTTTTTGTTATTTCTACAAAAATAAGACATTAAAAACTATGCAGTCTGAAAAGTAAAATTGTGCAGTGACCAGAAATCTTGTATTTCAGATTTAGTAGCCAAGTAGCTGTCTTGAAAACAGCTTCTCAACATTCTCTCAACCAACTCAATGACCGTCTGAGTGCTGAACCATGCCAGGACATCCCTTTGCAAGGGGGATTTAGCAGTGTATAGTAGAACTCGATCTCAGTATTATGTGGGAACTCCACTAACGGTAAAATTAAAAAGAACACCTGGAAAAATAAATGTGATTGAGCCGAGATTGGCAAAGTATAAACTGTTCGTGGTGCTTGGTCATTGATCACCAAGATAATTGGTAATGAACGACATAGTTTACTGGGATTTGTTCACTTACAACATTATTTTATTTTCAATTAAACCTGATCTCCTGCCTTAGAGAAGCTTTCCAAGCTTAAAAATCTACCTAAGTACTCACATGGTGTGAATGCTTACCAGGTGATGTCAACCATAGATCACAAGTAGTTACTTTTAATTCACAGTGTATTGCCTGGCTCTTTGCTGCACCTTTGTTTTGATGCTAACAGAGCTTGCTGTGGGCAGGACTAGCATGGGAAGAACCATATTTCCCATAATTATTCTCCCATCTCACAGACAATTCCTCTAGCATGCCCTTCTATCATTAGGTGTAAGGTGGTGCAGTAATTATTCACACACAATACATATCTGCTATTAAGAGACCTCTCTGTTGTTCTATTGCTCTCAGACTTCATAATCTGCTGCCTAACATGAAACATGATCCCACCAGAGACAAGGTGGGATGGGGAGAGCCAGGATGTAGTGGAGCTAAGAGGCATGTGATGTATGACATACCCATATTACAGGGAGGGGAAGATGGGAAATAACCATGTGTTCAGAATATTTGATGTCACATTGCAGGAGATAAACACAAGAAAAAGGGTCATGTGAATGCATGTGAGACTTTAGAGATTTTAGCTGTACAAACAGTACGTTAGACTTCTTCATACATCTTACTGTATGAAAACCATTTGCACATAATTAAAAAAGACTGGAAATCCACTTTAGAGGAGTTCCTATATATAGCAGTGCTTGAAAGTTTGTGAACCCTCCCGAATTTTCAATATTTCTGCATAAATTTTACCTAAAATAGCAGGTTTTTACACAAGTGCTAAAAGTAATCAAATCAAACAAATGATCCAATATCACATGTCTGTGAGTGGCCAAAGTATGTGAACCTTTAGGATTAGCAGATAATTTAAAGGTGTTTTCATTCAATGGGATAACAATCAGTGTGAGTGGGTGATCTGTTTTATTTAAAGGGTTTTCTCCGGGAATTAAGAAAATGAATACTCAAATATTACTTTATTATAAATATATTTCCAAATACCTTTCATTAGTTATAATGGCTCGTTTTGTCTGGGGAGCAATTATTAAGAGAAATAAAATGGCCGCCATCCTATTAGTGCACACAAAACCTGTCCTAACCGTACAGGAGGACAAGTTACTTCACAACACTGAGGTAAAGAACCGCCCCATCCTCCTCTCTGCTCTGCTTGTCAGGGATTATGATTCTGAATACAGATGATAAGATCTTCAGCTGCATCTCTGTAGAAATGGAGTTCATGAGCAGACATGATGAGAATGATGAGGCAGCTCTTTAGCTCAGTGTTGTGAAGTAACTTGGCCTGCTGTGTGTTTAGGACGGGTTTTGTGTGTACTAATAGGATGGTGGCCATTTTATTTCTCCTAATAATTGCTCCCTAGACAAAATGAGCCATTATAACTAATGAAAGGTATTTTGGAATATATTTATAATAAAGTAATCAGACCTTTACAACATGTTTGTGAAAGTGCTTCATAGCATAATGAAAGAAGATTTCAAGGGACCTCAGAAGAAGTGTTGTTGATGCTCATCAGGATGGAAAAGGTTACAAAACCATCTCTAAAGAGTTTGGACTCTACCAATTCATAATCAGGCAGATTGTGTACAAATGGAGGAAACTCAAGACCATTATTACCCCCGCCCCAGGAGACGTCTGGTTGACCAACAAAGATCATGCCAAGAGCAAGGAGTGTAATAGTCCGTAAGGTTAAAAGGAATGCAAAGTAATCTCTAACCAACTAAAGGCCTTTCTCACATTAGCACATCAAGAGGCAATCAGGAGGCAATTGAACAACAATGGTGTACATAGCAGGTGTGCAAGAAGACAGCTGCTGCTCTCGAAAAAGAACATTGCTGCCTGTCTGCAGTTTGCTAAAGATTACCTGGACACACCTGAAGGCTGTTGGAACAGTGTTTTGTGGACAGATGAGACTAAAATAGAATTTTCTGTTTTTTTATGAGAAATGTTATGTTTGGAGAAAGGAAATCACTGCATTCCAGCATAAACCCCTCGTCCTATCTGTGAAACACAATGGTGTAGTATCACGGTTTAGGCCTGTTTTGCTGCATTTGGGCCAAGACAGCTTGCCATCATTGATGAAACCATGAAGTCTGAATTATAAATCATAGAAAATTCATAAAATAATTTTTAATGATGATTAAAGTAGATCAAACAAAACTTGATTGAAAAGTACATATATGTTATAAAAATTGTCCTGAGCTGCCAAGCCTTTCGTAAACATAAATTTGGAGATCAAGGTCCCAGAGTGTGGATCAGGGCAGTTTCTAGGGAATTTTGCCAACAGGGCGAAAAATACGAAAGCGACCCCCCCTTCAAATCACGTTTAAAGTGACTTTACTTTCTAATGAAGAGATTAAAACACATTTTAAAAGAATCAGTTACCCAAGGTAAACCCAGTGACTTCAGTTTCTTCACTTTCCTTTTCTTTTCAGTTTGGTCCAGAAGCTCATGCGCAGACGTTTTTGGTCAAGGGTGCGGAGCCCTCTCTGCCACATAAAGAGACAAGACTATTAATAAATGGCGCAGGGTAGAGGAGGTCTGCTACAGATTCTGCATTATGGACCAGGGAATTCAGCTTATACCTTGTTTCTGCAGTCCGCCCCGACCCTAAATAGCAGGCATCCCCAAACTGCGGCCCTCCAGATGTTGCAAAACTACAACTCCCAGCATGCCAGGACGGCCTACAGCTATCAGCCTACAGCAGGGCATGGTGGGAGTTGTAGTTTTACAACAGCTGAAGGGCCGCAGTTAGGGGATGCCTTCTCTATAGCAAATAACCCCCCTATATAGCTGCCCCCTTTAACATTACCACCCTGTATGTCCACCAATACTATGCCCGGAGCTGCCCCACGTGCATACATTAGTTTACTATCCAACTGCTGAGAACGTAATAAAATAATAAAAGTAGTAAAACTTTTTTGATCCCACCACTCACTTGTCAATCACAGTATCTCCCCTCATACACTGAGCACCCCCATCCTCCACAGTATCTCCCCTCATACACTGAGCACCCCCATCCTCCACAGTATCTCCCCTCATACACTGAGCACCCCCAGCCTCCACAGTATCTCCCCTCATACACTGAGCACCCCCATCCTCCACAGTATCTCCCCTCATACACTGAGCACCCCCATCCTCCACAGTATCTCCCCTCATACACTGAGCACCCCCATCCTCCACAGTATCTCCCCTCATACACTGAGCACCCCCATCCTCCACAGTATCTCCCCTCATACACTGAGCACCCCCATCCTCCACACAGCATCTCCCCTCATACACTGAGCACCCCCATCCTCCACACAGTATCTCCCCTCATACACTGAGCACCCCCATCCTCCACAATATCTCCCCTCATACACTGATCACCCCCATCCTCCACAATATCTCCCCTCATACACTGAGCACCCCCATCCTCTACACAGCATCTCCCCTCATACACTGAGCACCACCCATCTCCCCTCATGTACTGAGCCCCCATCTCCCCTCATATACTGACCCCCCCATCTCCCCTCATATACTGAGCCCCCCATCTCCTCTGTGCCGGTAAATGCTGCAGCCATAAAGAAGAGGGCAAGCGGTGAGTACAGCTAGTGCAGGGGGTGCTGTAGTCACTGTTCCTTCAGCCTCCTTCACTAATGGGCGCTTGTAGAAGCACTCATTAGCTGAGTCTTGGTCCTGCTGCTGATCAGCACACCAGTGCCAGCGCCCCCTTCTGCATGTTAAAGTGATGCGCCCCGTGCGGTGGCACCCCTTGCCCGGCTCTAGAAACGGCCCTGGTGAGGATCAACAGTGGAGAGGAACGGAATCCATATTACTTAAGGTTTGATGTGAAGTTTCCACAGTCAGTGCAGCCGTCTACTAGGAAACTTTAGGGCACCTTATGCTTCCCTCTGCCGACAAGCTTTATGGAGATGCTGATTTAATTTTCCAGGAGAACTGGCCACCTGTCCACACTGCCAAAAGTACCAAAACCTGGTTTAATAACCACAGTATCACTGTGCTTGATTGGCAGCAAACTCGCCTGACCGTATTGTCAAGAGGAAGATGAGAGACACCAGACCCAACAATGCAGACGAGCTGAAGGCTGCTATCAAAGCAACCTGGGCTTCCATAACACCTCTGCAGTGCCACAGGCTGATCACCTCAATGCCAAGCCGCATTGATGCAGTCATTCATGTAAAAGAAGCCTTGGCCAAGTACTGAGTGCATTTACTGTACACACTTTTCAGTAGGCAAAAATTTCTGTATTAAAATTATTTTTAATTGGTCTTATATAATATTTTAATTTTCTGAGATACTGACTTTTGGGTTTTCATTAGCTGTAAGTCATAATTATCAACATTAAAAGAAATGTTTAAAATAGATCACTCTGTGTGTAATGAATCTATAGAATACATGAGATTGTGGGTCATGCAGCAAGACTATGTTGTTCTACCAAAGAAAGGTTACAGAAGAATAAAGTTAAAGTTTTGGAATGGCCAAGTCAAAGTCCTGACTAAAGATGAGCAAAGTATTCAAAAATTCGCTGAATTTTACAAAAAAATTTGCTTTGTGATAAATTACTTTGCCGCTCCCTGTCATTGTACCCCTCAGATGCCAAAATCAGCTATGACAGTAAAAACATAGGGGGGAATTTATCATTAGGAGAATATTTGAAGTCAGTTTTGCTTGCATCTATGTTGGAGTACTTTGTGCCACATTTATCAAACGTCACAGGTTGTTTGATAAATGTGACTTGTCCTTAAACCTAACACTTCTGTCTAGAGAAGCTCCTCCACTTTTCCTACTCCACCCTCCTCCTGGAGTGAGATTGCGACTATTTTGCAACTTTTTTTAAAAAGTCGCAATGATAAATCTGGAGTGAAACTCATTAACATAGCTAACCACACCCACTTTTCCACCCATATTACAAACTGGAGTGAGTGGTGTACACATGCAAAAAGTCGCAAAAAAATGCGCAAAAAAGTCGCAAAAGCCCTATCGTGCGACTTTTTGAAGACAGAATTCTGGAGTGAAGGTGTGATAAATCAGGGCCATAGTGTAATTTTTTTTTAAAAAAATGAAATCATACTTGTCTCATCCATTTGCTTACGACATGCTGGCCACCACCATCTTGATTCAAGATCTGGTTCAAAATCTTGCATGGCTGGTGATAATGTCATCTTGTGCAAGATCTTCAATCAAGATGGCGCCGGCTGAATAAGGGAAGTATAATTTATTTATTTAATTTTTTTTGTTTTTTACACCATTTCTGGGAAAATCAATTCGCTACCACAAAGCACAAGGAAGTTTGTCTTTGCATCAAATCGAATTTTCCCTGACATTGGAATCAAAGTCAACTTCGTTCAACACCAGTCCTGACCTTAATACAATAGAATTGTTGTGAAATGAACTAAAGCATGCAGTCCATGTGAGAAAATCCACCAACATAAGTTAAACTCCTTTTGTATGCAGGAACGGGCTAAAATTCCTCCAAAACGATATGGAGGTCTCATCTGAGCTAAGATGGAGGTTTGATCTGTCGTTTGATATGGGAATCTGATGTGGGGTCTGACAATAATAATTATGCATGTGTAGCAACTGCACAATAAAAATCACCAGGATAACAATATGTTTTGTTAGATATTTCCTTTTTTTTAGTTTATTTTGTTCTAAACAGGGAATATATCACTCAATGCCTGAAAAAAAACCAAAGGTTAATGTTTATCTCTCTAGGTTGTAAGTAGCTGAACTGCGCACTTGTCTATTTTTAACAGCACCATGCAGGCATTTTCCATCTGTGGTGACCATGTTTTCAAAGAAAACCGTAGTACTACATCAATGTATTACCTGACAGTGCATTAAACATGAAATAAAATCAATGCCCTGGTAAGTGTGATGTCCCATCCCTGGTCACATGCACCACTGCACTCATTCACTGGCGATCAGCAGTGATACGACTCCTCAAGCAGCACTTGACCACTTATTATAAGGGTTATCTCATGATTAATATAACATGAAAATAAGTTATCATATAGTACTTGATAATCTCTTTCTAACAAAGCTAGAACCTGCCCCACACGTCACATGGATCTAGATATCCATACCTCCCAACCGTCCCAGATCTAGCGGGACAGTCCCGGATTGCAGTGGCTGTCCCGCTGTCCCGGTATGGGGGAGCTATGTCCCGGTTTGTAGAAGCTGTCTCTGCATTCATAGGATGCAGAGACAGTTTCCTGTTACATGAAGAAGCAGACAGCCGAATCGGCTCCCTCCCGTCCCGTCTGCAGTTCTCCGTACCTCTGGTCTGGGCAGGGGGCCGAGCTGGACAACAGTCAGACTTGGCTCCGCCCCCTCCAAATAAGAGAAGCCGATGTCCTGCTGGTGATGCTGCTGCTAGGAAGAAGGTAAGTATATGGTTTTAATTTTTTTTAACTTTCTGTGAAAGGCACAATGTGGGCAGATTACTGGGGGCACAACATATTACTGGGGGGCACATTACTGGGGGAAAAACATATTACTGGGGGCACAGCTGGGTATATTACTGGGGGCACATTGTGGGCATATTTCAGTGGGGCACAATGTTTGCATATTACAGTGGGGCACAATGTGGACATATTACAAGGGGGCACAATGTGGGCATATTCCTGGGGGGCACAGCTGGTCACATTACTGGGGGAACATAACTGGGCATATTCCTGGGGGGCACAGCTTGGCATATTACTGGGGACACATAACAGGGCATATTACTGGGGGCACAGCTAGGCATATTAATGGGGGCACATAACTAGGAAATATTTACTATGTGGAGCAGTAAGGGGACTGGGTGAGATTAGGTTATAATGGGCGGAGTTAGGGGTGTGGCCTAGTGCTGGAAAATTTTGCTGCGGCACGCTAAGCGAGCTGCACAATGTGTCTCTCTTTGTCCCTTTACAAAGTTGGGAGGTATGGATATCTCCCCATTCATTGCTTCAATTGCTCTGTTAGGTTTATATCACTCTAACAGCTTAGGGGGCATGCACTCTCTCTAAGGGGGGCGTGTCGATTCTATAGTCTATCCTACTGTCATACAAGCCAGCCAATAAGAATCAGCGCATTAGAAGCCACTCCTTCTCACCAGCACTGAACTCTAGTTGGACATTCTGAGAGGAAATAAGAAGAACACCAGGGGGCGCTATAACATGCATGTAACAGTAATAGCTAGTCAGAGATCCATTTTTAAAATAAATCCAATAGAAAACCTGCTATAATATGGGCAAGCTAGCAAAGCAAATTGATATTTAATTGTGGGGCAGCCTCTAAGAAATGAGTTGGCCCCTCCTCATCTTTCAACATCTACACAATCAATTACACATCTATATCTATTTAGTCTTGCAATTTTTAGTCACCTTAAGGACAAAGCTTTGAAATCACAGTTGACATCTTCACTAATTGTAGTTGTCCACTCTCCCTTTTCTTTTCTATCCAGCCCAGACCGCCCTGATGACTTCTTCAAACCATGACTCATCTTTGTAGAGTTTGTTGTCTAGACATCCTTGGCTCCTTGTTTTTCTAGCACTCTTACTTTACCTGGTGTATTGTACAGTGCCCCCAAATTTTGTACTTCAAAAATATTGGATGAGGATCATGAAAAAAAAATCCAGCAAAAGAAATACTGGTGTTATAATTATAATTACCACCAAAACAATAGCACAACACAAATATTGACCACAAAATAATAATGTCAGACAGATAGTTCTAGACAGTAACCTAATAGTAATAGTACCCCAGAGAGTAATAGTGACATCCTGTATGCTGCAAACAAATAAAATGACACCTACATAAATGAAATAAAATCCCCTCTGTGCCCCACAGAAAGTTAATTATCGACTTTGATGCTCCCAACATTAATAGTAGACTTGAAAATAAAAAAGATACTTAACCACATTCCTACACAGCTGCTTCTCTGGCCTAAGCTGTCCATATCTTGGTGCAATACAGTGCAATACAGTGACATCACTGTGCCACCTGCATATGGACGCTAAGAGGATCGGTGAAGGCATGACAATACTAGCCAACACCATAACACTGTCCAAAACCAGTTTACACCAATACTTGCACTTTAAAGTGGCCACATAGACACAATGCACTCTTGAAAAGTTAAAGGAGTTCTCCAGGAATCATTTAAAATGGCCATCAGCAACCTGTCCTACAATGTGAGTAGGACAGGTTGCCACTACTTGCAGAGCTACCTGGGGGGATGTGACAGGGCAAGACTTCACAGTACACTACACTGCTCTACAGTAGATGGTAATTATTAAAGATGAGCGAATACTAAAATATTCGTGTGCTCGGTACTCGGAACGAATTTTTCCGAATATTCGTATATTCGTACGTAAAAACAAATCCTATTGAAGTCAATGGGAGATACGAATATTTTTGCAGGGGACCAAAGTTCGTTGCAGGCAAGGTTGCCTAAACACCTGAAAACCTCTGACAGTGATGAAAACACAACGTAAATGGATAGGGAAGACCAGGGGAAGCATGCATGGAGCAGGCAGAGACAGTGTAAGGAGCGACATGACCTTGTCCGATAAAGCGTACGCTATTGCTACTGTACGCTACTATACGCTTTACTCTGTACGCTGTTGCGTACGAATTACAGTTTTGCGAATACACGCACGACGCTACGCCACGGCGCACAGTCCTCAGAGGAAGATGGCAGGCAATCGTAGGCGTTCCTCTGCATTCAGCTCTGAGGAGCTGAAATATATAGTTAATAAGATGGACAGGCTGAAGTATGATGGCACCCACCAACACCCGCATCAACAAAAAAAGGAAATTGTGGAGCAGGTGATTCGAGGTCTGCGCCATCATTTTCAAATTGTACGGACCCCAGGCCAGGTCCAACGTAAATGGTCGGATTTGAAGTTAAAGTGCCCAGAGCGGCTGAGTCATATCCGGGAGAGATACGAGAGGGTGAGTAATAAAATATTTGAAAAGTAAAAACATGTTAAAAAATTAGTTTAGGCCCCATTCACACGACCGTATGAATGGGGCCGTATGTATCCGCAAATTTGCGGATACATACCGCCCCATTCATTTCAATGGGGCCGGGAGCCGCGGCACGGAGCTAGCTCCATGCCGTGGCTCCTTTGCAGCATGCTCTATAGTTGTCCATGCGCAAGGACAACTATAAGCATTTTCAATGGGGCCGCCCGGCATGTGTTCCGAGCGCACGGAACACACGCCCGGCGGCCCCATTGAAAATGCTTATAGTTATCTGTGCGCACGGACAACTATAGAGCATGCTGCAAAGGAGCCATGGCTCCCGGCCCCATAGAAGTCAATGGGGCTGTATCTATCCGCAATTTTGAGGATAGATACGGCCCCATTCACATACGGTAGTGTTAATGAAGCCTTACTGTATTGTATATATACCAGTGCCAATAATGAAAACTGTATAGAAGGACAACATGGGTGTGCGTAGTGCGCTGCAGCAATTTTCTTTCATGCTAGGCCACGCCTCTAACTCCACTCAAACAAGTGAAGGTATATTCTCAGATATGTGACCCTTCACAGTAATTTGCCTTAGGCTACTTTCACATATGTGGCGGTGATCCGGCAGGCTGTTCTGCAGTATCTGTCCTGCCAATTGCCAGTGTTGTGGTCGGATCAGTGCCATCCTCTGTTTTTGTTAAAGGGGCTGGCCGTTCTCCCATTTGTATCAGGCAAATGCACTAGTGTGAAAGAAAGTCCCCTTAGATATATGCCCCTTCATAGTTAGCGCTGCCTCCTAAAAGATGTGCTCAATGCTGCAGCTAATGTGTCTGGAGTGGGCGATATAAAATATATTCCCACGATAACGATATTAAGAAATTTATCACAATAAATACCCATTTAGAAGAAATAAAACACTTGGGCCACAAGGAGAAGACATAATACTGTATGGGGGCCACAAGGAGAAGACATTATACTGTATGGGGGCCACAAGGAGAAGACATTATACTGTATGGGGGCAGCCACAAAGAGACATTATACTGTATGGGGGCCACAAGGAGACATTATATTGGACGTCAGGGAAGGTGAAGGGACTGCTCCCTGCTTACCGTCACCCGTCTCTGCTTCCTATGGATGCAAAGACAGCTGACCACGGGACATAGCCACCCGTTCCTGGACACAGCCGATAAAATCCTGACTGTCCCGCCAAATCCGGAATGGTTGGGACTGGAGCTATGGTATACTAGTGCATTGTATGTGCTGTATGCCTGTATTCATATTTGTTATGTTTGTACCTGCAGAATGTGACACACAATCTTTTAGTCATTCATTCAAGCCTCCACCCCTCCCAACAAATGCTCCCTCCATCAATTATGCACCCCAGATATTCTATGATGATCCCTTCACATGAAATGCCCACTCCACATCATATTGCCCTCCTCTTACCCATAATATCTTCATAGTAGTATAAAGTGTTAGTATTAAAACGGTCATCATCATAACAATTGTGTATGGATTTATCTTGCAGAGCAACGTCAACGACGTCACGAACGTCGCCGGCAGCGTCGTGCCCGGATGGCCCCTGAAGGACCTTCTATAATGTGTAAACATATTTAATTTATTTTTAATCCAGGCTATGTGGGAGTGCAGCAGCAGGGATATAAGAGCACTAGTGGTTAGGATTGGAATCCAGCCCCAAACTATTCACATGTATCAACATCAGAATAATACAACTGTTCATTTGAGTTGAATGTAATGCCATTATTTTAATTTTGACAGCTGCTGCACCACAGAGGAGCTCCTCTGCCCCTCCACCCCACCCTGAGAGGAGCCCACCGGCCCCTAATACACCACCTGCCCAGCTACCTGAGGTAGAAGGTAGGTAAAATAAAAAATTTAATGGGTGGAACTTCTGTCTTCAAAATATAAACTAAATTTATGCTTTATCTTTTGTAGCTCCAACCGTCAGGGAGGAAGCTGAGTTTTCCCCAGGACCCTGGGAGGAACACCCAGTATGGATATCCCGTAAGTACGAACCCCTAATTAACTGAAGTGTAATATTTTCAAGCACTAGGATCATGCCACCCAACATGTTATTGATAACTAGACTGTGAACACATTA
>ONZH01024896.1:0-141801 GCA_900303285.1 Rhinella marina
TTCACTGATCTGTAATACACGGTGAAGTGAGTTGGGAAAAAAAATTTCATCAGCCTGCTATATACCTCACAGTCTGTAGATACCGTATTGAATCTTTACAATTATAATAATATAATACTGCTACTGTGCACATGGAGAACCCCAGGGTCAGGGGGAGAGGGGGAAATGCTGGGAGAGGTGGAAGAGGTGGTCGTGGAGGGAGAGGTGGGAATCGTGGTGGTGCTGTGGTCAGCGGTGATGACCGTGGTGTGCGTGGTGACACAGTGCCGGCTGCTGTGGGTACAGTGGAAACACGTAAGCTCAGGGTGCCTGGTCAACTCCAGAAGTTGGTAGGGCAGCGTCCTACAACTCTGACAGACCCCAAACAACAATGGGAGGTGGTTCAGTGGATTGCAGAGAGCACGTCCAGCCACGTTTCGTCTGCCCCCTCATCCAGCCAGTCGACTTCTCTGAGCCAGGGTGTCTGTCCTCCAACTCGCCCTCCTTCTCCCCAGCCAGAACCCTCTAGGGGTATGTCCCACGGACAAAATTTATCCATGGAACTCTTCAGCCACCACTTCCCTGATGTGCCAGTGAACGAGCTGCTATGCCCTGATTCTCAGGACCTTTTGCTGTCTCCAGGTTATGAGAGTGGGGAGTTAGCAGTGGCGTCTGAGGAGCTGGTGGAAGATGGCGACGAGACACTGTTGTCGGAGGTAGTTGTCAGGGACGTCACTGTGGAGTCTGAGGAAGACCTGGGGGATGATGAGGGGACAGATTCTACTTGGGTGGATGAGGCAACTGGAGGCAGTGGTTCAGACTGTGAGACGACATCAGCACCACAAGCTGTTGAGAGAGCCAGAGGGCTGCGACGAGGGAGAAGCCAGGGCCGAGTCACTACTTCCCCAAGTGCTCCTAGAGGTCACGCTCCAGCCCGTACTATGCGCCACTCCTTAGTTTGGGAGTACTTTAAGGATGATGAGGCCGATCCTCGTTTGGCGGTGTGCAAGCTGTGCCACACGTCAATGAGCAGGGGTTCAAAACGCAACAACCTGACCACTAGTAGCCTGCGCAAACATTTGGAGAGAAAACACCCCACCAAATGGTTTGCACTTCTGTCAGCTGGTGACGTTGACACAGTTAGTCCAGCAACTGTGTCTCGTCCAAGCCAGGACGTTGCAGCCTCCAGCCCCATCTTCCTCCCTCTCCTCCACTCATGTGTCCCAGTGCGGCGTTCAACTGTCTCTACCGCAGACATTTGAACGCAAGCGCAAGTACGCAGCCACCCACCCCCATGCGCAAGCTCTAAATGTGCACATCGCCAAGCTGATTAGTTTGGAAATGTTGCCATACAGGCTTGTGGAGACAGAATCCTTCCGCAACCTTATGGAGGCGGCAGCCCCCCGTTACTCTGTCCCCAGCCGACACTATTTTGCCCGATGTGCCGTCCCCGCCCTGCACCGGCATGTGTCTGAGAACATCGCCCACGCTCTCAAAAACGCGGTTTGTGGTAAAGTCCACATGAGCACAGATACGTGGACGAGTACCGGTGGCCAGGGACATTACATCTCCCTCACGGCACATTGGGTCAATCTGGTGGAGGCTGGGTCAGAGACCGATCGTGGGGCTGCACATGTGCTACCCACACCACGAATTGCGGGACATAGTTCCATCTGTGTGTCTCCGGCACATTATGCCTCCTCCTCCCCCAAAGTGGCAGTTATGCCCCAATCGTCAAGTCTCATTTCCTCGATGGCCAGCAGTTTCAGCACTGTGGTAGGGAAGCGGCAGCAGGCAGTCCTGAAACTGCTGAGCCTGGGGGATAAGAGGCACACGGCTGAAGAGCTCTTACAGGGCATCAGGGGGCAGACCAATGTGCGGCTGGCGCCGCTGAACCTTCAGCCAGGACTGGTGGTCTGCGATAATGGGCGTAACCTGGTGGAGGCTCTGCATCTTGGTGGGCTGACTCGCGTGCCATGCATGGCCCACGTGCTCAACTTGGTGGTCCAGCGGTTCCTCAAGACCTACCCCCAGTTGAGTGAGTTGCTTACCAAGGTGCGGCGCATATGCGCCCATTTTCGCAAGTCCACCACTGATGCCGCGACCCTCAGGACTGTGCAAGGGCGGCTACAACTCCCTGTTCACCGGCTGCTGTGTGACGTTCCCACGCGTTGGAATTCGACGTTACACATGCTAGCCAGGGTGTACCAACAACGCAGGGCAGTTGTAGACTGCCAGCTGATCCCCCGAGGTGGTAGTCAGGCCAGTCAGCTTCCTCATGTCTATGCTGAGGAGTGGACGTGGATGGCTGGCATCTGCCAGGTCTTAGGTCCCTTTGAGGAGGCAACAGAGATGGTCAGTGGTGATGCACACATCATCAGTGTCACCATCCCTCTGTTGTGCCTCATCCAGAACTCCTTGAGGAACCTAAGATCTGAGGATTCAGCAGTGTCACAGGAGGTGGGGGAAGACAGTGACATTGAGAGCACCCTGTTGTCAGTTTCGCAGCGCGAAACTGAGGAGGAGGAAGAAACTCTTGGGCACCATGCATCAGGGGGTGATTCCATGCTACCTGTTGAGCGGGTATGGGCTGAGGAGGATGAATTGGGGTCGGAGGAAGGGGGGAAGGAGGAGATGGAGAGTCCGCTAAGTGAGGAGGCTGAAGGCTTGCGTGTTGGCACAGTAGGGCACATGGCAGACTTTATGTTTGGCTGTCTTTGTCGTGATCCCCGGGTCAAGAGGATACTGTCCACCAATGACTATTGGGTGTACACCCTCCTTGACCCACGCTACAAGGACAACTTTGCCCAACTTATACCCGTGGAGGAAAGGAGCATCCGAGTCGCTTTCTACCACAAGGCCCTGGTTCAGAAACTGCTACATGCCTTTCCAGACCAGTCGAGCAACAGGGGGCGGACTGCAGTGGCTGAAGTTGGAGAGGAGAGGAGGCGGAAAGTCAGTGTAGGCGCCAACGGCAGGGGTACACTATTCCATGCTTTTGCCAAGTTTCTTAAACCCCAGCAAGACAGTACGACACAGCCACAGGGCAGGCAGAGCAGGGCGGAACAGTACCGCAAGATGATGAGGGAGTATGTCGCGGACCAGACCGACGTCCTGACCGATAACTCCACGCCATATAATTACTGGCTGGCCAAGCTGGACAGGTGGCCAGGACTTGCGCAGTACGCTCTTGAGGTGCTTGCCTGCCCTGCTGCAAGTGTACTGTCTGAAAGGGTTTTTAGTGCTGCCGGGGGTATCATTACGGACAAACGGATGCGCCTGTCCACCGACAACGCCGACATCCTCACGTTCATCAAGATGAACAGGTCATGGATATCCCCCCAGTTCTCATCCCCACCTCAGGCTACCTCCTAAATTGCTTGCTTTCCTCCTCCTCCTCTTCATCTGAGTTGCATATGCAGCAATTTTTCAGGAAAGTCATCCGGCTTCCTATTAACAATTTTTCAGGAAAGTCATCCGTCTTTCTACTAACAATTTTTCAGGAAAGTCATCCGGCTTTCTAAAAACAATTTTTCAGGAGTCATGCGACTTTGTAACCAAATTTTTTATGAAAGGCCATGGGGTTCTATACACACAGTGCTGACGGAAGCCCATCAGCCTTTCTAAACACAATGCCCACTGCCTCTCCCAAGCGGTTGTGGTGCTGATGTTGCCTCACACTTAAAATTGATCTGTTCCGCTCTCTTCCTCGGGCTGTCTGCAGAGAAGGCGGACGCTCCAAACCGGTATCATGGCGGCTCTCCGGACCCTCATTAAGCCCAGGATCGTCAAGAAGCGGACGAAGAAGTTCATCTGCCGACGAAGAAGTTCATCCGCCACCAATCAGACCGTTATGTAAAGATTAAGTGTAACTGACGTAAACCCAGAGGTATTGACAACAGAGCCCGCAGGAGGTTCAAGGGGCAGATCCTGATGCCCAACATTGGGTACGGTAGCAACAAGAAGACCAAACACATGCCCACAGGGTTCTGCAAATTCCTGGTCCTCAATGTCAAGGAGCTCGAGGTTCTGTTGATGAGCAACAGTCCTTCTGTGCAGAAATCGCCCACAACGTCTCCTCAAAGAACCGAAAGACCACTGTGGAGAGAGCGGCACAGCTCGCCATCAAAGTGACGAACCCCAACGCCAGACTGCGCAGCGAAGAGAACGAATAAATATCTCTGTGGTTATTTGTGCTAAATAAAAGTTAAATAAACACACAAAAAAAAAAAATTGATCTGTTCCTGTGCCTGATCCACCCAAGTTGAATCTGTCCCATCATGAGAAGGTCCCCTCAGGGAGTCCCCACTGTAACTTGCTTCACTTTCAACTACCTCACCCCCCGACACCTGTGTCTCGCCATTGTCCACCACCTCCTCAGACAACACTGGTAAATCCCCACTGTCAGCACACTGAGACTGCAAAAGGTCTTGCGAATTGGGGCAGAGAATGTTCTGGGGTAGCACATCAGAGAAGGGGTGACTATGGGGTTCCAGGGAGTACGTGACCACATGCAATCTCCATCCAAAAAGTCATACTGAGGCTCACCACCATGCTTTACACTGCAATCTTATTGAAAGACAGACAATCAGGGGTTCACCGCCAGGTTGTCAGGCAGCATTTTTAAGTGGGTCACCATTACAGTGTCCCTGAAAATTGCCTTGGGGTCATCACCAGACTATTGGCCAGATTTAGAAAAAATGGTGCAATTAGGGAGCCTCAGAGGCATCCCTACATGCTGCCCCTGGTGTTTCCTATCCATTTCCAAGGTGATTCCATCTTTTTCTGAGGTTTTCACATGTTGGGGCAAACTTGACTGTGCAGAACCTTTGGCCCCTGCAAAAATATTCGGGTCTCCCATAGACTTTAATGGGATTCGTGATTCGGCTCGAACCCACGAATCCCACGGAAAATTCGGGCCGAATTCCGAATCCCCGAATATTTTAGGATTCGATCAACTCTACTATTTATATAATCAACAAAGGAAGTTATGGAAGACACATCGCCTGTCCAAATGAACAGGAGATCGTCGATGAATCTTCCATACCATTGAATGCAACCACTGTATGGATTACCTAAACCAAAAAGAAACTTCTCCTCCCAAAAAAGACATAACCAAATTGACCAGAGAAGGGGAAAATTTAGCTCCCATTGAAACGCCACTGATTTGCAAATAAAAAAAATTATCAAAATAATAATAATGTGTCAGTAAAAAGGAGGTGACCGCCACTATATATTGTCTCAGCTCTAAAGTATAATCACTATAGCAATTCAAATGATGTTCCAATGCCATAATTGCCACACTGAAAGGAATACTAGTATACAAAGATACTACATCGCAGGTAAGCCAGACATAAGACTCTCTCCAGTCCATATCATAAAAAGCCTTCAATACATCAGTTGTGTCTTTTAGTTATCCAGGGACTCTGTGAAAAAGGGGCTGTAACAATGAGTCTAGCCTCTCACTCAATTTTTCAGTAACCTATACCGGACACTATCGGTCGCATGGGAGGAGGAAATTCATTTTTATGAGTTTTTGGTAGAGCATGTAAAATTGGTGTGATTGGATGATCTGGTTTTAAATTGTCAGATTGCCTTTCCGATATGGCACCACAATTTAAACCCTCATTAAGTAAGGACAAATACTGGCTAGAAAATGTATCAATAGCATTGCCCGACAATCTTCTATATGTTGTGGTGTCAGACAGCAAACTGGCAACCTGATCACAGTAATCCTGTTTGTTCATAACAACTACTGAACCGCCTTTGTCTGACATCTTAATGGTTAAATTATCCATAGCCATTAACTCTTTCAATGCTTGCTTAAAAGACAATGGAAAATCCTCAAAATATTGAGAAGAATCTTTGGAAGAATTAAATCATTCCACCAAATCTATTTCCACCATTGATTGAAAGCGATCCATGCCCATAGTGCGTGAGCTGGTTGGATAAAAATATCTATTCTTTATTTTGAATTGAGTGGCTTGGCTCGTGTTCACATTGGTGGAAACATCATCAGACAATTCCTTGAGACATAATAATGAAACTTGCTCCTGGAAGGAAAGATTGACATACTCATTAACATCTGTGGACCTTGGATTCATTTGCATACCATGCTCATTGAAAAAATGGCATTTTACCGTGAGATCACGGATAAATTTATTGATGTCACATAAAGTGCTGAATATGTCAAAATTGCCAGCAGGAGCAAAATTACTCATGACAAGTTACATTTCAAATGACCTTCTCTATATACCTGTGAACAACCAATCACACTCCTAATTAGAGTCACATGTGACACAGGGAAGGCAACATGCAAAACATGGACTTAAAAAACCAATGATCAAAAGAAAAAAAAAATTCCCTTTTTCTTTATTTTTTCTCTTTCTTTCCTTTTTTTCTTTATATATAATTGTGCTGAAAAACAACTATGTGATATACAAAAAATAAAAACATCAATAATAAAAATTATCGATATTGCAGAACCACATCATATTTTCTGTTCAGGCCAGAGGGAGAGCAAGTCCCTAATTCAAAAATCCAAAAGGCCTCCCGACTTAGGAGTTTTCTTCTCCAATCACCTCCCCTAATGGGTTGCATAAGTCTCTCCGCTCTCTGAACAGCAAGAGATGATGTGTCTCCTTTATGTTCAATAGCAAAATGCATACTGACTGCAAATGTTTATTGAGGACCTTACCTTCATAACAGGAGATGGGAGAGTCTAAAGTGTGGGGTTGTGGGATACCTTCTTCCAGAACAGAAGTGGGGCCTTCGTCAAATTGGAGATGTCTGCAGGGACTCCCTCGTCGAGGCGGGTCAAAATCAGAGCCTGGGTCTATGAAAAACCTGCTACTTCCTCTTCAATATGCACATACAGTTTTGTATTAGGCTGCTTGTACCAATCGATTATCCTTCAAAATTGTATGGCTCCATAAAGCTTCTCCATATCAGGGAAACTGACTCTTTGTATTTAGGTTGAGCTAGTGTAGTGAATGCTATCCTACAGAGGCCGCTATTCCAAACATATTTCAGAAATAGACTACGGATCTTAAGGAGAAAGGAGCGAGGCAAGAATATTGGAAGGACTTGGAACAGAAATAAAAGTCTAGGAACTATTAGCATTTTCAACAAGTTTACTCTGCCGAACCATGAAATGTAAGGAATTTTCCACAATTTTATTGTATCTTCAATCTTTCTGAGAAGGGGTATGTAGTTCAATAAGTACCAATTGCTGGGGGTTTGAAGATAGTTGTATCCCCAGATACGGTATGGAGGATGAGGACCATACAAGAGGGGATTTAGCCTTTGCTCTATCAATAGACTGGGACACGCATGAGATGTTTAGAGCATGGGATTTGGAAGGGTTGATTTTAAAGTTGGAGAGGCCTTAAAACATTTCGAAGATCTCAAAAAATATAGGAAAGGAAGTTTGCGGATTAGATGTTAAGATAAGGAGATCGTCAGCGAAAGTAACTGTCAGGTGGTGTTTCAACTGTACTTGGATGCCCTGGATACCTGGGTGTTGTCTAATATGTTGGATTAAGGTTTCAATGGTAAGGACAAAAAGTAGGGGAGATAAAGAACAGTCTTGTTGCGTCCCATTCTATATTTGAAAAGGGGAGGAGAGGGTGCCATTAATCCTTATAGATACTGATGGGCCTTTGTACAACGCAAATATAACCTTCACGAACTTGTCTGGGATCCCGAATTTAAGTAAAGCTTTCCATGAACACCCAGTCTATCCTATCAAAGGCTTTCTCTGCGTCAGTAGAGAGCAAAGCCAAGGGGATCTTTTTATGTTACGCATAGTGAATGATATGGAGAACCCGAAAAGTGTTGTCTTTCCCTTCTCTGCCCTTAATGAAGCCCACTTGTTCAGGATTGATCAATAGAGGAAGGAGAGGCTGCAAGCAGTTCGCAAGAAGTTTTGCATATAATTTAATGTCCGCATTTAGCAGAGAGATAGGACGATAACTGCTACAGAGTTTGGCATCTTTACCCTCCTTGGGAATTACTGTGATGTGAGCCATTAATGTTTGAGTTGGGAAGGTCTTGCCTTCAGCCGCAACAGAAAAAGCAAGGAGTAGAGGGGGAAGCAGTATGTCCGAAAAGGCCTTATAATAGCCCACCGGAAGTCCATCCGGGCCCGGGCACTTCCCCGTTGGGGTGTCTTGTAAAGCTTTTTGCAGTTCCTGGAGACTAAAGGGTGACTGTACTGATGTCATTTGTACAGGGGAGGGGTTAGGTAGATGAAGAGAAACCAAAAACTGCTCTATAGATTCACATCTAGCAGGGGAGCTTGCTGCATCTTCCAATCTTAAGTTATAAAGAGAAGCATAGAATTCCTCGAATTAAGTATCAATATCTTTAGTGGTTAAGTGGGAAGAGCCTGTTGAATCTCTAATTTCCTTAATATACTACTTAATGTTCCTTTCTCTTTTTTTGCCATAAGGGCCATAATACGAGAGCCTCTATTCCCATGCATATAAATGTTATGTTTTGCATATAAATAGGCCCTAGTGGCTTTTAGGTTAAGCAATTGGTTTAATTTTTCTCGAGCAGCAGTTATCTCAGCTAGTGTCTGAATGGCTAAGGATTGTTTGTGCAAGCCTAGTTTAGTAATTTTCTCTAATAACTCGTTCAATTCTTGCCTCTTCTGTTTTTTCACAAAAAAACCCAGGGAAATTAATTCTCCTCTGATGACTGATTTGTGAGCCTCCCATACAACTGTAGGAGATATCGACAGGGAAGCATTTTCTTTAAAGTATTGGGTAATAGCTTTTTTGGATTTTCTGTTTGTGTGCAGTATTACGTAGGAAGTTATCATTAAAACACCATGAGCCAACTCTTTTTGAAAGTGACTCAATTAGGATTGTCATAGAAAAAAGAGCGTGGTCCGAGATGCCAATGTTACCTATGCTAGCTCTTTTAAGGAGGGAAGATAGTAGGTAGATATGTATAAGTAGTCTATCCTTTCATAGGTATTATGGGCTTCAGAATAGAAAGTGTAATCTCTACCTTGTGGGTGCAGTTGTCTTCAGATATCCCTAACTGTAATGCTCTTAATTTTCTTTGGGATATATGGGATTTACCAGAGGATGTATCAGTGCTAGGTTCAAGGGCGACATTGAGATCACCTCCTAAAATGCACAGCCCTTCTGTAAAGGAGGACAACTTAGCCAGAGTCTCAGTCAGCAAGTGAATTTGGTTGGAGTTGGGTGCATAAAGACCCGCTATTGTGAGCTTGATGTTGGCTATCGAACCTTTCAGAAACAGAAACCGTCCCTCTGAATCTATCAGGATAGAGGAGAGAGTAAAGGGAAGCGTTTTTCTGAGAGCAATGGTTACACCTCTGGATTTGGAGAGACCGTAACAGGAGTGGAACCATTGCGAAAAATATGAAAGCTGCAGTTTAGGTACTTTACCCCTCTTGAAATGGGTTTCTTGTATAATGGCGATGTCACAGTGGTTGGATCTCAGGTGTTGAAGGATACGGGACCTCTTCTGGGGGGTATTCATCCCCCGCACGTTCCAGGTGGTCACATTTATATCCGTCATAGTGCAAAGGATACAAAAAATCTGTTAAACCGAGAACTTACAACAGTAATTATATGAAGTGAACTAAGAGTTGTGGCAGAAAAATATAACTATCCTGCCTTTCGAACAAATAGAGAGATAGAATAGGTTAAGGGGTTAATTACAGACTCCTCTACATTCTCATAAACAACATTGCCTAGATACTGGAGGGCAAAAAGACATTAATAAACACACTAACTGCATATTTAAAACTAGAATCCCACGTCAAAACGTGGTATTGTCTAGGATTCTAAAATAGAATGAATCCAGAGGGAAAAAAAAGACTGGTTTGTGTTTCCCACTTATAAAAGCAGAGATAATACGCGAGTTTGAGCGTTCGCGTGTTTGACTTTTAAGTGTGTGGTTGAATTAAGTGTGTGACTTTAGATTACGTGACTTCAGATTTGGGAACTATAAAAAGGGACTACAGTAAGTCTTTTCATATCATTGTATTGTATTTTTTCGCTTTTGCTTGTGTAATCCCCATTAGAATGGCTTCCATCATTGACAGCGCAGTCCAGTGCAAATCTTGTCTGATGTATGCAGTCCTGGAACAGCCGTTTAAGGGTGCATGTATTTGTTCAAAATGTGAGCAAATTGTCCGCTTGGAATCGCACATCGTGTATCTAAGCGGGCGAATTTCAACGCTGAGAAGCACTGACAATTTGGAAAAGAGTTTGCTGCTCAGTGAGAAAGCACTTTATGGGGTAGATGTGGGGGAGGGTGGTAGTGAGGAGGCTCAGGAAAGTGAGGTAGCTAGCTGGGTAACAGTTAGAAAGCGGGTTAGAGGGAAAAGTGCCAGGGAGGCTAGCCCTGATCTGACACACCCCAACAAGTTTGCAAGTTTGGCAGATGAGGGGGATGTTACTTCAGGGATAGCACTGCTGAAGCCGGACACTTCCTCTGCCAGTCAGGGGAATGTCAGCTCCAGTAAGCAGGGCAGGCCAGACAGGTGCTGGTAGTGGGCGACTCAATTATTAGGGGTACAGAGAGGGCAATTTGTCACAAAGACCGGGATCGTCGGATGGTGTGCTGCCTTCCAGGCGCTCGAGTTCGGCACATCGCGGATCGGGTTGACAGATTACTGGGAGGGGCTGGAGAAGATCCAGCAGTCATGGTCCATATCGGTACCAATGACAAAGTTAGAGGTAGGGGGAGCGTCCTTAAAAATGATTTTAGGGATTTAGGGCATAAGCTTAGGGCAAGGATCTCCAAGGTAGTGTTTTCCGAAATACTGCCTGTACCACGAGCCACACAAGAAAGGCAGCGGGAGATTAGGGAGGTAAACAAGTGGCTCAAGAACTGGTGTAGGCAGGAGGGATTTGGGTTCTTGGAGAACTGGGCCGACTTCTCTGTCGGCTAAAGACTACCGTAGGGATGGGCTGCACCTCAATGGGGAAGGGGCAGCTGTTTTGGGGGAGAAGATGGCTAGAAGGCTGGAGGAGGCATTGAAAAACTATAAGGAAAAAAATAGAATATGTAAAAGACAAAAGCAGCCAAACTAGAGACCGAGAGATTAATCGCCAAAGAGAGTAAAACTAACCCTAAAATGTTCTTCAATTATATGAATACTAAAAAGTATAAACCTGAAGGTGTCGGCCCCTTACAGAGTAATGAGGGGGGAGTTGCAGAGAGTGATTAGGAGAAAGCGAAGCTACTAAATAACTTTTTCTCCACTGTATTCACTGAGGAAAATAAACTGTCAGATGAAATGCAGAGTATAAAAGTAAATTCCCCTTTAAAAGTGTCCTCTCTGACCCAGGAAGAGGTACAGCAACGTCTTAAATATATTAAAATAGACAAATCACCAGGACCGGATGGCATACACCCCCGTATCCTAAGAGAATTAAGTAATGTCATCGACAGACCCTTATTTCTGATATTTAAGGACTCTATACTGACGGGGAGTGTTCCACAGGATTGGCGCATAGCAAATGTGGTGCCAATATTCAAAAAGGGTCCAAAAACAGAGCCCGGAAACTATAGGCCGGTAAGTTTAACTTCTGTTGTGGGAAACTGTTTGAAGGTTTTCTGAGAGATGCTATTTTGGAGTACCTCAATGAAAATAAGCAAATAACTCCGTATCAGCATGGCTTCATGAGGGATCGGTCATGTCAAACCAATTTAATCAGTTTCTATGAGGAGGTAAGTTCTAGACTTGACCGCGGCAACTCAATGGATGTCGTATATCTGGACTTCTCCAAAGCGTTTGACACGGTACCACATAAAAGGTTAGTATACAAAATGAGAATGCTTGGCCTGGGAGAAAATGTCTGTATGTGGGTAAGTAACTGGCTCAGTGATAGAAAACAGAGGGTGGTTATTAACGGTAGATACTCAGATTGGGTCACTGTCACTAGTGGGGTACCACAGGGGTCTGTATTGGGTCCTATTCTCTTCAATATATTTATTAATGATATTGTAGAAGGTTTGCATAGTAAAATATCAATTTTTGCAGATGACACTAAACTGTGTAAAGTAATTAACACAGAAGAGGACAGTGCACTGCTACAGCAGGATCTGGATAGACTGGAGGCTTGGTCAGAAAAGTGGCAGATGAGGTTTAACACTGACAAATGTAAGGTTATGCATATGGGAAGGAATAATGCAAGTCACCAGTACATACTAAATGGTAAAGCACTGGGTAACTCTGACATGGAAAAGGACATAGGAATTTTAGTGAACAGCAAAGTAAGCTGTAGAAGCCAGTGCCAGACAGCTGCTGCCAAGGCCAATAAGATAATGGGTTGCATCAAAAGGGGCATAGATGCCCGTGATGAGAACATAGTCCTGCCACTTTACAAATCACTAGTCAGACCACACATGGAGTACTGTGTATAGTTCTGTGCTCCTGTGAACAAGGCAGACATAGCAGAGCTGGAGTAGGTTCAGAGGAGGGCAACTAAATTAATAACAGGAATGGGTGGACTACAGTACCCAGAAAGATTATCAAAATTAGGGTTATTCACTTTAGAAAAAAGATGACTGAGGGGAGATCTAATAACTATGTATAAATACATCAGGGGTCAGTACAGAGATCTCTCCCATCATCTATTTATCCCGAGGACTGTGACTGTGATGAGGGGACATCCTCTGCGTCTGGAGGAAAGAAGGTTTGTACATAAACATAGAAGAGGATTCTTTACGGTAAGAGCAGTGATACTATGGAACTCTCTGCCTGAGGAGGTGGTGATGGTAAGTTCACTAAAAGAATTCAAGAAGGGCCTGGATGTATTTCTGGAGGGTATTACAGGTTATAGTTACTAGAGAGGGGTTGTTGATCCAAAGAGTTATTCTGATTGCCTGATTGGAGTCGGGAAGGAATTTTTTCCCCCTAAAGTGAGGAAAATTGGCTTCTACCCCACAGGGGGTTTTTTTTTGCCTTCCTCTGGATCAACTTGTAGGAAAACAGGCTGAACTGGATGGACAGATGTCTTTTTTCGGCCTTACAAACTATATTACTATATTACTATATATTACACAAACAAATTAGATGTAAATGCTATAGAGAGAACAACTGAGTCAATCTGCAGAAGTCATTGTGCGTTTCCTGGTGCTACGGGATCTCTGCATCTTCCAAAGGGAAGCTGAAGGTAATTTTAGAAGGTCAGCGACATCGGTGATCTGGAGCCACGAAGGGATGTCTGATGGGTCCAGGTCTATTGATTCGCAGAAGGGTAAAATGTCCTCTGGTCGTCTGACATATCTTGTAGTGCCTTGAATTGTGCAGGCCAGACCAAAGGGGAAGAGCCAGCGGTAGGTGTAGCCTTTGGCTGGATGCGCATCTGTGAGTGGTTTCATCTGCCTTCTTTTATTAAGGGTTACTGGTGACAAATCTTGAAAAAACGCAATTGGCGAACCTTCAAAGGACAAGTATTTGTTCACTCTGGTAGCTTTTAGTAGGGCGTCTTATTGTTGAAAATTGAGAATCTTACATATGTCTCTTGGTGGGTCTCCTTCTTTGGGCTTAGGTCTAAGTGCTCTGCGGGCCCTCCCCAAAACAAGGTCTCCAGCTATGTCTGCAGGTAAGAGCGGGCGCAATATGGAGTATGTGACTTCCAAAACGTCTGACGTTGTAGAAGATTCAGGTACGTCTTTTATACGAAGATTGTTTCTCTTGCCCCTGTTGTCT
The DNA here is from genome assembly GCA_900303285.1 of Rhinella marina. Lineage (NCBI taxonomy): Eukaryota > Metazoa > Chordata > Amphibia > Anura > Bufonidae > Rhinella > Rhinella marina. Next base: position 13,688 of record ONZH01024896.1, read on the forward strand.
TGGTCTTCTACATAAGAAAGTAGGTTATTTAGGTGAATTTGCAACTATTGCAGAGCTGAAGATGCAGCCTCCCCAATGGTTTATCAAAGATAACTGATTTTCCTCCAATTGCTCCACACGGCCCCCGATTTCTCTAATGTCATTCTTAATATCAGAAAGTTCAGATAACACCGGTTATAGAGTCATCTCAATAATCTTTTGTAATGCCGTATGGGACTTGTGTAGCTGCGTATCAATTTCACGGCGTTCATCTTTGTCCTGACTTTCTGCGTTAGAGGTATCCATTTCAGTTAACTGGGAGACACTCTTCGATGTTTTTGTGCAGCTTGAGACTGTGGTGTATTTTTGCTGAGAAATTTTTGCAGATGATGTTGGGTTTTTTGAGGCTTTGCTAAACCTGCCATATCTGGTTTTCCCACTTTCACCATTATGGAACAGATCACTTCTTGCAAAAGCCGTATCTAGGCGAGACACTGTAAAAATGCTTAGGGTCTGATAAATTGCCGCTTATTAGTGTTTAACAAAACATTAGAGTATCTGACTACCTATAGAGGGGAGAGGAAAAATTGGGCCAGGGACTCTAAATTAGAGTAAACCTAATAGGTGTATAAAAAACTTGGTGATGTGACTAGGAGACTGTGGAGTGTACAGTCCAGAAAAAATTAGTAAGGTATCCTACAAGATTGTGTGGCAGTTGCCTATGAAGGCACAGGTGCGGCTTAAGTGAAGAGCGGCAGATTTTCGCACCACGGTGGGAGATGTCGGCTCTAGGCTGGCTTAGTGGCACGTGGTGAGGTAAACTTGTCATGGGGATCGGCAGGGCAGCACCCGACAGACCCGATGAAGTAGCGGGGGCACAGTGTCACTCACCCGGAGGAATCTCTCCTCTGTTTGGACAATACAGCAGGCGCAGGCTCACAGGAAGATGGCGTCCTTAACTGGTCCTTGGCGGCGCTCCTCGCCTGTACACAGCAACACACTGTTCGGGCACACGTCAGGCGCACCGGAGATCTTATGCCCATCCAGGGTAAACCAGTAGCTGTAAATAAGGCCCCAAAGAGGGTGTTTATAGGAGTTAAACTCAATATAGGAGCGAGGGTTCCACGAGCTCCTCCACCATGAGGCTTTCCTCAAGTGCTAGGCCACGTCCCCCCTTTACAGTTCTATTTATGCACATTGTTTTTTTCTTTTTCCGTAACCTTTTATTCCCATAAAGTATGTACCTCTTACAATTAGATTTTAGGATGCTTTTAAAAATATCCCATTTTGCGGCTGTATTTTTATTTTTGAGGAATTTGTCCCAGTTAGTTAGGCCTATGGCCTCTCTTAGTTGGCTAAATTTTGCTTTTTTTGAAGTTTGGTATTTTTGTTCCTCCCTGAAGAAACGCTCTTTTGAATGACAATTTGAAGGTTATTATTTTATGGTCACTATTTCCCAGGTGTCCCCCAACCTGCACATCTGTTGTTCTGTCAGGTCTATTGGTTAATACTAAGTCCAGTATGACTGTCCCTCTAATTGGATGATGAACCCGTTTGGAAAGGTAATTGTCTTTGGTTATTGCCAAGAACCTGTTTCCTTTATGAGATATACAGGTTTCAGTTTCCCAGTCTATATCTGGGTAGTTGAAGTCCCCCATAATAACAATCTCATTATGATCTGCTGCCTTGCCTATTTCATTTAGTAGTAGATTTTCTGTGGATTCTAGTATATTGGGTGGTTTATAATAAACTCCTATTAGTATTTTTATTATTGTTTTTGCCTCCATGTATTTCTACTCCACATGTTCATGCCCCTCACTTATATCTTCACGGAATGTGAGAAGGAAAAATAAAAAATGCAATAACAAAAATGGACCTGGTCTTTAAAGGGGTATTCCCATCTTAGACAATGGGGGCTAGGATATGCCCCCATTGTCTGATAGGTGCGGGATATACCCCCATTGTCTAAGATGGGAATACCCTTCGAGAGCGAATAAATATCTTTATCTTTGCATGTTAAGTGACTATAGCAGGTGCATTTTAATAATCATGTTTTTCAACTAAAATGTTTTCCTACCAAATAAAACCAGATAGCAACTCATACTTTTTTTCTTCTATTTCCTAAACATGATTATGGAGGCTGCCATCTTGCCAGCATTCAACCATATGCTTTATAGCAGCCACCATGAGCCACAGATACGTAGGGCAGTCATACACATTCAAAAGCTGTTGACCCAACGATCATGATCTGTATCCTGGCTCCCCTATACAAATATATGTTCGGCTTGGACGAATGTGTATGTGTATTCAATGGAGAGACGGCCGCTGCCAGACATTTCTGGTGGCAGCTTATCTCCCTTGACATCTGTTGGGGCAGAGTCAGGAGCTCCCCACACACTTTCGACTGTCAGTTGAACCAACAGCACACTACTGTGTATGGGCCTTTATCTATATAGGTGATAATGATCATTCTAATCCTGCCTGCAATGATAAGGAGACAACTGCAGTAAAGTGATCTATACAGGCCAAGATGTGTTTCCTACAAGGCTTTGTGCCTAGCTTAATGGTGAATTTCCAGGTGATTCCCATTAAGCTGGCCTTTAAAAATATACTGGCTGATCAAGCTGTTGGATTTTAACATGCTGATGTTTTTGGAGATAAGCCAAAGCAAAAAAAGAAAAAAAAACAGGGATACCCTCTTTTAAAGGGAACCCGTTACGTTGTGCATCCAGTCCTATCTGCAGGCAGCATGGCATAACTGAGAAAATGTAAAACAGATTTATATATATTTATATATAGTTTTGTGGGAAGAGAATCAATATAACAATGTAATTTATTGATTTGAACCGCTGCTTATTATCAGTGATGAACAGGTATTGCTGTACACACAAACACTCAGCTAGCAATCATATGACCATACATGTCAAATAAACTCAGAAAGAATTCAGATTTTTTTTTTCCATTAAAATTTTTTATTGATTTTTGTGAAGAATAGACAATTACAAACAGTAATATAAAATTGTAGTGGTCCATGTAAAGGGACCAGATATTAAAACCTTGCTGAAAATAAAACAAAGGTATGAAAGAAAAATAAAGAAACAGTTCTCCATATCTAAAGATTTATCATAAGCTTGCGATTGTCCCAAAGTTGCCAGCATATTAGAAAGCGATTCGCGGTGTTTCTATGAAGTGACACCGAATATTCCAGTGATCGTATGTCCTCTATCCGAGTATAAAGTTCGGAATCAGAAGGTGGGGAAGAGTTCCTCCAATGTTGAGTAATCAAACATTTAGCTGCGTCAGCATATGGAGGAGCAGCCTGACACCCGGACGTCGGATGGACTACGGGACAACATTCAAAAGAAGGACTAAAAGATCCCTGGGAATATCTAAAATGATCTGCAGAAAACGAGCCACCCTAATCCAGTACGACTGTATAAGAGTTAAGTTTTACTGAAATGTTTCCCACAAAACTATATATGAGCCTTCTTCAACAATATAGCATCCCTTTAACACTAAAAGGCTCAACTTGTAAATGTAGCTGAAGATTCTTGTCTCGTACAGTAGAAAAAAAACAAGGGGGTCATTTACTATCAGAATTACACCTATATTAGACGTATTTCTGGCATAGATTGTGGCGCAAAGGTTATTTGCGGCACATTCTGTGACTTTTCCCCACTCACGCCAGGTCTAAAAAAGTGGGAGTGACGTGGGGAAGGGCCGGCAGGCCCGTCTCATTCATCATTTTCTACGCTAAATGTCTAAAACGCCAGTCTTAATAAATTACCCCCTAAGTTTTATGTTACAAGAACCATCCTATGATTGTTTAAAGTAATGGTCTTGTTTGTTCTCATAGTGTCAGAATAACACACATGAAAGATCCATTAACTGGTACCACTAGAACAATAATTGCTAACTCAGATCGTGAATAAGCATACAGAAAAAAATGGCAAAATATTAAAATAATGTTAGTGTCATCAGTACCACTGGCAGTACACAGATTATTCAGCACTGAATAAATCATGATAAACTGTCATACAAATAAAAGCCTATATACAGGATACAGAGTCTGATCATCTGCATTACATAACAATACAATGTAACCAAATACATACAGTAAGCATCTGATTCATAAAATTCTGAAGTGCAGCACACTTTTGTGAACATCTAATATTGCATAGACAATTTTAAAGTAATCACTCAAAAGTGCAAAAGGCTTTAAAATTCTTGATCATACAGGCTATATATTTGCTTCTTCTGTCAGTTATTTTACTTTTTCCAGCAAAATTTCATTAAACCCATACTTTAGTGCATCTGGGCATATGTTGGCAAACTGTAGTGGAGACCTCCTGTAGTGAAATTTTACAGATCCCTAGAATGACAAAAGTTACAATTATGATTTGTGTAAGTAAACTGAAGGCAAAAATAAAGCAATAAATGAACCATGGGAGGACTTTCAGAAAAATATGGGTTAAAAAAATGCAATATTTAAAAAAGGTTCCAGACTGCACCTGCAGTATGAAGACAGGAATAAAAATGTAACTAGAATGTAAAATGTGGTGTATTGTTTATTAATGCAGCTATCAGGGCATGCTGGGAGTTGGTTTACCACTCCTGGAGACCACAGGATAAAGGATAAAGAATGATTAACCCTTTCAGTACCGAGCCACTTTTCACCTTAAGTCCCAGGCTAATTTTTGCAAATCTGACAAGTGTCACTTTATTTGGTAATAACTTTGGAACGCTTTTACTTATCCAAACCATTCTGAGATTGGTTTATCGTGACACATTGTACTGTACTTCATGACAGTCGTAAATTTCAGTTGATATATTTTACCTTTATTTATGAAAAAAATCCAAAATTTACCCAAAATTTTGAAAAATTCGCAATTTTCAAAATTTCAATTTGTTTGCTTTTAAAACAGAAAGTGATACCTCATAAAATAATATTACTTAACATTCCCCATATCTTTATGTTGGCATCATTTTGTAAATGTCATTTTATTTTTTTAGGACATTAGAAGGCTTAGAAGTTTAAAAGCAATTTTTTAAATTTTCAACAAAATTGCCAAAATCACTCTTTAAAGCACCATTTCAGTTATAAAGTGATTTTGAGGGGCTTAAGTAATGGAAACCCCCAATAAATGATCCCATTTTAGAAACCAAACCCCTCAAATTGTTGAAAAGTGATGTTACAGATTTTGTCAACTCTTGAGGTGTTCCACAAGAATTAAAAAATCTACCAAAAAGTGAAATTTTGAAATTTCACCTCCATTTTCCTTTATGTTATTTTTTTTCTTGCAACATATCAAGGGTTAACAGCAAAATAAACCTCAATATATAAAGTATAACTCTAATTCAGCAGTTTACAGAAATACCCTATATATGGTGGTAAACTGCTCTACGGGCACGTGGCAGTGGTCAGAAGGAAAGGAGCGCCATATGGATTTTGGAGGTAGATTTTGCTAGAATGGATTTTAGGCACCATTTTGTATTTGAAGAGACCCTGACCTACCCCTACAGTGGAAATCTCAAAAAGTGACCCCATTTTGGAGACTACACCCCTTAAAGATTATATTAAGGGGGGTACTGACCACTTTGACCCCCTAGGCGTTTTACATTTACATTTTACAATTTGGAAACACTTGGCTGTGAAAATGAAAAGTTTCATTTCTTCCAATCAAATGTTGCTTTAGCCCCAAATTTTTAATTTTCACAAGGGGTAACAGGAGAAAAAGCACCCCATAATTTGTTACTCATTTTCTCCTGAATACGGCAACACTCCATATGTGGTGGCAAACTGATATGAGGGCACATGGCAGGACAGAAGGAGCGCCATATGGCTTTTGCAGCGCAGATTTTGATGGATTGGTTTAAGTGATTGTCTTATGTGGAGCCTAATTTTTTGCGGGATGAGGTGATGTTTTCATTGGTACCATTTTGAGATACATAAGAATTTTTGATTGCTTGGTATTACACTTTTTGTGAGACAAGGTGAAAAAAATGTCAGTTTTTATTTTTTTTATTTCTTTTACAGCATTCACCTGAGGGGGCATATAATGTGATATTTTTTATAGAGCAGGTTGTTATGGATGCAGCGATACATAATATGTCTATCATTTTTATTTTTGTTAAGTTTTACACAGTGAAAGCCTTTTTGAACAGAATAAAATCTTGTTTTTGTGTTGTCATTTTCTGAGAGCCCTATTTTTTATTTTTTGGGTGATTGTATTAAGTAGGGTGTCATTTTTTGCAGGATGAGATAAAGGTTTGATTGGTACCATTTTGGGCTAAATACGCCTTTTTGATCGCTTGGTATTACACTTTTTGTCAGGCAAGGTGACTAGAAAATGGCTGTTTTGGCACGGTTTTTAGATTTTTACAGCGTTCACCTGGTGGGTGGCTCATATGATATTTTATAGAGCCAGTCAATACGGATGTGGCGTTACCTAATATGTCTACTTTTTCTCTTTTTCCCTATTTTTTTTTTTACAATTTTGTTTACTTTATTATTGGGAAAAGGACTTTTTTTTTTTTTTTACTTGAAAGTTAATTTTTTTGTAAAACTTTTTTTTTTTTTAAGTTTATTTTTTGTCCCACTCTGGGACAACTTTTGGGGGTCTGATCCCCTTTACAATGAATTACAATACATCTGTATTGTAATGCATTGGCTGTAAGTGTATTACTGAGTGTAATACACTTACAGCCTGCTTCCTGTGAGATCCAGGGGGCTGGATCTCACAGGTTCACATGCATGGCAGCCACGATGCCTAAGGAAGGCATCGGGCTGCCGTCCAAGCCATTGGGTCCCCGTAACAGCAGGGTGGTGACACGATGGACATTGGGACCCGTGAGGATACCACACATGCCGCGGTCAGCGCTAACCATGGCAATGCGAGGGTTAATGTGCCGACATCAGTGTTTTCACCAATGCTGGCACATACAACAGGGTCCGGCTAACAGTGACTGCCAGACCCCTGCAGCTGATCGGGCGGGTGCAGGAAGCTGACGCGAAACACGTGTTGGGGTGTTCTGTGGAGGTGCATACTGTGGTCTGTATATTCATTTGTACTAGTTTTACAATCAGGCTTGTGTGTTACATTTTTTACCCGCCTGTTTTACATTGTTATACATTTGTGCTCTGACCACTTATATGTCCCTCTTTGTTGTTTTGAACTTTAATACCTATATTTGATTTTTATGTTCCTTTATGTTTTTATTGTTTCAATAAAGTTCTTTATCTTGCTTTGATGTGGTGGTTCATGGAATATACCAGGACACGTTTCGGCTAGTGTGCTTTCATCAACCTGTCCCTGATGTCTCTCCTGTACATGTAAGGACATAGCATGGGAAGTGCTGAGGACGAAAAACTGTGAGCAATCCAAGTGTCTGTTTATGGCCTCTCTGCACTGTGATCTTATCAAAGACATGTTTATTCCAGCCATACAAAAAGGCCAGGAGCTTTAACCCCTTGTGAGTCAGTATGGCTGTAATAACTGAGATCTGTGATATCAGCAGCAGTCAGTAGTCACCATCTGTAAATATGTGCCCTCTCCTTCCTTCACACTGTATATAGTAATATGTAACCACCTATACAGTGATATGTGACTCCCCCACTGTATACAGATGTGTGACCCCTTGCACACTGCACCGGAGGATCACATTATCATCATTATATACAGTGTAGAGCAGGGGTGGGGAACCTTTTTGCTGCTGAGGGCCATTTGGATATTTGTAACATCGCTCGGGGGCCGTTCAAAATTCTCAACTTAAAAATTTGACGGCTATAGAAATTGTGCTTCAATTTAAAAAAATCTAGAGCGTTGTATTTTTGCAGCACAAAATGGAGCCTACACTATAAATAGTACAGGCGCCATTTTGATCACACATAGCAGTCTAATATTTAAGTTGAGAATGTTATATATTTAGTTCTTTATTTGGCATTAATGGCAGCCAACTAAACCCAGAGGGTTCCAGGGAAGGGGGTTCATCCTGCTTCCACTCTTCCTGCCACTGTCCCTACCTTTGTCCCTTTCTCAGTCTCAGATCTTCCCCCACCTCCATCAGCCTCCTATCAGACCCCCCCAGCCTACATCAGCCTCAGATCAGACCCTCCCCAGCCTCAGATCACACCCCCATCAGACCCTCCCCAGCCTCAGATCACACCCCCAATAGGCGTCTCAGCCTCAGATCAGACCCCAGTCTCAGATCAGACCCCCCCAGCCTCAGATCAAACCCCTAATAGGCCCCCCAGCCTCAGATCAGACCCCTAATAGGCCCCCAGCCTCAGATCAGACCCCTAATAGGCCCCAGCCTCAGATCAGACCCTAATAGGCCCCCAGCCACAGATCAGACCCCCAATATGCCCACAGCCTCAGATCAGACCCCCAATAGGCCCCCAGCCTCCAATCAGACCCCTATTACTCCCCAGCCACAGATCAGCCCCTCCCCACCTCAGATGAGCCCCAATCAGATCTCAGATCAGACTTTTAAAATTAATAATAAAATAAACTTACCTCTCCAGCTCCAGACGGCGCTGCCACTTGGCAGGTTCACTAACCCTCCCTGGTCTTCTTCCCACCGCGCTGTACTGTGATCTGACAGCACACAGCTTCAGGTCATAGTGCGCGCCTACGTGCACTACACTCACCGGCCACTTTATTAGGTACACCATGCTAGTAACGTGTTGGACCCCCTTTTGCCTTCAGAACTGCCTCAATTCTTCGTGGCATAGATTCAACAAGGTGCTGGAAGCATTCCTCAGAGATTTTGGTCCATATTGACATGATGGCATCACACAGTTGCCGCAGATTTGTCGGCTGCACATCCATTATGCGAATCTCCCGTTCCACCACATCCCAAAGATGCTCTATTGGATTGAGATCTGGTGACTGTGGAGGCCATTTGAGTACAGTGAACTCATTGTCATGTTCAAGAAACCAGTCTGAGATGATTCCAGCTTTATGACATGGCGCATTATCCTGCTGAAAGTAGCCATCAGATGTTGGGTACATTGTGGTCATAAAGGGATGGACATGGTCAGCAACAATACTCAGGTAGGCTGTGGCGTTGCAACAATGCTCAATTGGTACCAAGGGGCCCAAAGAGTGCCAAGAAAATATTCCCCACACCATGACACCACCACCACCAGCTTGAACCGTTGATACAAGGCAGGATGGATCCATGCTTTCATGTTGTTGACGCCAAATTCTGACCCTACCATCCGAATGTTGCAGCAGAAATCGAGACTCATCAGACCAGGCAACGTTTTTCCAATCTTCTACTGTCCAATTTCGATGAGCTTGTGCAAATTGTAGCCTCAGTTTCCTGTTCTTAGCTGAAAGGAGTGGCACCCGGTGTGGTCTTCTGCTGCTGTAGCCCATCTGCCTCAAAGTTCGACGTACTGTGCGTTCAGAGATGCTCTTCTGCCTACCTTGGTTGTAACGGGTGGCAATTTGAGTCACTGTTGTCTTTCTATCAGCTCGAACCAGTCTTCCCATTCTCCTCTGACCCCTGGCATCAACAAGGCATTTCCGCCCACAGAACTGCCGCTCACTGGATGTTTTTTCTTTTTCGGACCATTCTCTGTAAACCCTAGAGATGGTTGTGCGTGAAAATCCCAGTAGATCAGCAGTTTCTGAAATACTCAGACCAGCCCTTCTGGCACCAACAACCATGCCACGTGCAAAGGCACTCAAATCACCTTTCTTCCCCATACTGATGCTCAGTTTGAACTGCAGGAGATTGTCTTGACCATGTCTACATGCCTAAATGCACTGAGTTGCCGCCATGTGATTGGCTGATTAGAAATTAAGTGTTAACGAGCAGTTGGACAGGTGTACCTAATAAAGTGGCCGGTGAGTGTATGTCCTGACACTGTACGGGTCAGGACACAGAGCGGCGGGGAAAAGACCAGTTCTCACCTTCTCATGCCTCCCGCATCCTAATGACCGCTTCAATAATGGAAGAGGTCATTAACATTTTCTGGCAGTGGGCCAGGGGTCAGAGGTTCCCCACCCCTGGTGTAGAGAGAAGAAGGGGGTAGGACACTATACTATACTTGTACACAGTAATGTGTGACCCCCCATCACTGTATATAGAGATGCGTGACCCCCTGTTCACTATATAACGTGCTTTGTGGCCCCCCCACTGTATATAGACATGTGCTCCCTGTATACTATATACAGTGATATGTGACCCCCACCACTGTATAATATAGAGATGTGTGCTGCCTGTATACTGTGTACAGTGATATGTGACCCCCCCCCCACTGTATATAGAGATCGTGACCCCCTGTCAGTGGTGTACATAGAGAGGTAAGGGCCCAATAGCAAGGATCAAACCAGGGACCCACACAGGACAGATGGGTTTCTGCCTAAACCCTTTCAATGACCCTTGGGCCATTTTTCCACTGCCTTATTTGATAAAGGTTGTTCCTTTAGAGGGTAGAGTCCTGATTAAGTTTTCACCTCCAGTAGAAGAGGAGATAATCACAACTAAGACTGGGCCCCATAGCAGTCGCATGGTCTATGGTAGTTACGCCCCTGCCCCCTGTATACAGTAATATGTGACTCCCCACTGTATACAGATGTGTGAACGCATGTATACTGTATATAGAGTGTACCATGCCTGTACACTGTATACAGCGATGTGATTCCCAGCCTTGTACTCTATGAGTTGTGTGAGCCCTTTGCACCGACCCCCCCCCCCCCCCCAGGTAGGCTGTATACAGAGATGTGTGACTGTTGTACATATCTGCGTGTATGTGTATATGTATATATATATATATATAAATATATATATATATATATATATATATATATATATATATATATATTTATATATAGTAAAAAAAAAAAGTAAAATGAGGCAGCACTCCAAAATGGTCAAAATGTGGACCTCCTCATTTTGTTGGGCTGAAACGTTACGAGTTGAGTGAATAAAGCGGTCCACATTTTCACCATTTTGGAGTGCTGCCTCATTTTACTTTTTTATGGGCCTAAGCATCCATGGCTTGGAGGGATTGCACCCGGACTTTAAGACTTGGGCTGCTGTCTTTTTGTATATATATATATATACACTCACCGGCCACTTTATTAGGTACACCATGCTAGTAACGGGTTGGACCCCCTTTTGCCTTCAGAACTGCCTCAATTCTTCGTGGCATAGATTCAACAAGGTGCTGGAAGCATTCCTCAGAGATTTTGGTCCATATTGACATGATGGCATCACACAGTTGCCGCAGATTTGTCGGCTGCACATCCATGATGCGAATCTCCCGTTCCACCACATCCCAAAGATGCTCTATTGGATTGAGATCTGGTGACTGTGGAGGCCATTTGAGTACAGTGAACTCATTGTCATGTTCAAGAAACCAGTCTGAGATGATTCCAGCTTTATGACATGGCGCATTATCCTGCTGAAAGTAGCCATCAGATGTTGGTACATTGTGGTCATAAAGGGATGGACATGGTCAGCAACAATACTCAGGTAGGCTGTGGCGTTGCAACGATGCTCAATTGGTACCAAGGGGCCCAAAGAGTGCCAAGAAAATATTCCCCACACCATGACACCACCACCACCAGCTTGAACCGTTGATACAAGGCAGGATGGATCCATGCTTTCATGTTGTTGACGCCAAATTCTGACCCTACCATCCGAATGTCGCAGCAGAAATCGAGACTCATCAGACCAGGCAACGTTTTTCCAATCTTCTACTGTCCAATTTCGATGAGCTTGTGCAAATTGTAGCCTCAGTTTCCTGTTCTTAGCTGAAAGGAGTGGCACCCGGTGTGGTCTTCTGCTGCTGTAGCCCATCTGCCTCAAAGTTCGACGTACTGTGCATTCAGAGATGCTCTTCTGCCTACCTTGGTTGTAACGGGTGGCAATTTGAGTCACTGTTGCCTTTCTATCAGCTCGAACCAGTCTGCCCATTCTCCTCTGACCTCTGGCATCAACAAGGCATTTCCACCCACAGAACTGCCGCTCACTGGATGTTTTTTCTTTTTCGGACCATTCTCTGTAAACCCTAGAGATGGTTGTGCGTGAAAATCCCAGTAGATCAGCAGTTTCTGAAATACTCAGACCAGCCCTTCTGGCACCAACAACCATGCCACGTTCAAAGGCACTCAAATCACCTTTCTTCCCCATACTGATGCTCGGTTTGAACTGCAGGAGATTGTCTTGACCATGTCTACATGCCTAAATGCACTGAGTTGCCGCCATGTGATTGGCTGATTAGAAATTAAGTGTTAACGAGCAGTTGGACAGGTGTACCTAATAAAGTGGCCGGTGAGTGTATATATACATACACACATACACAGTGCCTTGCAAAAGTATTCGGCCCCCTGGAACTTTTCAACCTTTTGTCACATTTCAGGCTTCAAACAAAAAGATATAACATTATAAATTTTTGGTGAAGAATCAACAACAAGTGGGTCACAATTGTGAAGTTGAGTGAAATTTATTGGATCATTTAAACTTTTTTTGTAATAATAAAACTGAAAAGTTGGGCATGCAAAATTATTCGGCCCATTTACTTTCAGTTCAGAAAACTCACTCCAGAAGTTCATTGAGGATCTCTGAATGATCCAATGTTGTCCTAAATGACTGATGAAGATAAATAGAATCCACCTGTGTGTAATCAAGTCTCCGTATAAATGCACCTGCTCTGTGATAGTCTCAGGGTTCTGCATCGTGAAGACCAAGGAACACACCAGGCAGGTCCGTGATACTGTTGTGGAGAAGTTTAAAGCCGGATTTGGATACCAAAAGATTTCCCAAGCTTTAAACATCCCAAGGAGCACTGTGCAAGCGATCATATTGAAATTTAAGGAGTATCAGACCACTCCAAATCTACCAAGACCCGGCCGTCCCTCTAAACTTTCATCTCAAACAAGGAGAAGACTGATCAGAGATGCAGCCAAGAGGCCCATGATCCCTCTGGATGAACTCCAGAGATCTACAGCTGAGGTGGGAGAGTCTGTTCATAGGACAACAATCAGTCGAACACTTCACAAATCTGGCCTTTATGGAAGAATGGCAAGAAGAAAGCTATTTCTCAAAGATATCCATAACAAGTCTTGTTTACAGTTTGCCACAAGCCACCAGGGAGACACACCAAACATGTTGAAGAAGGTGCTCTGGTCAGATGAAACCAAAATCCAACTTTTTGTAAACAATGCAAAACAATATGCTTGGCGTAAAAGCAACACAGCTCATCACCCTGAACACACCATCCCCCACTGTCAAACATGGTGGTGGCAGCAGCATCATGGTTTGGGCCTGATTTTCATCAGCAGGGACAGGGAAGATGGTTCAAATTTATGGGAAGATGGATGGAGCCAAATACAGTACCATTCTGGATGAAAACTTTTTGGAGTCTGCAAAAGACCTGAGACTAGGACGGATATTTATCTTACAACAAGACAATGATCCCAAACATAAAGCAAAATCTACAATGGAATAGTTAAAAAATAAACGTATCCAGGTCTTAGAATGGCCAAGTCAAAGTCCAGACCTGAATCCAATTGAGAATATGTGGAAAGAGCTGAAAACTGTTGTTCACATACGCTCTCCATTCAACCTCAAAGAGCTCGAGCTGTTTTGCAAGGAAGAATGGGCAAGAATTTCAGTCTCTAGATGGGTAAAACTGATAGAGACATACCCCAAGCGACTTGCAGCTGTAATCGCAGCAAAAGGTGGCGCAACAACGTATTGCAAGGGGGCCGAATATTTTCAGTTTTATTATTACAAAAAAGTTTAAATGATCCAATAAATTTCGTTCCACTTCACAATTGTGACCCACTTGTTGTTGATTCTTCACCAAAAATTTAAAATGTTATATCTTTTTGTTTGAAGCCTGAAATGTGGCAAAAGGTTGAAAAGTTCCAGGGGGGCTGAATACTTTCGCAAGGCACTGTACATATACACATATGTATATATGTATATATACTTTTGGCTCAGTTCACAACTTATTTCTGCTCTTTGCTGGGTTTTCTGTCGGGGGTATAGCTGAAAATGGATCCATTAGAGACAAATGGATTGCAGAGAATTTTGGCCTGCTTTCCATTCGTTACTGTTTTGTACGGTGTAATATACCATGCTACTCTTTCCAGCAAAGTGAAAGAATCCATCACAATATAACAGAATACTGGTATTCAGATAAATACCCCAGATGGAAATTCCAGCATAGAGAATACCAGTGGTGTGAATGGGAACCTATGGGTACGTTCTACATTTGCGCAGGGCGCTTTTCTGGTGTATAGACTGGATGAGTTCACTGAATGTGCTGTGTACAAAGCCTCACCTCCTCCATTTGCTCGTGCTGCTGACTGGATGACAGGACCTCCTGAGCTTCCTGTCAGCAGGGAGCATTTACCAAACTTCATCAAATGGAGGAGGCGAGTGTTTTTTGTTTTTTTTTTGCCGGAGGCAGAGAAGGGGGAACTAATGGGGGGCATTATTCCTACTGGAGCGCACTAATGGCGGCATTATTCTTACTGGCGGGCACTAATGGGGCATTATTCTTCCTGGGGGCACTAATGGGGGGGAGTTATTCTTCCGGGGAAGGGGGCGCACTAATGGGTGCTGTTATTCTTCCTAGAAGGCACTAATGGGAACATTATTATTCCTGGGGGCACTAATGGCGGCATTATTCTTACTGGGGTGCACTAAAGGGGGCATTATTCTTACTGGGGCACACTAATGGGGGCATTATTCTTACTGGGGCACACTAATGGGGGCATTTTTCTAACTGGGGGCACAAATGGGGACATTATTCTTAATGGGGGGCACTAATGGGGGGCATTAATTCTGGGGTGCAGTAATGGGGCATTACTATTACTGGGGGGCACTAATGTAACATAGTAACATATTTTATAAGGCCGAAAAAAGACATCTGTCCATCCAGTTCGGCCTATTTTCCTACAAGTTGATCCAGAGGAAGGCAAAAAAACCCCTATGTGGGCATGAATATTACTGGGGACACTAATGAGGACATTATTAATTTTGGGGGAGCTAGTAGGGGCATTATTGATGCTGGGGAGCACTAATGGGGGCACTACTAATTCTGGATGGCACTAATATTATTGGGAGCTACAGTATGTCAGCGATTTAGCACCCAGTGTTAAGCCATGCACCCACTTTGGGGTGTGGCTTAACTTGGACGGGATTTTTTGTGAAAGGTGGCAACCCTATGTATGACGCCATTCACACATATCAGGTGATCTGGTTTGGTTTCCCTCTTGTGCTACAGAAACAGAAGGAATTGGGAAAATTGTTCCCATGCTTTCCATTAGGAACAGTTTTGATATCCCATGTGCCGCCAGATTTGCGCCTCATTTATGACATGGCTCATTGTGGCCATTATGACATGGCGCCTTATCATAAGTGAGGCACATCCTCTAGCAGTCTATGCACCTAAACAGAAATCTATGACAGCTCAGATCTGCGATAGATTTCGAGTCTGAAAATTGGTGAAAATTAACATAAATGTGTTGGGGCGACTGGACACCCCCCCCCATGCCACCACCCATTTTTTTAAAGTTACAGTTAAAAAGTTGCAAACACATAGGCCCTGATATATCATACCTTCACTCCAGAATTCTAGCGTTAAAATCTTCATTCCAGATTTATCATTGTGACTTGTTTAAAA
Organism: Rhinella marina; assembly: GCA_900303285.1. Lineage (NCBI taxonomy): Eukaryota > Metazoa > Chordata > Amphibia > Anura > Bufonidae > Rhinella > Rhinella marina. The sequence goes on from ONZH01024896.1 coordinate 29,322, forward strand.
AGTCTCAAATAAGTCACAATCTCACTCCAGGAGGAGGGTGGAGTAGGAAAATTGGAGGAACTTCTCTACAAAGAAGTGTTAGGTTTAAGGACAAGCCCAATTTATCAAAGAACCTGTGACATTTGATAAATAGGGCATAAGGTGAGCCAATGCAGACTCTAGAAAAACTGACTTCAAATATTCTTCTCATGATAAATTTCCCCCATAGTTTTCAACGCCACTTTTCAGGACCAAAGTCAATGAATGATAAATGCCTTACATCCAGTAACTAGAATGGTGCAACTAGAAATGACTAGGCCCCCCCAGCAATATGTGTGTGATACATTAGCACATTTCTCTGTAGGACGGGTAGTAACCTTTCTTTGACAAAGAAGGAAAACCGCACCGCTCTTGAGTCACAGGACAACCAAGTCCAATCACCTTCCAAATCAAACTGGTCGATACGGACACCAATATGTGCTAGGACAGACCCAACTTCTCCATGTATACAGTGGTCTTTCCAACCTCGGAAAAAGAATCTCAATAGTGAAAAGCACCTCAGCACAAAATAAATATAAAATGGTTTAATATACTCACAAAACTAAAATTGCATCAGGCATATCAACACATAAGCGTGCTTCAGTTCATCTCTTTTGCCCGACCTAGGTTTCGCTTCCGCTTCCTCAGGGGCTAGTGGGTTAACCTTTTTCAGGTGTTTTATACTCAGTCCTCATGGGGGAGGGTTTATCCAAAAAACCTCATTGCCATGTTCATATATTTCCCCACAGAGTGCAAATAATCTTATAGTTACATTAGAAACCAAATAAATAAAAGAAAGGTAGCTTCCGGCTACCAAATGGAACGCAATATGCGTTCCAAAGCGGCGTCTTTATCTTCTACAAGTATGTAAGTACATGAATATACCCCATTTCATCAGGGGTGTCTAGCGAAATCTTATGTGGGCAAACTATATATGTTAGAGGGTGTGTAAGATTATCTTAGAATGGTGGTGTTATTATATCCTGATGGGCGTTATCCTTAGCAGAGGGGTGCATCTGACATCATAGGCTACTAAGGCGCCACATACAATGTGGGAGCCCACAACCATGTGGCCTGCATCCATGCCATTCATCTTTTGGCCCACATCTATATGAGTCCTTGACCAGGAGGACAAGTTTGAGGACTTTTTGATTGAGAAGTATCCTGGACTCAAATGTCATTTCCCTCAATTATAATGAGTTGTTCCCCTGATGAACCAGTGGAATACTGGGGAAACACACAGTTGGGACTGATACAACTTTGATGGGACTTTGGTTTCCAGTTTGTGTGCCACAAAAGGGAATTTTACCTCATGCACTGGACTGCTTTATTCTACAGAGGGACAATTATACTTTGAGGGTCTTGGCAGGGTTGTGGAAGGGTTTAGCCACCAAGAGGTGGAGTCACACCTTTCAGGGCGGGTGCTCTGCCTGTAACATAGTAACATAGTTTATAAGGCCGAGAAAAGACATCTATCCATCCAGTTCGGCCTGTTTTCCTACAAGTTGATCCAGAGGACGGAAAAAAAACCCTGTGAGGTAGAAGCCAATGTTCCTCACTTTAGGGGAAAAAATTCCTTCCCGACTCCAATCAGGCAATCAGAATTACTCCCTGGATCAACGACCCATCTCTAGTAACTATAACCTGTAATGTTATTACACTCCAGAAATACATCCAGGCCCCTCTTGAACTCTTTTAGTGAACTTACCATCACCACCTCCTCAGACAGAGAGTTCCATAGTCTCACTGCTCTTACTGTAAAGAATCCTGTTCTATGTTTGTGTACAAACCTTCTTTCCTCCAGGCGCAGAGGATGTCCCCTCGTCACAATCACACTCCTGGAGATAAATAGATCATGCGAGAGATCTCTGTACTGACCCCTGATATATTTATACATAGTTATTAGATCTCCCCTTAGTCGTCTTTTTTCTAAAGTGAATAACCCTAATTTTGATAATCTTTCTGGGTACTATAGTCCACCCATTCCAGTTATTAACTTAGTTGACCTCCTCTGAACCCTCTCCAGCACTGCTATGTCTGCCTTGTTCACAGGAGCCCAGAACTGTACACAGTACTCCATGTGTGGTCTGACTAGTGATTTGTAAAGTGGCAGGACTATGTTCTCATCACGGGCATCTATGCCTCTTTTGATGCAACCCATTGTCTTATTGGCCTTGGCAGCAGCTGTCTGACACTGGTTTCTGCAGCTTAGTTTGCTGTTTACTAAAATTCCCACGTCCCTTTCCATGTCAGAGTTACCCAATGTTTTACCATTTAGTATGTACTGGTGACTTGCATTATTCCTTCCCATATGCATAACCTTACATTTGTCAGTGTTAAACCTCATCTGCCACTTCTCTGCCCAAGCCTCCAGTCTATCCAGATCCATCTGTAGCAGTGTACTGTCCTCTTCTGTGTTAATTACTTTACACAGTTTAGTGTCATCTGCAAAAATTGATATTTTACTGTGCAAGCCTTCTAGAATATCATTAATAAATATACTGAAGAGAATAGGGCCCAATACTGACCCCTGTGGTACCCCACTAGTGACACAATCTGAGTGTGTACCGTTAATAACCACCCTCTGTTTTCTATCACTTAGCCAGTTTTTTCTCCCACTCCAAGCATTCTCATTTTATATACTAACCTTTTATGTGGTACAGTGTCAAATGCTTTTGAGAAGTCAAGATATAAGACATCCATTGATTCGCCGCGGTCAAGTCTAGAACTTACCTCCTCATAGAAACTGATTAAATTGGTTTAACATGACCGATCCCTCATGAAGCCATGCTGATATGGAGTTATTTGCTTATTTTCATTGAGGTACTCCAAGGTAGCGTCTCTTACAAAACCTTCAAACAGTTTACCCACGACAGATGTTTAACTTATCAGTTTATTTTCTCAGTGAATACAGTGGAGAAAAAAAATATTTAGTAGCTTTGCTTTCTCCTAATCTCTCTCTGCAACTCCCCCTTCATTACTCTGTAAGGGGCCAACACATTTAGGTTTATACTTTTTACTATTTATATAATTGAAGAACATTTTCGGGTTAGTTTTACTCTCTTTGGCAATTAATCTCTCAGTCACTAGTTTGGCTGCTTTTATTTGTCTTTTACATATTCTATTTTTTTCCTTATAGTTTTTCAATGCTTCCTCGCCACCCTCCTGTTTTAGTGATTTAAATGCTTTCTTTTTGCATTTATTGCTTTCTTTACAGTTCTATTTATCCACATTGTTTTTTTTCTTGTTCCTTAACCTTTTATTCCCATAAGGTATGTACCTCTCACAATTAGATTTTAGGATGCTTTTAAAAATTTCCCATTTTGTGGCTGTATTTTTTATTTTTCAGGACTTTGTGCCAGTTAGTTAGGCCTATGGCCTCTCTTAGTTGGCTAAATTTTGCTTTTTTTTTTGAAGTTTGGTATTTTTGTTCCTCCCTGAAGAAACACTCTTTTGAATGACAATTGGAAGGTTATTATTTTATGGTCACTATTTCCCAGGTGTCCCCCAACCTGCACATCTGTTGTTCTGTCAGGTCTATTGGTTAATACCAAGTCCAGTATAGCCGTCCCTCTAGTCGAGTCATGAACCAGTTGGGAAGGGTAATTGTCTTTGGTTATTGCCAAGAACCTGTTTCCTTTATGAGATATACAGGTTTCTGTCTATATCTGGGTAGTTGAAGTCCCCCATAATAACGACCTCATTATGATTTGCCGCCTCGACTATTTAGTTTAGAAGTAGATATTCTGTGGACTCTGGTATTAGGTGGCTTATAATAAACTCCTATTAGTATTTTATTATTATCAATACAGTGATATGAAACTGACTTACTGTACTCCCCTCTTAAAGTCCCTGAATCTTAAGTCACGTAATCTAAAGTCACACACTTAATTCAAATATGCACTTAACATCAAATACGCGTACGCTCACAAACTCTGCTTTCCTACATCTTATCAACATTTTAGGGTCTGTGATATACCCCTAAGTGTTTCATTCATATTGATTATGATTTATACTGTTATTTCATGATAGAGATTGACTATATGAAACGACTTTTGAGTGACAAATATTTATTTCTTCTTCAATGTACTATCCATTTTCAGCCACTGACCAGTGGAATTCCTATTGATTGACACGTTGTTTCTATTTGTGCTGTAGTTTGAGAAAGGCCGGATTGGCCGAAACGTTACATGAGTACAGCTGCCTTGTGAATAAAAAAAGATTTGCATTTGAAATTAATGTGCTGGAGTTTTTACTTTCAAATTGTGTGTTTTATTTATATATTTTTTGTTACGGTGTACACTTTTTTTATTGTTTATATATTTTTATGTTTCAAAACATATTTATAGGAGTAATAGCACAAATAAAAGTACACGAAGCATGTTTGGAAATACAAACTAAATGAACATAGGTCTCAAATATTAGTGGATACCACCAAATTTAGTTTGAACAACATACACAGAATGCACAAAACCCACAATGCGAGTTACATGAGTAATGCAGTATGAAAAGAAAAGGGCTCAACTCGACTTTCCCAGACCAAAAAGGAAAGCGAGCTGTGACGTCTTTCATGGGCCAATGTAGATATTCTAAGAGACAGGAAGTCCTACAAGTTGGGAGAATTGGCACAGTTTAACCATGGATTTCATAGTTTTGATCATCGTTCCCTGGAATAACTTAAAATGGCATGTTCTCATATAAAGCGATGCAATTAACCCTATGAATAACTGCCAATATAGAAAGTGAGGGAGACCTCCACTTGGATGCAGCATGAATCCTCCCAGACATCAGGATATATTGTAGAAGCTTATATGCAGTGTTATTAAATGCTGTTGGTTTAAGCCCCAGCAAAAATACAGGTACTGACAAGGGGAGATCTCTCCCAAACATTTCAAATAATACCCTTTTGATGTTGGTTCAGAACGGTCTCACTATGGTACAGGTCCACCAGACATGGAGGGTGATAATTTCTTGGCAACCCCTAAGGCAAACCACTGCATAAATAAGGTGTAATCTAGAAGGTACCGTATATACTCTGAAGTATATTTTAAAAAGTCTCCATTAAGATAACTTGCCAGTTCCCTTTGCTGACTGATGTACAACATGCATTCCATTGCTCCAGTGTGATGATCACTCCCAAATGCACCTCTCAACATGCATAGATGTCAGCTTGGTGTCAGAAAGTGGTATGTTTAAAATAGAGTAAAGAAGGGAAAGAATAGCCCACTCCAAGACACTATATTTGCAGAGCCGTTTAAACATTGTGTATTCTACTAAGCCATTTGCTGGGACAAGGGAAATTAAGAAGTGGAGGACTTGGGGTAACTCTAAAGAGTTCAGTATTTTGAGAAGGTAGAAAGAAAATATGCTCTAGACATGAGTTTAGAATGAAGCAAGAAGTTACCAACATGGCGTAATCTGGCATGTTTATACCAAACAAACATCGTTGGTGATAATCCAGGGGAGAAGAGGGGGTTTCTAAATATACTGTAGGGAGCATTAGTGAGATCAGGCTTTGTAGTTTGTATTTAAACAGACTATCCTCCATAATTGTAACATAAGATTTTCACCAACGGCCAACTTCCGCTGGGGGAATATCAAGTGCCCAAATTAAAGCCAATGGGGATACTGGCATCAATAAATCTGATTCAAGTATTACCAACTGCGGAGGCTTAGGGAGGGCATGAAAGGATACTAGTTGAAATAATGGAGCCGCTAAATAATATTTATATAAGTGAGGTACTGAAAATCCACCCATCCTCTTATGTAAATGCATAACAGACCTGGATATTAGAGGCCTCTTATAGGCCCACAGAAATCTGAATATTTAATTCTGTAAAGATTTAGGCATGGAACCTGTGACTGGTACAGGAAGGGAACAAAAAAATACAGTACTCGAGGTAAATTTAACCATTTTAATAGTGTATCTGGTAAGCAACTCCTGGAAAAGTGGAGGGATGAAGCTGGCGTAATTCCGCTAAAAAGTGGCGTCAAGGGTTTTCAGTAAATTAATCCTTAAATATAGAAGATAATGATTTTAGGTTTTTAAACCGAAGTTAAGCGGAATTAAGTCACGGACTGAGCAGAAGGTATTGCAACGTAAGATCTCTGATTTAGCAGTATTGATCTGCAGACCAGCTACACAACCAAACAGACAGATGACCCAATAAATTAGGTAATTAGGTTACAGGTTGGACATGATGGACTTTTTTCTTTTTCCAACCTTAACAACTATGTAACTATGTTGTTATGGGGTTTGTAATAGTGAGAAGCATGTCATCTTCGAAAAGATTTACTTTATATTCACGGGCCCCAATATTCACACCTATGTTTGGATTCAATAGCCGAAGCAAAAAGGGCAGGAGAAAAGGGGCAACCCTGACGTGTGCCTCAACTAATATGGCTAGGCTCCGGGGAATCTGTGGGTAATTTTAGATAAGCAGTGGGAGTTGCATAAACAGTTTGTATAGAATGCAAAAAGGCTCCCCAAATACCTATTGTGGTCATAACTTGATAAAGATAAGACCAAGAAAGGCTATTGAAATTCTTTTTAAAGAGGACCTTTCACCACTCCTGACGTGCCTGTTTTAATACCGTTATGCATTCCCCATGTAATTCTGGAGCATCTATTCTTATGACTCTATGTTGTGCCATTCCTTATTATTTCATTAGTTGTGGTTGTGTACCTGCACAGACTCCCTCTATCCAATCAGTGCTGCCATTTTCAGACTGTGCAAATAAACACTCCAACTTGAAACCACCCATCTGTACCCTTACTGCAGACTGCTAGCAATTCATTCATAACTTCTAGTTAAAATAATAAGTTAATGGAACAACATAGAGCCTTAAGAATATATGCTCTGGAATTGTTATTACATGGGGAATGCATAAGGCTATTAAAACAGGCATGTCAGGAGTGGTGAAACGTCCTCTTTAATGTCTGAGACCAATAGAGAGATACTGTAGGTTCGGATTGCGTTCGGATTCTTAGTGCGGTGCAGAAGAGTTGCATCAAGCTGAAGCTTTGTGTCTCTAGTGGCCTAAATGAGATATAAGGAAGGCTGTCTCTGATTAGCTAATTCCAAATGGAACAGGTTATACTCCAAGTCTGACTGTACTTTAGAATGTTCCTTCTTCAGTTTAGATGCCTCAGCTATGATGACCCCTCGTAATAACAGATTCATGTGCTTCCCAATTAACGGCATGGGAGCTATCAGAGGGAACATTGAAACTGAAGAACTCCTCAAGCACTGTGGAACCACTGTTTGTTATAAAGGGATCTGTGAGAAGGGATTAATTCAATCTCCATGTATAGTTTATATATTTTTATATGTAAATTTGGGGAAAAGTTTTTTAAAAAAATGTTTTTAAAGTTTTTTTGTTTTTGTTTATATTTTTAACTTTTTTTTTTTTTTTTAAATAACTTTTAGCCCTAGGGGGGCTAGAACTTGGGATCTTTCGATACCTTGTCTCATCCCCCCTAATAGAGATCTATTAAGGTGAATGAATCTATTATGAAGCTTACAATTTCAGGCCTGGGAAGCTTCAGTAGCTCCCAGACTGTCATAGTAACCGATCAGAGCCCTGTAATTTCACTGTGAGGGCTCCGATCAGAAGGCAGAGGGAGCCACATGCCACTGCCTTACCTCACAGATGCCACGATCGCAGCATCTGAATGGTTAAATGACAGAATTCGGGTGTGACTCCTGCTCAGGATTGGCGCATAGCAAATGTGGTGCCAGTATTCAAAAAGGGTCCAAAAACAGAGCCCGGAAACTATAGACCGGTAAGTTTAACTTCTGTTGTGGGTAAACTGTTTGAAGGTTTTCTAAGAGATGCTATCTTGGAGTACCTCAATTAAAATAAGCAAATAACTCCGTATCAGCAAGGCTTCATGAGGGATCGGTCATGTCAAACCAATTTAATCAGTTTCTATGAGGAGGTAAGTTCTAGACTTGACCGCGGCGACTCAATGGATGTCGTATATTTGGACTTCTCCAAAGCGTTTGACACGGTACCACATAAAAGGTTAGTATACAAAATGAGAATGCTTGGCCTGGGAGAAAATGTCTGTATGTGGGTAAGTAACTGGCTCAGTGATAGAAAACAGAGGGTGCTTATTAACGGCACATACTCAGATTGGGTCACTGTCACTAGTGGGGTACCACAGGGGTCTGTATTGGGTCCTATTCTCTTCAATATATTTATTAATGATATTGAAGAAGGTTTGCATAGTAAAATATCAATTTTTGCAGATAACACTAAACTGTGTAAAGTAATTAACACAGAGGAGGACAGTGCACTGCTACAGCAGGATCTGGATAGACTGGAGGCTTGGTTAGAAAAGTGGCAGATGAGGTTTAACACTGACAAATGTAAGGTTATGCATATGGGAAGGAATAATGCAAGTCACCAGTACATACTAAATGGTAAAGAATTGGGTAACTCTGACATGGAAAAGGACCTAGGAATTTTAGCGAACAGCAAAGTAAGCTGTAGAAGCCAGTGCCAGACAGCTGCTGCCAAGGCCAATAAGATAATGTGTTGCATCAAAAGGGGCATAGATGCCCGTGATGAGAACATAGTCCTGCCACTTTACAAATCACTAGCCAGACCACACATGGAGTACTGTGTACAGTTCTGGGCTCCTGTGAACAAGGCAGACATAGCAGAGCTGGAGAGGGTTCAGAGGAGGGCAACTAAAGTAATAACTGGAATGGGTGGACTACAGTACCCAGAAAGATTATCAAAATTAGGGTTATTCACTTTAGAAAAAAGAAGACTGAGGGGAGATCTAATAACTATGTATAAATATATCAGGGGTCAGTACAGAGATCTCTCCCATCATCTATTTATCCCGAGGACTGTGACTGTGATGAGGGGACATCCTCTGCATCTGGAGGAAAGAAGGTTTGTACATAAACATAGAAGAGGATTCTTTACGGTAAGAGCAGTGAGACTGTGGAACTCTCTGCCTGAGGAGGTGGTGATGGTAAGTTCGCTAAAAGAGTTCAAGAAGGGCCTGGATGTATTTCTGGAGGGTAATAATATTACAGGTTATAGTTACTAGAGAGGGGTCGTTGATCCAGGGAGTTATTCTGACTGTCTGATTGGAGTCGGGAAAGAATTTTTCCCCCTAAAGTGAGGAAAATTGGCTTCTACCTCACAGGGGTTTTTTTTTGCCTTCCTCTGGATCAACTTGTAGGAAAACCGGCTGAACTGGATGGACAGATGTCTTTTTTCGGCCTTACAAATGATGTTACTATGTTACTCATTGTGGCCAGATGCTGGCTGTATTACACAGCTGGCACCTGCCGCTTATTGAGCGGGCTCACCGCAGCAGCTCAGTCTGTACAGTCCCACAACAATTGTGAAGTATGGGTACATCACGATGGCTGAAAGAGTTAAAATCCAAATTGTATTGTCAAATGTATTCCCATCTTAACATTTATCACATACAAGTGCATCTCAATAAAATACAATATCAAAAAGATTTTTTTTTTCAGTAATTCAATTCAAAAAGCAAAACACATATAGTCATTACAAACAGAGTGAACTTTTTCACGTGTTTATTTATGTTAATGTTGATGATTATGGCTTACAGCCAAAGAAAACCCAAAAGTCATTATCTCAGAAAATTAGAATATTATATTAGACTAACTGTAAAAAATGTTTTAAGCACAGTTTTGGGCTCCTGTAAACAAGGCAGACCTAGCAGAGCTGGAGAGGGTTCAGAGGAGGGCAACTAAAGTAATAACTGGTATGGGTGGACTACAGTACCCAGAAAGATTATCAAAATTAGGGTTATTTACTTTAGAAAAAAGACAATTAAGGGGAGATCTAATAACTATGTATACATTTATCAGGGGTCAGTACAGAGATCTCTCCCATGATCTATTTATCCACAGGACTGTGACTGTGAAGAGGGGACATCTTCTGCATCTGGAGGAAAGAAGGTTTGTACAGAAATATAGAAGAGGATTCTTTACGGTAAGAGCAGTGAGACTATGGAACTCTCTGCCTGAGGAGGTGGTGATGGTAAGGTCACTAAAAGAGTTCAAGAGAGGCCTGGATGTATTTCTAGAGGGTAACAATATTACAGGCAATAGTTACTAGAGATGGGCTGTTGATCCAGGGAGTTATTCTGATTGCCTGATTGGAGCGGGGAAAATTGGCTTCTACCTCACAGGGGTTTTTTGCCTTCCTCTGGATCAACTTGCAGGATAACAGGCCGAACTGGATGGACAGATGTCTTTTTTCGGCCTCATAAACTATGTTACTATAAATGTTGGGCAAATGAAAAGTATGTACAGTAAATGTACTCAATACTTGGTTGGGGCTCCTTTTGCACGAATGACTGCATCAATGCCGTGTGTGGTATGGAAGCGATCAGCCTGTGGCACTGCAGAGGTGATATGAAAGTCCAGGTTGCTTTGATAGCAGCCTTCAGCTCGTCTGCATTGTTGGGTCTGATGACTCATCTTCCTCTTGACAATATCCCACAAATTCTCTATGGGGTTAAGGTCAGTTGAGTTTTCTGGCCAATCAAGCACCGTGATACTGTGGTTATTAAACCAGGTATTGGTACTTTTGGCAGTGTGGACAGGTGCCAAGTCCTGCTGGAAAATAAAAATTCCATCTCCAAAAAGCTTCGGCAGAGGGAAGCATGAAGTGCTCTAAAATTTCCTGGTAGACGGCTGCACTGACTTTGGTATTGATAAAGCACAGTGGACCTACATCAGCAGATGACATGGCTCCCCAAACCATGGGGATTGATTGTGGAAACTTCACACTAGACTTCAAGCAGCTTGGAATGAGTACCTCTCCGCTCTTCCTCCAGACTCTGGGAACTTGATTTCCAAATGAAATGCAAAATTTACTTTCATCTGAGAACACCACCTTTGACCACTGAGCAACAGTCCAGTTCTTTTTCTCCTTGGCCCAGGTAAGACGCTTCTGGCATTGTCTATTGGTCATGAGTGGCTTGACACATGGAATGTGACACTTGTAGCCCATGTGGATACATCTGTGTGTGGTGACTCCAGCAGCACAAATTTCCCCCAAATTTAGGAAAGGCCTTTTCTTAACAATCCTATCAAGGCTACGGTTACCCCTGTTGCTTGTGCACCTTTTTCGACCACCCTTTTTCCTTCCACTCAACTTTCCATTAATATGCTTTGATACAGCACTCTGTGAACAGCCAGCTTCTTTAGCAATGACCTTTTGTGGCTTACCCTCCTTGTGGAGTGTGTCAATGACAGCCTTCTAGACATCTGTCAAGTCAGCAGTCTTCCCCATGATTGTGTCGCCTACTGAACCATACTAAGGGACCTTTTTAAAGGCTTAGGAAGCCTCTGCAGGTGTTTTGGGTTAATTATTCTAATTTTCTGAGATAATAAATTTTGGGTTTTCCTTGGCTGTAAGCCATAATCATCAACATTAACTGACTCTATATAATATATATGTTTCACTTTTTGAATTGAATTACTGAAAAAAACCTGTTTTTGATTATATTCTTATTTATTGAGATGCACTGGTATGTACAGGATATGCCTAAATGTCCAGTAGGTCTGAGTCCCAACTCAGAAACCCCCATCTAACTCAAGAATGTGGCTGCTGTAAATTCAAGGGGTTGGCCACTATCAGGCTATTGTTGATCAATGTGTTTGTGAGATGATTATGTGGCACTTACTAATATAGCCTTTGTTTAAATTCTGCACCATTTTCTATATTTCATAAGGTATACTACTTTGTTTAAAAAGACTTTTGTGCTGTCCACACAGGGGTCCTGTCCATAGGAAGGCTGCTGATGGAAGGTCATGTGACCAGGCAAATCACCTCCATGTGATGACCCATGTGATACATAGCACCTGCCATCTGTACTTGTTCTCTTGGGAGTTTAGTGCAGGTGAAGTGTGTCTGAATGGAGCGGTCATCAAATGAAGGTGATATGCCTGGTCACATGACCCTCCATCAGCGCCCATTTTATGGCTAAAATAACTTTTGTTTCTGCACCATTGTCTATATTTCATAAGGTATACTACTTTATTTACAAAGTCTTTTGTGACTCCTCCATTCAGACACACTGCACCCGCACTAAAATCCCAACAGAACAAGTATAGATGGCAGGTGCAATGTATTTGATTGGAGGAGTCATCACATGGAGGTGATATGCCTGGTCACATGACGTTCCATCAGAAGCCATCTGTGGACAGCACAAAAGGGAGTGTACCCATGGTGCAGAATTTCAACAAAGGCTATATTAGTAAGTGCCACATAATCATCTCACAAACACATTGGTAAACAGTAACCAGAAAGTGTCCAACCCCTTTAAGAGGTGTCTGCACATGCTCAACTATTTCAATTCACTTCTACAGGGGTTCAGAACATAAAGCCAAGCATACTTACTTGGCTATATCAGAACTGCCGTAGAGGTGACTATGCTCTGTCTCTGCTCCATTCACAGTGGCTGGAAGTTAAGGTCTGTACTTGATGTGAGTCCTAGAAGAGGATCAAACTTGCAGCACAGAAAGAACTTACTGCCACAGTAAGAAAACATCTTTATTAGATAAAAATATGAGCCCAGACTGGACATCTGATAATCACAGAGTATGTGGAGAATAATTCCAGGACTGATGTAAATGTTCTCCTGACTGCAGTGTCTGCTGGTACATGTTATACCTGTGGAAAGGGCATTATGAGGCTAGTGGGAAAAATGATTACACAGAGTGGGTCGGCCAGAAAGTATCGCAGCTTAAAGCACTGGTAAGCAGACAAGCAAATACTTTGATTCACATGATCTGCTGACACAGAAGATAAATAATAATAATAATATTTATTTATATAGCGCCACCATATTCCGCAGCACTTTCCAAAATCATAGGGTTCTTGTACTATACAAAAATAACTGGCTAATATACAACTGAACACTTGGAGTGAGGGCCCTGCTCGCAAGAGCTTACAATCTATGAGGAATTGGGGGTGACACAAAAGGTAGTTGATTGTGATAAGTAGGAATCGAGCCATTATTGTACTGAAAGGAGTGGTGCCTGCCGATCTGCTTCGGGTTTGGGACTGTTAGAGGATCAAGTTCAGGCTAGAGGAGTTGGTGGAGGAGAGGTTTAGTTGGGAAAAGGTCATTTTAGGAAGCTTGATAAGCCTGCCTGAAAAGATGTGTTTTTAAGGCACCTTTGAAGGTAGGGAAGTTGTGAATTGACCTAATATTCCGGGGCAGGGTATTCCAAAGAGTAGGTGCAGCTCGAGAAAAGTCTTGTAGACGGGAGTGAGAGGTATGAATTATGGAGGATATAAATCTTAGGTCGCTAACAGAACGGAGAGCACGAGTAGGGTGGTAGACGGAGATGAGGGAGGAGATGTATGGAGGTGCAGCACTGTGGAGAGCTTTGTGGGTGAGGTTGAGAAGTTTGAACTGTATTCTGTGGTGGATGGGCAACCAGTGAAGTGACTGGCATTAACTAGTAGCATCAGTGTAGCGGGTGGATGGATAGATGAGCCTGGCTGCAGCATTTAGGACAGACTGAAGGGGGGAGAGTTTAGAGAGAGGGAGACCGATTAGTAATGCGTTGCAGTAGTCAAGACGAGAATGAATCAAGGCAATAACAAGAGTTTTTGCTGTTTCCACCATAAGAAAAGGGCAGATTCTGGCAATGTTCTTGAGGTGCAGACAACAAGAGCGTGTAAGTGATTGAATATGGGGAACAAAAGAAAGATCAGAGTCAAATGTGGCCCCGAGACAGCAGGCATGTTGCTCCGGAGTTATGATACTACCACAGACCGAGATTGAAATATCAAGATTAGGTGGGTTAGTAGATGGGGGAAAGACAAGAAGTTCAGTTTCGGAGAGGTTTAGTTTTAGATACAGAGAGGACATGATGTTAGAGACAGGTGCAAGACAATTACCAGTGTTTTGGGAGTAAAGCAGGGGTGATTTCGGGGGACGAAGTGTATAGTTGGGTGTCGTCAGTATAGAGATGGTACCGAAAGCCAAATCTACTGATATTCTGTCCAATGGGGCTGTATAGAGGGAGAAGAGTAGAGGACCTAGTACTGAGCCTTGAGGAACGCCAACATCAAGAGCGAGAGGAGAAGAAGACGACCCAGTGAATGATACACTAAAGGAGCAGCCAGAGAGATACGAAGAGAACCAAGAGAGAGCATTGTCTTTAAGGCCAATTGAGTGGAGCACGGTGAGGAGGAGTTTATGGTCTACTGTATCAAATGCTGCAGAGAGATCCAGAAGAATCAGTAGAAAATAATCCCCATGTCACGACAGGGAAACAAGGGATAGTGTGCCCTGTCTGAACCCCACCTCTTTCCCTGCCTACTTACAGTAGATGCCCTAGGCGGCAAAACCGTAACTTGGAGACAGTCCCTATGCTGAGTACGTGCACAGGGAAGGGAAGGGAACACAGGGAAAGACGAACACAGACAGAACAAACACAATAGCAGAATAGTCAGCAAGCCAAGTCAAGAACAGGAGGTCACGTCAAATACCGAGGGGAATTGCAAAAGCGTAGTCTAAGTCCGAAGCCAAAATCCAATACACCAATAATCAACAGCAAGGTCCAACACAAAGCACTGATCTCAGAAGACTAATCACAGGCATCTGAGTGAGGCAGTTGCCATCTTTAAATAGCCCGCCCAGGATCATGTGATGTGGCCAGCATCACATGACCTGAAGCGGAGCAAGCTGTCCAAACAATATGTAAAGTAGCCATGTGGTGTGATCAGCACCACATGGCTAAACCCAAACGGAGAATTAACTCATGAAGTGCTGGCTAACAAGACCAGCACTTCAATTCCCTATTGCTCGTCTATAGGGGGGCGGAGAGGTCCAGCGATGTCGTGCAGAGGAAGCGCGACGCCGACCTCGCATGACACCCCATTTCTTTTTGCTGTTAGGAGCTCGTTAGACACTTTAGTAAGGGCACTTTAGTAAGCAAGAGTAGACAAGACGTTCAAGGAAGTTACAGATGAAGGGGAGGTTAGAAACAGGTCGGGTCAAGAGATTTTTTTTTTTAGTAGTGAGGTTATAACAGAGTGTTTGAAAGAGGAGGGAAAGATACCATAAATGAGAGAGAGGTTAAAATTGTAGTTAGATGAGTGATGACATCCGGGGAAAGGGACTGGAGTACGTGTGATGTAAGGGGATCGCTGCTACAGGTCCTGGGCCAAGAAGAAGAGAAAAGCCTGGAGACTTCTTGCTCTGTTATGGGGTCAAAAGAGGAGAGTGCGCATGTGGAGGAATGAGAGGGAGGAGGATTGAGATTTTGGGACTGGGAGATTATTTCCTGCTGGATACTGTCAATCTTGTCTCTGAAGTAGATGGCCAAGACATCAGCGCAGAGGTCAGTGACAGGTTCTGGAACTTTAGGGCTTAGAAGCGAACGAAAATTGTCAAAGAGTCGTTTTGGGTTATTTGAGAGTGAGGAGATAAGAGAGGTGAAGTACTTTTGCTTGGCAATGCTGAGAGCCGAATTGTATGTTTTGAGCATAAATTTATAATGGAGGAAGTCTGCTGATATTCGTGATTTTCTCCATAAGTTTTCTGCACGTCTGGAGCAGCACTGGAGAAAACGTGTTTCAGATGTGTGCCAGGGTTGCGTGTTCTGTGTCAGGAGGGTCGGATTGATATTGGAGCAACTTCATCTAGGAGTGTTTCCAGTCTAGAAAGACATGCTGAGCTTGCTCCATAAATGGCATATGCCAGCTGCATAAAAAAATCAGATTCCTACTGGCATTGACTAGGATATGCAATACTGGATATTTACACCCAGATGCTGCTGTCAAAAGCGACTATAGCATCTGTGGGCTTAGACAGAGGAAGGGATCTTCCTCTGCCCTCCCATCGGAGCTACCGCAACGAAATTGTGTGGACTCCAATGAGTTGCCATAACAGCCTGGAGTCTTGTAAAGATTCCCAGGCCTGTAATGGTTAGCTGCATGAGAAACTGTGTCCTGAAAAGGCATAGCTTCTCGGGCTGCCTGTCAAAATCCTATAGACTACCAAAGTATTGCAGCGATTAAAAGATTGCACGTTCAAGTCCCCTAAGGGGTCTAAAAATTAAAAATAAAGCCCCCCACAAGTATTGAAAATTCAAATCATCCCCATTTCCTAATTTTACATATAAAAATAAGCAATAAAAAAATATATACAAGCATTAGCACATCCGAAAATGTCCAAACTATTAAAATATCAAAATATTTTTCCTGCGCAGAGAATGCAGTAATGAAAAAAAATCCAAGCGATCGAAAAATTGCAGGTCAAAGTCCTGTGAGGGGTCTAAGAATTAAAAATATAAACCCCCATAAGTATTAAAAATTAAAACCATCCCCATTTACCAATTGTACATATAAAAATAAACAATAAAAAAATATATACAAGCATGACCACATCCGAAAATGTCCAAACTATTAAAATACCAAAATATTTTTCCTGTGCAGAGAAGGCAGTAATGAAAAAAAAAAATCGACAATTTACTATTTTTTGGTTACCTTGCTCCCCCCAAAGTAAATAAAAAGTGAACAAAGTGAAGTCCAATGTACAGTACCAGAAAATATTACCAATAAAAACTACAGTTCACCTGCAAAACAAGCCCTGATAATACAGCTCTGTGGAAGGAAATACAAAAAAAAAGCTAAGGGTGTCAAAAATGCCAATCCAAACAAAATAACTTTGTTTTGATAAAACCTTTTTAAAGTTTTTTTTTTTCTTCAAATACTGATAAGTTATTTGGAAAGATAACCAGTCGGCACTCTGGAAGGAGGTAGTGCTCATATCCTGGGTTGCAGGCTCATACATCCAAGTAGAAAAAGTGGATCATCACTCACTTTTGATGCAAAACAATCTTGACTTTATTGCCATAAACAAAATACAAAGTCAAGATTGTTTTGCATCAAAAGTAAGTACTGATCCACTTTTTCTATTTATGTAAAACATAAAAAAAAAACTTTACAAATTTTAAATTTTACAAATTTTACATTGCCATAATTGTATTGAACTGCAGAATAAGGACGTAATGGGATTTTTAGTGAACAGGGAACACCGTAATAGCAAAACCCAAAAAACCTTGGCAAAATTGTGGCTGAATTGTCTTTTTTTAACGCACAAAGAGTTCTTTTTTTCCATTTTCCAACAAAATATATGTTAAATGAAATGGTGCCATTAAAAAAAATACAACTTGCCTTGCAAAAAATAATCCCTCATATAGTAATGTGAACAAAAAATGTAAAAAGTTGTGGCTTTTAGAAAGTAGAAGAAAAAAGATGAAAACAAAAAAATTGGCATGGTCATTAAGGGATTTTTAAAAACAAAGCTATCGATTGCAAAGGACTGTCATTTGCAATGAAAAACACTCTGTACAACTCCTAATAACAAATAAAGCAAACGTACCTGAGGCAGTGCTCGTATTGATGTGATGCCATGGTGTGACTGATTTGCATCAATGCTGTATCCATTCCTTCTGTTTAGAATATGGAGACATGTCAATAACAGGAGATGTCTATTAAATCCATCAGCCACCCCTATGTTCCTTACAGCTGGCGCTCTAGACAATGCAAAATCAAAAAGCCAAGGTCGTTCAACCAAACAATATTTCAATGGTTTGCTTTGTGTATAACTTCTATTTGAAGTGTCAAGAGCTTTTTCCTCCAAGGACAAGGATTTGCTTTCCATAGAATCTGTAAAGTCATCCAGATCTTGCGAACATATCGCTTCCATTTGTTCCTAGAAAAAAAACATTATTATTAATTTTTTAATTAAAATAAGAATGGATACTAGCACAGGGTAGCAAATGAAGACTAACATCTCTTCAGATAGTATAAGCTGATGATGTTAAAAGGGTTATCCTAGGAAAATGTTTATATCACCTAAGCACAGTATAGGTGATATCAGATTGTGGTGTTTTTGACTGTTGGGACCCCAATAATCACCAGAAAGAGGAATTCCCAAGTTCCATCTGTAAATGGCACAACAACAATAAAAAAAAAGAATATGCAAACTCTCAATCTAAAAGTATAGCAATGCAAATGTACCCATATGAGAAATTTATTTGCCTTCTGATACATTCTTGTACCATATTTGTGATTTCTCCTTGTATGCAATCAACTCAATAAATACTTTTTGGAATTAAAAGTATAGCAGCAAATCAGAAAAGAATATGCAAAGACACAATCTAAAATGATAGCAGTATGACAAAGACTGTTCAGAGTAAACTGACCATGATATGTTGTGCATGTCGTCGGGGAATAATCATAGCCTCTTTCGGTACGTGTACATTCTGTTGTATTTTCTGCTGCTGTAGTTTACTGCAGTGGCTGTGATGTTGCACAGCCCTATTATTAGAACAACTACATGGAATACTGTTCTTCAAATATGCGCTCTCTCACACAGTTTTGCCTGCATTAAAGCCATCCATTTAAAAATACTATATTCTGGTCCGAAGAAGAGACCAGAGAGTCTGGAAAGCTCGCCTTATGTCATTATTTGTTTTTTTTAGTTAGTCATTAAAAGGTATCAATTTACAATATTTTATATTGTTTCTCTTTTGGAGAGCATCAAGACTTCTCCGAATGGCTAACACGGTACCAAACCTTTTTCTTCAAGGTACCATAGTACTGTAAACGTGATCCCAACATTTGGAGTAGCACTATTTTAAAGTGGTGCTCAACAAGCTATTATTATATGTACATAAAAATCTAAATGGGTAGGTAAAACCAGTGAAATATATTTGTTTCATAATGATCTAGGTCTTCTTACTTACCTTCCACCTTATCCATGTTCTCTTGATGACAGAAGCTGCCTTATGCATCTTTTCAATATTTTTCCTTGTAAGCCAGCTTCTGACCACTATATGAGTATGGGACAGTAATATAGACGCATATTAATAATAATAATATTGCTTAGGTGACAGCTAAATAAGAGCTTACCTACTGTTTTAAATCACTTTACCTGCTTGGATAGTTATGGCTGCCTTCCTTTGGTTAGCCAGTTTTCTATGTCTGTATCGCCTCCAACAACATTGAATATTTAAAGCTCTTTGAGAAAGCGCCAATGCCCTTTGTTTTTCAAGTATATCTACCTGATAAATATCAAGTATTGTAATAAAAACACTTTACCAAATACAATATAATAAGTCCATACACATGAGAAGCTGTGTTTCTTACCATAAAGTGCGAAAGAAATACTTTTGTGGTACCGCAGTGTGCCAGTGTATTACTTGATGTAAGTTTAGACAAAACCATCTGTAGAATGTTTTCTGATACAAGCTTTAATTCATACATCTCCACTGGAGAAGGACCTGCAAGCAGGAAAGAGTGGTATGATTGATTTACAGTTCAGTTATGTTTTAGGGTTTGTTATAAAGACCAATAGCTATTATAACAAATACCAATAATCTTTCGAATTTATCATTAGTTTTTCTTTACATCCCTTGCACAAATAAGGGCATCTCAATAGATTAGAATATCATCGAAAAGTTAATTTATTTCGGTAATTCAATTAAAAAAGAGAAGCTCATATTATATAGATTCATTACAAACAGTGATCTATTTATTTATTTTACACACTTACGTAGCACTGCTATATTCCGCAGCACTTTACAGACATTAGCATCAAGCTGTCTCCAATGGGGCTCACAATCTAAGTTCCCTATCAGTATGTCTTTGGAGTGTGGGAGGAAACCAGAGTACACGGAGGAAACCCACACAAACAAGGGGAGAACATACAAACTCCATGCAGATGTTGTCCTTGGTCAGATTTGAACCGTTTATTTATTTTAATATTGATGATTATGGCTTACAACTGATGAAAACTCAAAAGTCAGTATCTCAGAACATTAGAATACTGTGAAGTGGGGGGAAATTTATCAAACTGGTGTAAAGTAGAACAAAAGGTGGAATCTGAGTGGTTGCTATGGGCAACCACCAGTTTGATAAATCTCCCCAATCAATACAAAACACCTGCAAAGGTTTCCCAAGCCTTTAAATGATCC
Source organism: Rhinella marina (assembly GCA_900303285.1). Classification (NCBI taxonomy): domain Eukaryota; kingdom Metazoa; phylum Chordata; class Amphibia; order Anura; family Bufonidae; genus Rhinella; species Rhinella marina. The sequence continues at coordinate 49,352 of ONZH01024896.1, forward strand.
CTCAGTCTGGTTCAGTAGGCTACACAATCCTATGGAGGACTGCTGACTTGACAGTTGTCCAGAAGACAGTCACTGACAGTCAAGAAGGGCAAGCCACAAAAGGTCATTGTTAAAGAAGATGGCTGTCCATAGAGTGCTTTATCCAATCATATTAATGGAAAGTTAGTTGAGTGGAAGGAAAACCTGTGGTAGAAAAAAGTGCAAAAGCAACAGCCTTGAAACATAACATAATAACATAGTTTATAAGGCCGAAAAAAAGACATCTGTCCATCCAGTTCGGCCTGTTTTCCTACAAGTTGATCCAGAGGAAGGCAAAAAAACCCTGTGAGGTAGAAGCCAATTTTCCCCACTTTAGGGGAAAAAATTCCTTCCCGACTCCAATCAGGCAATCACAATTACTCCCTGGATCAACGACCCATCTCTAGTAACTATAACCTGTAATATTATTACCCTCCAGAAATACATCCAGGCCCCTTCTTGAACTCTTTTAGTGAACTTACCGTCACCACCTCCTCAGGCAGAGAGTTCCATAGTCTCACTGCTCTTACCGTAAGGAATTCTCTTCTATGTTTGTGTACAAACCTTCTTTCCTCCAGACGCAGAGGATGTCCCCTCGTCACAGTCCTGGGGATAAATAGATCATGGGAGAGATCTCTGTACTGACCTCTGATATATTTATACATAGTTATTAGATCTCCCCTCAGTTGTCTTTTTTCTAAAGTGAATAACCCTAATTTTGATCATCTTTCTGGGTACTGTAGTCCACCCATTCCAGTTATTACTTTAGTTGCCCTCCTCTGACCCCTCTCCAGCTCTGCTATGTCTGCCTTGTTCACAGGAGCCCAGAACTGTACACAGTACTCCATGTGTGGTCTGACTAGTGATTTGTAAAGTGGCAGGACTATGTTCTCATCACAGGCATCTATGTCTCTTTTGATGCAACCCATTATCTTATTAGTCTTGGCAGCAGCTGTCTGACACTGGTTTCTACAGCTTAGTTTGCTGTTCACTACAATTCCTAGGTCCTTTTCCATGTCAGAGTTACCTAATATTTTACCATTTAGTATGTACTGGTGACTTGCATTATTCCTTCCCATATGCATAACCTTACATTTGTCAGTGTTAAACCTCATCTGCCACTTCTCTGCCCAAGCCTCCAGTCTATCCAGATCCATCTGCTGTAGCAGTGTACTGTCCTCTTCTGTGTTAATTACTTTACACAGTTTAGTGTCATCTGCAAAAATTGATATTTTACTGTGCAAGCTTTCTACAAGATCATTAATAAATATATTGAAGAGAATAGGGCCCAATACTGACCCCTGTGGTACCCCACTAGTGACAGTGACCCAATCTGAATATGTGCCGTTAATAACCACCCTCTGTTTTCTATCACTGAGCCAGTTACTTACCCACATACAAATATTTTCTCCCAGGCTAAGCATTCTCATTTTATATACTAACCTTTTATGTGGTACCGTGTCAAATGCTTTGGAGAAGTCCAGATATACGACATCCATTGATTCGCCGCGGTCCAGTCTAGAACTTAACTCCTCATAGAAACTGATTAAATTGGTTTGACATGACCGATCCCTCATGAAGCCATGCTAATATGGAGTTATTTGCTTATTTTCATTGAGGTACTCCAAGATAGCATCTCTTAGAAAACCCTCAAACAGTTTACCCACGACAGATGTTAAACTTACCGGTCTATAGTTCCCAGGCTCTGTTTTTGGACCCTTTTTGAATATTGGCACCACATTTGCTATGCGCCAATCCTGTGGAACACTCCCTGTCAGTATAGAGTCCTTAAATATCAGAAATAAGGGTCTGGCGATGACATTACTTAATTCTCTTAGGATACGGGGGTGTATGCCATCCGGTCCTGGCGATTTGTCTATTTTAATCTTTTTAAGACGCAGCTCTACTTCTTCCTGGGTCAGACAGGGCACTTTTAATGGGGAATTTACTTTTATATTCTGCATTTCATCTGACAGTTTATTTTCCTCAGTGAATACAGTGGAGAAAAAGATATTTAGTAGCTTTGCTTTCTCCTCATCGCTCTCTGCAACTCCCCCCTCATTACTATGTAAGGGGCCGACACCTTCAGGTTTATACTTTTTACCATTTATATACCGTATTTTTCGCCCTATAAGACGCACCGGCCCATAAGACGCACCTAGGTTTTAGTGTAGGAAAATAAGAAAAAAATATTTTTCATCAGATCCTCTTATCAGACTGCCCATAAATTTAAGGACATCACATCAGACCCCCATATCAGCCCCCTGTGCCCCCATACCATCTCACTGTGCCCCCACCAGACCTCAGATCAGCAGAATGTGCCCCCATCAGACCTCAGATCAGCAGAATGTGCCCCCATCAGACCTCAGATCAGCAGAATGTGCCCCCATCAGACCTCAGATCAGCAGAATGTGCCCCATCAGACTCAGATCAGCAGAATGTGCCCCCATCAGACCTCAGATCAGCAGAATGTGCCCCCATCATACCTCAAATCAGCAGAATGTGCCCCCATAAGACCTCACATCAGCAGAATGTGCCCCCATCAGACCTCATATCATGCCCCCATCAGACCTCATATCATGCCCCCATCAGACCTCAGATTCAGCAGAATGTGCCCCCCATCAGACCTCAGATTAGCGTCTTGTGCCCCTATCAGACCTCAGATCAGCCCACCCAGCCACTGATAAAGACCATACTTACCGTACCTGTTCTGCGCTGCCGCTGCCGTCCGGTCCCACGCTCCGCGCTCCTCTCTCTTCCCTGCCGGCACGCACTATGACCTGACGCCGCAGCGTCAGGTCATAGTGCGTGCCGGCAGGGAAGAGAGAAGAGCGCGGAGCGTGGGACCGGACGGCAGCGGAGAACAGGTAAGTATGGTCTTTATCAGTGGCTGGGTGGGCTGATCTGAGGTCTGATGGGGGTCCCTACGTACAAGTGAGCGCTTCCTTATGGAAGCGCTCACTTGTATTCGCCCTATAAGACGCACAGCATTTTTCCCCCTACTTTTGGGGGAAAAAAAGTGCGTCTTATAGGGCGAAAAATACAGTAATTAAAGAACATTTTAGGGTTAGTTTTACTCTCTTTGGTGATTAATCTCTCGGTCTCTAGTTTGGCTGTTTTTATTTGTCTTTTACATATTCTATTTTTTTCCTTGTAGTTTTTCAGTGCTTCCTCGCTCCCTTCCTGTTTTAGTGATTTAAATGCTTTCTGTTTGTCATTTATTGCTTTCTTTACAGTTCTGTTTATCCACATTGTTTTTTTCTTGTTTCCTACCCTTTTATTCCCATAAGGTATGTACCTCTCACAATTAGATATTAGGATGCTTTTAAAAATATCCCATTTTGTGGCTATATTTTTATTTTTGAGGACTTTGTCCCAGTTAGTTAGGCCTATGGCCTCTCTTAGTTGGCTAAATTTTGCTTTTTTGAAGTTTGGTATTTTTGTTCCTCCCTGAAGAAACGCTCTTTTGAATGACAGTTGGAAGGTTATTATATTATGGTCACTATTTCCCAGGTGTCCCCCAACCTGCACATCTGTTGTTCTGTCCGGTCTATTGGTTAATACTAAGTCCAGTATGGCCGTCCCTCTAGTCAGGTCCTGAACCAGTTGGGAAAGGTAATTGTCTTTGGTTATTTCCAAGAACCTGTTTCCTTTATGAGATATACAGGTTTCAGTTTTCCAGTCTATATCTGGGTAGTTGAAATCCCGCATGATAACGACCTCATTATGATTTGCTGCCTCGTCTATTTAGTTTAGAAGTAGATTTTCTGTGGACTCTGGTATATTGGGGGGGTTTATAATAAACTCCTATTAGTATTTTATTATTGTTTTTGGCTCCATTTATTTCTACCCACAGAGACTCCACATCTTCATGTCCCTCACTTATATCTTCCCGGAGTGTGGGCTTTAGACAGGACTTTACATAAAGGCAGACCTCACTGCCTCTCACAGTTTTTCTCATGTGAAACTGAAAATGATTAAATTTTAAAACATTAAGGCACATATACTATATGGTATACTATACCATTACAGTATAAAAAATGAAACGGCAGTTACACTTTAAATGTTTATGTATCTATGTGGCTAAGTGGATCATAATTATTAAGCCACAGTATACACTGAATCATAATAAGACATATAAGTTATATAATAACTATTGAACTACAGAGTATACTGGATTACAATAACCTTTAAGCGTCTACTGGATTATATCAAGGAATTTTCCTATACACATATATGAACTGTAGTTATTGAACTATGCTGAACTAAAACATCAAAATCAAAAGTTAGGATATATGTATGAATATCTAGAGATATAACAAAATCCCAAGTGGATACAGAAGAATTAACAACTGCACAACACCACTTGATGAATTTAACATTTTTTAATTTTTAAGGATTTATTTTTTCATTTTAAATTTTTAGTTTTTATTTATTATTTAGTGATAATTTTTTGGGAGTGCCCTTCGATATTAATATATATTTTCTCTTGCAAACTATGCCCCAGGCTGCACATAGGGAATTCCACATCACTGTCCAGGGATACAGTCTGTATCCCAGTAACACAATTAAGAGATTCTATTTGTAAAAAAAAAAAACATATTAATTTCCTTTCATGCATGTGCAGAAGGAAGAGACACTAAGATTCACCTTTTTTACCCTGACCTTTTTCTAAAGAGAACTGCAAAATGTATAAAAATGTATTAGTAACAATTAGAAGATTTGAAATAAAAAGAAATATTGGAGGGCTCACACACACCAATAAACAATGGTAGACGCCATAGCATCGCAATAACACCTGTGCATTCAATTTTATGATTTGCACAAGACATTTTTGGCACAGAGCAGTGCATTAATACACAGGCTGTGCTGATACAGCGTTCTGAATTACTGCGGCAAACCAGCACTGACCAAAGTTTACTCTTAAAGATAACTCTGATCCTGTCCACTTAGTCCCCTAGATGCTGCAGTCAATAGAGTCCACTATATATAGGAAGTTAGACAGAGGGAGGAGGCTCCCTCTGTCCCCATAGGCCCCCGCATGAACTCAATGGTGGAGATGCTGATGAGTCAGCTTGGATTCTAACAAAAACACCCAGGTCTGCAATGATCATAAAAGTGGTGTCCCCTCATGGGATCAGAAAATAATAATTACACAGTAACAGTTTATAAGGCCGAAAAAAGACATCCTACACGTTGATCCAGAGGAAGGCAAAAAAAAAAAAAAAACCCTGTGAGATAGAAGCCAATTTTCCCCACTTTAGGGGAAAAATTCCTTCCCAACTCCAATCAGGCAATCAGAATAACTCCCTGGATCAACGACCCATCTCTAGTAACTATAACCTGTAATATTATTATACTCCAGAAATACATCCAGGCCCCTCTTGAACTCTTTTAGTGAACTTACTATCACCAGCATCTCAGGGAGAGAGTTCCATAGTCTCACTGCTCTTACCGTAAAGAATCCTCTTCTATGTTTGTATACAAACCTTCTTTCCTCCAGATGCAGAGGATGTCCCCTTATCACAGTCCTGGGGATAAATAGATCATGGGAGAGATCTCTGCACTGACCCCTGATATATTTATACATAGTTATTAGATCTCCCCTCAGTCGTCTTTTTTCTAAAGTGAATAACCCTAATTTTGATCATCTTTCTGGGTACTGTAGTCCACTCATTCCAGTTATTACTTTAGTTTCCCTCCTCTGAACCCTTTCCAGCTCTGCTATGTCTGCCTTGTTCACAGGAGCCCACAACTGTACACAGTACTCCATGTGTGGTCTGACTGGAGATTTGTAAAGTGGCAGGACTATGTTCTCATCATGGGCATCTATGGCTCTTTTGATGCAACCCATTATCTTATTGGCATAGGCAGCAGCTGTCTGACACTGGTTTCTACAGCTTAGTTTGCTGTTCATTAAAATTCCATGTCAGTGTTACCCAGTGTTTTACCATTTAGTATGTACTGGTGACTTGCATTATTCCTTCCTATGTGCATAACCTTACATTTGTCAGTGTTAAACCTCATCTGCCACTTCTCTGCCCAAGCCTCTAATCTATCCAGATCCATCTGTAGCAGTATACTGTCCTCTTCTGTGTTAATTACTTTACAAAGTTTAGTGTCATCTGCAAAAATTGATATTTTACTGTACATGCCTTCTACTAGATCATTAATAAATATATTGAAGAGAATAGGGCCCAATACTGACCCCTGTGGTACCCCACTAGTGACAGTGACCCAATCTGAGTGTGTACCGTTAATAACACAATTCACTGCCTGAGCTGGATACTAAAACACAATAATAAAGATTTATTCAAACACTTGGTTAAAACCTAAAATCGTGGGGCTCGCAGGGCCAATGTATCTCAGGCAAACCCACTAGTCACTGGAGCTAAGACTGAAAGGTGTGTGTCCTGCGCCTATCTGTAGCTCATAGTGTTCAGTGACTGCTGTGTCTGAATGTTTGTATATAAAACACTCAGACGCTGTGGGACATTCCACATGCTGTCTGATCATCCCACTGACTGCCGGACAGTAGATTTGGATCTGGATTCTGAATACCCAGCAACTGTTTAATACAGTGCAGCATGATGCGGTGTGTGGGGGACAGTACGGGCACTGGGACCGGTTCCCTAGTTGTGCGGATATTACCGATCGCGGTACTTCACCTGTCTATGGGTAACGCGATCCCTCCCCTCACCTTCTTTGTTGGGCACACCAATGCCCGCCCACTGCACACCTCGATACTGCATTGGTTGTGGCAACATTGGGAAGTGGGGCTCCCCCTTTTTAAAGTTCTCTGTGCAGGCGCATGCTCACGGCCGAACCAGTGCCAGAGCACTATGGGAAGACATCCGATGTAGCGCGTCCTCTTCCTTTGACTTACCTGTCCTCCACTTCGCAACCTCGTGTTCCAACACTATCAGTTGGTTCTACTTCTGGTTGCATCTTTCCTATCAGCCATCTGGCACAAGATTGTTCTTGTGAACCCTGCACCATCAGTGGGGGGCACATTTTCGTGTATCTGTCTCTTTTATACTAATTGTCCCAGTACTCCTGATGAAGCAGAGGAGTCTGTGGAAACACGTTGAGTGTATTGGGTGTTAATAGATTAGGAGACAGTGATAGAGGACTAAGCGTGTTAGCCACAACAGAGCTAGACATACCAGAGGGGATACCTGGAGATTTATATTGTTAGTTATCACCAATATACAGGTTTACCCTCCATAAGGAGACAGCTCTATGTCACTCTGTGAGCTTTTACTTTCTGTAATTGAACGAAGCACATTCATTCCATCACCCAACAGCTGAAGGTGCAAGTCTCTGGTTGGAGACTAGTACCAATACTCTACCTCAGTGAGGTGTTGGAGTGTCTTACTTTTGTCCCACAGCATCTGAGTGTTATGAAGGTTTTATATACAAACATTCAGACGCAGCAGTCACTCAACACTATGAGCTACAGATAGGTGCGGGACACATACCTTTCAGCCTTCGCTCCAGTGACCAGTGGGTTTGCATGAGATACATTGGGCTTGCTAGCCCCACGATCTTAGGTTTTAACCAAGTGTTTGAATAAATCTTCATTATTTTGTTTTAGTATCCGGCTCAGGCAGTGAATTGTGTTTTTATATTGGTGGATACGTATCAATATTACTGAATTCACAGTGATTAGATATTTGTACCGTTAATAACCACCCTCTGTTTTCTATCACTGAGCCAGTTACTTACCCACATACAGACATTGTCTCCTAGGCCAAGCATTCTCATTTTATATACTAACCTTTTATGTGGTACAGTGTCAAATGCTTTGGAGAAGTCTAGATATATGACATCCATTGATTCGCCGTGGTCAAGTCTAGAACTTACCTCCTCATAGAAATTGATTAAATTAGTTTGACATGACCAATCCCTCATGAAGCCATGCTGATATGGAGTTATTTGCTTATTTTCACTGAGGTACTCCAAGATAGCATCTCTTAGAAAACCTTCAAACAGTTTACCCACGACAGATGTTAAACTTACCCGGCTCTGTTTTTGGACCCTTATTGAATATTGTCACCATATTTGCTATGCGCCAATCCTGTGGAACACTCCCTGTCAGTATAGAGTCCTTAAATATTAGAAATAAGGGTCTGGCTATGACATTACTTAATTCTCTTAGGATACAGGGGGTGTATGCCACCCGGTCCTGGCGATTTGTCTATTTTAATCTTTTTTAAGGAATCTTTCACCCAATGTAGGATTATTATCTGCAGTAATACATGACTAGTACTGCAGATAAGGAGTACGGATCACAATTTGTTATTTTCCCACTGCTCCCGGGTCCTCCACTGTCAGCACTTAAATCTGCACTGAAATATAATCAGGACCAAAGTTGCCTCTAAGCCACTGCAGTTGCTGAGTGAGAAGTTAAGTAGCTGGGCAATACATTGTGAAAGGTGGGCAAACCCAAGGATTGTTATTAATCCCTTCACGCATACTCATGTACATGAGGGAATGCGGCTTCTTGCCGCATCCTCATGTGCATGTACGTTATGTGATTGGGTGGGTGCAGGAGCTGCACCCGCTGGATCAGCAGCACAGGGCCAACTGTTATTGATAGCTGGGCCCCTGCTGCAACTGCTGGCAATGATGTATGCGGTCATGCCGGCAGATTAAACCTTTCACATGCCGCGGTCAGCGCTGACCTCTGTACGTGCAGGGTTTGCAGAGGGAGGGGACTCCTTCTGACTCCATCGGCCCTCCGCACTGAAGTGACAGGGGGCCGATGGCTGCCATGGCAGTTCCAATGCCTTACACAGGCATCAGAGCCTGCAAGCTATGGAAGCCCAGGAGATCCAGCCGGAAGGCTGGGTCTTCTAGGCAACTGTTAGTGTCTTACTGTGTAAGACGTTGCCAGTTCAATCTAGTACAATACAGAATGTATTGTACAGTATTGAAACAGGGATCAAACCATGAAAAGGTGAAGTCCCACAGTGGGACAAAAATAAAAAGTAAAAAGTGAAAAAAGTGTTTTTTTTTATAATAAAAATTAAAGTTTTAAAGGGGTTCTGCAGTTCTGTAAAACTGATGATCTATCCCCTGGATAGATCAGCAGCATCTGATTGGCGGCAGTCCGACACCTGGGACTCCCGCCGATCAGCTGTTTGAGAAGGCAGCGGCGCTACAGGAGCGCCACGGCCTTCTCTGCGTTTTCCTCAGGCCCAGTGACGTCACGACTAGTTTCACTGGCCTGGGCGGAGCTAAGCTCTGTTCACTTGAATGGAGCTTAGCCCTGCCCAGGCCAGTGATACTAGTCGTGACGTCACTGGGCCTGCGGTAAACACAGAGGCCACAGGTGTGCCAGGTGTGGACCGCCGCCGATCAGATGCTGATGATCTATCCAGAGGATAGATCATCAGTTTTAAAGAACTACAGAACCCTTTTAAGTAAAAAAAAAAAAGCCACTTCACCATAAAATACAGACAAATAAATAACAGCCCTATTAGGTATCGCTGCATCCATAACGACGTGCTCTGAAAATGTCACATGAACTACCCGCTCGGGTGATTACTGTACAAAAAAATTAAAACTGAGCAAAAAATGACTTTTTTTTATCACCTTACATTACAAAAAGTGTAATTCCAAGCGATCAAAGATGAAAATTACTTGTAACGGTAATTGGATTTTCCATATAGCCTCCACAACGGCACCAGCGGAGGAGGATATAGGGACAGAAAACAACATGCAGACCAACACTTTAAAAGCCCCCTCCCATTTACCTCCTCCAGTTAGTAACCTAGGACACATAGTAGATATAGAACAAAATACTTTATATGAAAGAAAAACACAGGAACAGTATAATAATATACATCTTTTCAACAAAATAATTATCAAGATAACAGCATTATTATAGCAAGGGAGGGAACTAGTGGTGCCGTTGTGGAGGCTATATGGAAAATCCAATTAACGGTAAGAGTAATTTTCATCTTTTCCACATGCCTCCCCAACATAGGATTTAACAGAGAAAAAACATCCACTAGGAAGGGACTATCGCCAACAGAACTTTACGGCCAAAGGATAAGTCCCTATTGTAAGATACATCTAATTTATAGTGTCTGAATAAAGTGGAAGGATTTGCCCAGGTAGCTGCGCCTTCAGCCCAGGAAGTGGACACTGCTCTTGTCTAATGGACTTTCAAACCTTCTGGAACATCAACACCTTTTAGAGAATAGACCAGAGAAATAGTCATTTTTATCCAGGGTGCAATGGTGGCTTTGCTTGCTGCCTGCCCTTTGTTTGGACCCTGAAACTGGACAAATAAATGGTCTGACTTGCTCAACTGTTCTGTGGATTATAAGTATTGTAAAACACACCTCCTGACATCTAGATTTTGAAACTAGTCTGGCTAGAAGAACCTTCCTGAGAACCAAAGGAGGGAAGGGACACTTCCTGCTGACAGTGGAATCTAGAAAAGACCTTTGGTAGAAAAGCAGGGGAATGTTTCAGAACAATTCTGTCACTCAAGACAGACTCCAATCAAGACTTAAATAAGGGGGCTTACATGAAAAGGCCTGAATTTCTCCTACCCTTGTGGCTGTCGTGATAGCTACCAAGAACGCCGTCTTCAACTAGAGTAATTTCAAAGAGATCTCACTAATAGGTTCAAAAGGAGGGTCTAGCAGGCTGGACAAAACTAAGTTAAGATCCCACGGTGGCACCAAAAAATGAAAGGTAGGTCTAAATCTATCTCGGTGACTTTGACATCTAGGAAGGCAGATAAAGCAGCTATCTGTACCTTAAAGGTACTTACTCTAAGACGCATGTCTAGGCCTTTCTGGAGAAAATCTAGGATGATCCTGATATCTGGGGCCATGGACGAATCCCAGGAACCTGCTGAGAATTCCAAAAAGGCTTTCCAGGTTCTACCGTAGATCTTTGAGGTAATAGGTTTTCTACTCTTCAGCAAAGTAGATATTACTGGATCTGAAAACCCTTTCTCTAAGATTGTGCGTTCAACCTCCAGGCCCAAAGGTTAAAGTGTGGAGAATTTGGATGCACTACTGGGCCCTGCAGAAGAAGGTCCGATATCTGAGGAAGACACCAGTATTTCCCTTTTGACAGCGGAAGAAGCAGAGGATACCAGGATCTTTTCGGGCAACGAGGGGCTATCAGGATTACTTGACAATTCTCCTCAACTATTTTTGACAGACATCTGGCAACCTGGAGAAGAGGAGGGAAGGCATACAGCAGGCCCCTTAGCCAAGGAGCGGAGAAGGCATCTACCAGAAAAGGATAGGGAACAGAAGGGAACTAGCTTCTTGTTGTCTTTTGATGCAAAAAAGTCCAGAATCGGAGAACCCCACCATCTGCAAATTTGGTCGAACACTTTCTGGTTTAGAGACCACTTCCCCTCTTTGAGGGTGTTTCTGCTCAGGAAGTCCGCTAGGAGATTTTGTTCTCCTTTCAGGTGGACAGCAGATAAGGAGCAAAGATGACTTTCCGCTAAAACGAAGATCTGGGCTGCTATGGAACCCAATGATCTGCTCCTTGTTCCGCACTGTTTGTTCATGTAAGCTACGGTTGTATTGTCCGACAAGATCTTTGCATTCTGGGTTTGAATTTTTGGAAGAAAACCCCTCAGAGCATATAGTACTGCCACCAATTCTTTTACGTTTGAGGATGACTTGGTGAAGGCTAGGTTCCCACGATCCCTGTATCCCTTCCTGATCGCAATGTGTGCCCCATCCTGAGCCACTCGTGTCGGTGGTGATGACTACAAGGTTCTGTTGTTGCCACGAAACTCCCCGGCTCAGATTCTTTTGAATAAACGACCAGTAAAGGGAGTGTTTTACATACTGAGGAACTATAATTTTCTTGTCTAGTGAAAGTTGACTCTTGTTCCAAGAGGTGAGAAGAAAGGACTGGAGAGTTCGGACGTGAGCCTGAGCCCATCTCACTACCGGAATAGTTGCTGTTAGCAAACCTACTAATTTCATGATACTCCTGATTGAGACCGATTTGCTGCAAGAATACCTTCTTTTTTATTTCATCCAGGGCTTCTCTCTTTTTTTGAGGAAAAAAGGAGGACATTACCTGGGAGTCCAGCTGTACCCCTAAAAAGACTTTTCTTCTGCAGGGATGGAGATAGGACTTTTCCGTATTTATCATCCAACCTAATGATGACAGAGTCTCTTTTACAATCATTATCTGCTCCTGAAGAGTGTCTTCTGATTTTGCTGCGAGGAGAAAGTCACCGAGGTACGGAATGAATAGAATCCCGCACTGATGGAACTGACCTGAAATTTCCGCCACAATTTTTGTAAAAATCCTCAGGCCAAGGAAAGGCCGAAGGGGAGAGCCTGAAACTGTGATGACGGAGATGACCCCAAATATAAACTAGCTAGCCTCAGGAATCCCTGGTGATCTATGTGGATGGGGACGTGATAGTAGGTGTCGGCTAAGTCCACTGTCACCATGAAACAGTCCTTTGTTAAAAGATTTATTGTAGACTTTATAATTTCCATTTTGAATTTTTTGTAGGTTATGAATTTGTTCAGACCTTTCAGGTTTATTATGGCCCTGTGAGTTCCATTTGGTTTTCTTACGGAGAAAATCGTAGAGTAGAAACCTTTTCTCTCTTGGTCTGATGATACAGGAACCAAGACTTTTTATGTAAAAGGTGAATAATCTGAGATTCCAACAGATGCTGTGTTTCTGGCTGTAGTTTTTTGTTTATTATGAACCTCTCTGGGGGAACTGAGTCGAACTCTATTTTGTACCCTGATCTTATTAAAGATAGAATCGATAGGGAGGAAGATATTTCTTCCCAGGCAGATACGAAATTTTTTAGTCTTCCCCCCACTGCACAGCTGGTGTCATTTACTAGACTGTCAGGAGGCTTTATCCTTGTTAAAAAGGAACCCCTTTCCTCTTCCTCTAGATGTTTGCCATCGAGATGTACCCTCTTTTTTACTTTGATCTGGCCTGCCCCTCTTCTGAGAACGAAAGGAACAGCGTAGAAAAAAAATATTTAGATTCCATGGGAAACGCCTTTTTCTTGATTTAGAGGTTGGGTGCTAGAATGTCCTCTCTTAGAGTTCCTAAGGTTAGATAATCCTATAACTGGGACAACTACAGGGACAAGGTCCTTGCTGTTTATGTTGCCGCAATCCCTGGTCCAAGAATGGCCGTATTTGCCTCCCAGGAATTTTTCAAAATGTATTCACATTTTTTATCCGTTTTATCGGTTCTCTTAAGAGTCCTACATCCACAAAGAGAGCATCAACCTTAGGAGTCTTGTTCCATAGGGCAAAATCCTGATCCTCAAACGGGTACTTTCTCTTAAATAGGTTAGGAATTCCTTAATTCTTCTCAGGGTTTTTCCACTCATTATTTATTAGCTTTTTAATTGTGTCATGTACTGGAAACACTCTCCTTTTCTTTTCTCCAACCCCCTTAAATAACTGATCCTGGATCGTCTGTGATTCCTTTACATCTTCTACATTAATTGTAGCCCGTATGGTTTTTAATAAGGCTTCTGTCTCATCCACGGTACACAATGGTCTACCTGAATCATCTTCAGAGGAGGCAGAGTCTGAATCCTCAGACAGCTTCCCTTTATCTAACTCTAATTCCTCTTCTATATGATACTAAAGATCCATCTTAGAGGTAAAAGATTTTTGAGGCAAAATAGATAACTTGGTACCAATGGCAGAGCTGACTTCATCCTTAATATGTGCTCTTAGATTTTCCATAATGGAAGGGCTTTCTTCTGACACCATTTTCTCTGTGCATCTTACACAGATCTGTTTCTTATATGAGGAAGACAGCGGCTTTTTGCATAACGCGCACTTTTTGCTTTTTAGTGATGGTTCTCCAGACTTCCCAGAGGATTTCCCCTAGAATATAGAGGGATCATGATGAAAAATATATTCTAACTCTGAGGAAGAACCACCACCAAGGCAAAGAAAGTGATAGAGGGGCTTGCCACAATCATCTAGTGCAGTCCAAAACAGCTAACCACAAGCTTAAAGAGTGCTCTGCGATTCATGAGGAGGAACTGATCAGATTCTTACCGGGCTGAGGGCCCTAGGAGGCTAAACACACTTCTTCCCCACATCTGCTTCAGGAGGGAGAGACATCTTGCGCTACCACGCCAGCTCCACAAGGTCCTGAGGCAGCATCCAAGTTTAAATTGGCCTGCCCCTTTACTTCCGGGTTATGTGCATCACGTGATCGCGTCACAACTGATCCTCCTGCCTGCTGTCCCAAATACAGCTATGGCATAGCCCGGGGCTGCCTGCATACAAGCAAACTCACGCCAAATCACAGGTAGGGTGATCACACAACCTGCACTCTTTCCTGCGCTCTGCTGCAGTCCTCTTGAGGAAAAACCTCCAGGGATTACAAACCAAAGGCTGAGCGTCTTTCTCGTAGCAGAGAGAAAAAAACCCTCTGTATATGAAGGACTCCACCGTCCCAGGGACAGGAAACTGTAGAAGGTAAATGGGAAGGGGGCTTTTAGACTGTTGGTCTCCATGTTGTTTCCGTTTCCTGGGAGGCGGGATATCCTCCTCCGCTGGTGCCGTTGGGGAGGCATGTGGGGAAAAAAAGACACACACACCCCACAGTGGTACCAATCAAACTGTCATCTCTTCCCGCAAAAAATGTGGCCTTCAGAAAATGGAGACACTAAAACATAATTTTTTTTCCTTCAAAAATGCTTTTCTAGCGTAAAAGTGAAATAAAATTTTAAAAAGTAGAGATATTAGATATTGCCACGTTCGTAACAACCAGCTCTATAAAAATATCACATGGCATAACCCCTCGGGTGAACACCATAAAAAAAAATAAAAACTGTGCAAAAAATACCATTTTTTGTCACCTTTCATCACAAAAAGTATAATACCAAGCGATTGAAATGTCATATGCAACCCAAAATAGTACCAATCAAACTGTCATCTCTTCCTGCAAAAAATGAGCCCCTACATAAGACAATCGCCCCCCCCCCCCAAAAAAAAAATGGCTTTCAGAAAATGGAGATGTTCAAACATGATTTTGTTTTTTCAAAAATGCTTTATTGTGTAAAACTGAAATACATAAAAAAAGTAGACATATTAGGTATTGCCGTGTCTGTAAAAACCTGCTCTATAAAGATATCACATGATCTACCCCTAAGGTGAATTTCATAAAAAATAAAATAAGAACAATTTTTTGGTCACTTTGCCACATAAAGTGTAATATTGAGTAATCCAATGACGATCGGCAGAAAAATAAAAAAATATAGCTTTCAAATGGGGACACAAAAAACATGATTTTTTTTCCACAAATGCTTTTATTGTATAAAACTCAAATAAAAACAAACATATTAGGTATTGCTACAGTCGTAATGACCTGCTCTATAAAAAAAATCACATGATCTACCTCTTCAGTTGAACGCTGTTAAAAAAAAATAAAATAAAAACTGTGCCAAAATAGCCATTTATTGTCACCTTGCCCCAAAAGTTCATATTGAATGATCAAAAAATCATATGTACCCAAAAATGGTACCAATAAAAATATCAGCTCTTCCTGCAAAAAAAAAGCCCCTACACAAGATGATTGGCAGAAAAATAAAAAATGTATCTTTCAGAAAATGTTGTTTCAAAATGCTTTATTATGTAAAAGAAACAACAAAAAAATACACATATTTGGTATTGTCGCATCCGTATTAACCTGCTCTATAAAAGCAACACATGATCTATCCTGTCAGAACTCCGTAAAAAATAAAAAATAAAACTGTTCCACAACAGCCATTTTTTGGTTACCTTGTCTCACAAAAAGCGTAACATTGAGCAATCAAAAATCATACAGTATGTACCCCAAAATAGTACCAATAAAACTGTCACCTCATCCTGTGGTTTACAAAATGGGGTCCCTTTTTGGGAATTTCTACTCTAGGGGTGCATAAGGGGGTCTTCAAATGTGGCATGGCAACTTAAAATTATCCCAGCAACATCTGCCCTCCAAAATCCATATGGCGCTCCTTTCCCTCTGCACCCTGCCGTGTGCCCATACAGCAGTTTACCACCACATGTGGGGTGTTTCTGTAAACTGCAGAATCAGGGTAATAAATATTGAGTTTTCTTTGGCTGTTTACCCTTGCTGTGTTACAGAGAAAAATAGATTAAAATGGAAAATCTGCAAAAAAAGTGAAATTTTGAAATTTCACCTCCATTTTCCTTTCATTCTTGTGGAAAACCTAAATGGTTAAAGTTTGTAAAATCAGTTTTGATTAACTTGAGGGGTGAAGTTTATAAAACAGTGTAATTTATGGGTGGTTTCTACTATGTAAGCCCCACAAAGTGACTTCATAACTGAACTGGTCCTTAAAAAGTGGGTTTTGGAAAGTTTCTTAAAAATTTTAAGAATTGCTGTTAAAATTCTAAGCCTTCTAATGTCCTAAAAAATAAAATGATGTTTACAAAATGATACTAACTACTCATACCCTTTTGGGCCCAACAAAATTAAATCCCCCCTTACAGTAGTATCAGCCCCTGAATTGTTAATACAATTTTAAAAAATTACACTCGCCCTGTTCCCCTGGCGAATAGAAGACACGACAGCTCCGTGCTTCGCCACTGTAGTTAACTGTCTCTGTGTCCTAAAAAGACAGATATAGTTGAGAGCAAGCCATGCCACAGCCTTCCCAGGAAGGCAGGACAGCCAATGAACTCTGGGGCTGTCCTGCTAGATATGGGGCAGTTAGGCAGTATAGATGGTACCACCTTCAGTCCTAAGTTACACCACAGATAACACTAGTAGTGTTACCTGCAGTCCTATGTAACAACACAGATAACACTAATACAGAGAAGTTCTGTCCTTCTAATCTTTCAGAAGCAGCCCAGCCCAGCACAGAATGTCCTGATATAGCAGAGTTAGCATGTACAGTAGAAACACTGTTCAGAGTTCTGGGGCCACCCATCCCTTCAAGCAAAAGCCAGTTTGGACTAAATGCCGAAGCAGTGTTTTTCAAATCTGACGTGTCACTTTATCTGGTAATAATTCTGGAACGCTTTTACTGATTCAAACGATTCTTTAACTGTTTTCTCATGACACATCGTACTTCATAACCACTTCAATCACAGTGACATAACCGTACATCACGGTGGTTGAGGTAATGTATGGAGCAGGCTGCTGCAGTGAGTGTGCTCCATATGCGCCAGGTGCCGGCTGTATCTTACAGCAGGCAACTGGCCGCAATGATGGGGTACAGTGATTAGACAGAGGGATGCGGCTTCCTCTTCCTTTCAATCAGAGCCCCGACAGTGAAATTGTGAGGCCTGCCATGGTAAGCTCCCTGCTGCGTTGTGCTTTGTGCAAAATCCTATTCACCCTTATAGATCTCTAGTAGGGTGAACAGGAAAAGGGATCAAAATATCCCAGGTTCTGGCCCCCTGAGGGGGGCTAAAGGTTATTAAATAAAAAGTTAAAAAATTAAGTTGAAATCACCCATTTCCCTATTTTACATATAAAAATATATCAACAATAAAAAAATAAACATATCAGGTATCGCTGCGTCCGAAAATGTCTGAACTATTAAAATATTCAAAAAATTAAAAATTCTTGTGCGTTGAACCCTGTAATGGAATAAAAATGAAAAACACACAATATGCCATTTTTAGTCACCTTTACCCCTCAAAAAACGGAATAATAGCAATGAAAAAGTCGTACGTACCACAAAAATGGTACCAAAAAAAACTACAATTTTTCCCGAAAAAAAAGTCTTCAAACAGCTCTGTGGATGAAAATGGGGGGGAGGTCCACACCGGGAGCAGCTGTCAGGGGGGTGCAAGAGCCTAGAAGCAATGAGCGCTTCCATCAGTGAAAAGGGCACAATGGCCATTACTATTATGACGGGGGCACCATGGATATTACTACTATAAAGGGACACAATGGGCATTACTACTATGCAGTGGCGTACATTGAGAAGTAAGGGCCCCATAACAAGGATCAAACCAGGCCCCTCCACACAAGACAGGTTTCTGCCTAAATCCTTTTCAGTGACACTTGGGCCATTTTCCCACTGCCTCATTTGCTAAAAATTGTTTCTTTAGAGGGTATAGTCTTGACCAAGTTTTCACCTCAAGTAGAAGAGGAGAAAATTCCAACTAAGACTGGACCCCCTCTTGCCCTGGGCCCCATAGCAGTCGCATGGTCTGCATCTATGGTAGGGCATTATTACTGTGAAGGGGGCACAGAGAGCATTATTCCTGTGAAGGGGGTGGACATAACTGGGGGGCACTGAGTGGGAATTATTACTGTGAAAGTGGCAGGACTATGTTTTCATCCCGGGCAACTACAGTGTATGCCCCTTTTGATGCAACCCATTATCTTATTGGCCTTGGCAGCAGCTGTCTGACACTGGTTTCTGAAGCTTAGTTTGCTGTTTACTAAAATTCCTAGGTCCTTTTCCATGTCAGTGTTACCCAGTGTTTTACCATTTAGTATGTACTGATGATCTGCATTATTCCTTCCTATGTGCATAACCTTACATTTGTCAGTGTTAAACCTCATCTGCCATTTCTCTGCCCAAGCCTCCAGTCTATCCAGATCCATCTGTAGCAGTGTACTGTCCTCTTCTGTGTTAATTACTTTACACAGTTCAGTGTCATCTGAAAAAAATGATATTTTACTGTGCAAGCCTTCTACAAGATCATTAATAAATATATTGAAGAGAATAGGGCACAGTACTGACCCCTGTGGTACCCCACTAGTGACAGTGACCCAATCTGAGTATGTACCGTTACTAACCACCCTCTGTTTTCTATCACTGAGCCAGTTACTTACCGACATACAGACATTTTCTCCCAGGCCAAGCATTCTCATTTTATATACTAACCTTTTATGTAGTACCGTGTCAAATGCTTTGGAGAAGTCCAGATATATGACATCCATTGATTCGCCACGGTCAAGTCTAGAACTTACCTCCTCATAGAAACTGATTAAATTGGTTTGACATGACCGATCCCTCATGAAGCCATGCTGATATGGAGTTATTTGCTTATTTTCATTGAGGTACTCCAAGATAGCATCTCTTAGAAAACCATCAAACAGTTTACCCACGACAGATGTTAAACTTACCGGCCTATAGTTCCTGGGCTCTGTTTTTGGACCATTTTTGAATATTGGCACCACATTTGCTATGCGCCAATCCTGTGGAACACTCCGTCAGTATAGAGTCCTTAAATATCAGAAATAAGGGTCTGGCTATGACCTTACTTAATTCTCTTAGGATACGGAGGTTTATGCCATCCGGTCCTGGCGATTTGGCTATTTTAATCTTTGAAGACGTCGCTGTACTTCTTCCTGGGTAAGACAGGACAATTTTAAAGGGGAATTTACTTTTATATTCTGCATTTCATCTAAATTTATTTTTGTCAGTGAATATAGTGGAGAAAATTTTTTTTTGTAGCTTTGCTTTCTCCTCATCGCTCTCTGCAACTCCCCCCTCATTAATCTGTAAGGGGCCAACACCTTCAGGTTTATACTTTTTACCATTTATATAATTGAAGAACATTTTAGGGTTAGTTTTACTCTCTTTGGCGATTAATCTCTCGGCCTCTAGTTTGGCTGCTTTTATTTGTCTTTTACATATTCTATTTTTTTTCTTATAGTTTTTCAATTTATCCACATTGGTTTTTTCTTGTTCCTTAACCTTTTATTCCCAAAAGGTATGTACCTCTCACAACTAGATATTAGGATGCTTTTAAAAATATCCCATTTTGTGGCTTTATTTTTATTTTTGAGGACTTTGTCCCAGTTAGTTAGGCCTATGGCCTCTCTTAGTTGGCTAAATTTTGCTTTTTTGAAGTTTGGTATTTTTGTTCCTCCCTAAAGAAATGCTCTTTTGAATGACAATTGGAAGGTTATTATTTTATGGTCACTATTTCCCAGGTGTCCCCCAACCTGCACATCTGTTGTTCTGTCAGGTCTATTGGTTAATACTAAGTCCAGTATGGCCGTCCCTCTAGTCGGGTCCTGAACCAGTTGGGAAAGGTAATTGTCTTTGGTTATTGCCAAGAACCTGTTTCCTTTATGAGATATACAGGTTTCAGTTTTCAAGTCTATATCTGGGTAGTTGAAGTCCCCCATAATAACGACCTCATTATGATTTGCCATCTCGTCTATTTCGTTTAGAAGTAGATTTTCTGTGGACTCTGGTATACTGGGTGGTTTATAATAAACTCCTATTAGTATTTTATTATTGTTTTTGGCTCCATTTATTTCTACCCACAGTGACTCCACATGTTCATGTCCCTCACGTATATCTTCCCGGAGTGTGGGCTGTAGACAGGACTTTACATAAAGGCAGACCCCTTTCCCTCTTCGGTTTTGGCGATCCTTTCTAAACAGACTGTAACCCTGTACGTTAACTGCCCAGTCATAGCTATCATCCAGCCATGTCTCAGTTACTCCCACTATGTCATAGTCCTCCTCACACATCACTAATTCCAGTTCACCAGTGTTATTAGTTAGGCTTCTGGCATAATTGTACATACAGTTAAGAGGTTTATGCATATTTTTTACCCTACCCTAAATGATTGACAAATGATCAATTGTAAATGAGCAGATATGGGAAAAGGCTATTTTTTAATTTTATTTAAAATGTATTCAATTTCTTTTAACACTTTTTTTTATCAAGTCCCACTTGGATATTCAAAATCCAGTGGATCTGATTGCTGTACAGTGCACTACAATAGTCATTTATTGCAAAGCACTGTACTGTCTGTATTACACTGACACTAAGACTGATCAGACCCTCAGGGTCTGTCAGGCTTATATACATGGCAATCCTGGATGCTTTTGTAAGGCGTCCAAGTTACCATGCTGGCTGATGGGGGAGAGAGGGTGCCCCCTCTCTCTGTTAACCCCATGGATGCCACGGGTGGCTACTAACCGCAGAATCTAAGATCTTGGCCATTGCATGAGAGTGTAGCTCAGAGCCTGAAACTGGCTTTTATCCACTGCCACGCTTATGTCTGTGCAGACTAACGGCAACCGATCACTCGGATTGGTCCTTTGCTGGCTTCTCCCAGGGGAAGAGACTCCTGGGCTGTAATATGTTACAGTGTCAAAGCCCCGATTAACAGTTGGGCATAAATATATGCCCAATTGCGTGAAATAACATGCAATCTGGACGTACAGTTATGTCTAAATAGGGAAGGGGAAAGGATTAAAGGTTACGTTTAAAGGGAACACTGGTCAGGACTGCTGTGCTGTTTTAACATAATGGATAGAACTCGTGTGCATGCACGGCAGTCCTGACAAAGTAGTTCAATTAAGCTGAGGGGATGGGGGAGGCAGTAGGAAAGCAAAATAAATAGTGATCTGGACTGCAGTATTACTCATGTATTACAGTAGACAATGGTCCAAAACCAGGCTGAAAGATTCTCTCTACTAAAGTTTATTTTAAAAAAGTCAATAAAAAGTGGTTTTATTTAGTAAAAATGGTAAAAACAAACAAAAAACTTGGGTTTTTGCCGCAACTGGTATAATAGAAATAATGTTATTTGAACTGACTTGTGAACAAAAAAAAAAAAAAAAAAACCTATTCACCCCTCCCAAAAATAAAAAAAGTTAATCAAAATAAGTCTCATGTACCCCAGAATCGTACTGATCAAAACTCGGCGTGCAAAAAAAAAAAAAACAACAAGCCAAACAAAACAAACAGCTACATTGGTGGAAAGATTAATAAACTATGGATTTTGGATTCCAGCAATATGGAAAAATATTTTCACATAAGACATGCTATTATTGTATAAAAGTGGTAAAAGAAAAAAGCAACAAAACTTTACATATTTGGTATCGCCGTACATGTACTGACCCAAAATATGCTAGTTATACCGCATGGTGAATGTTCTACATTTTAAGTAGAAAAAACAACATTGCAACTGCTTGTTCACACAAAAAAAATTAAAATAATAATAAACCTTAACTGATAAGATACAGTGGGGAAAAAAAGTATTTTGTCAGCCACCAATTGTGCAAGTTCTCCCACTTAAAAAAGATGAGATAAGCCTGTAATTGACATCATAGGTAGACCTCAACTATGAGAAACAAAATGAGAAAACAAATCCAGAAAATCACATTGTCTGATTTTTAAATAATTTATTTGCAAATTATGGTGGAAAATAAGTATTTGGTCACCTACAAACAAGCAAGATTTCTGGCTCTCGCAGACCTGTAACTTCTTCTTTAAGAGGCTCCTCTGTCCTCCACTCATAAAATGTAGTAATGGCACCTGTTTGAACTTGTTATCAGTATAAAAGACACCTGTCCACAACCTCAAACAGTCACACTCCAAACTCCACTATGGTGAAGACCAAAAAGCTGTCGAAGGACACCAGAAACAAAATTGTAGACCTGCAACAGGCTGGGAAGACTGAATCTGCAATAGACAAGCAGCTTGGTGTGAAGAAATCAGAAATAATTAGAAAATGGAAGACAAGACCACTGATAATCTCCCTCGATCAGGGGCTCCACGCAAGATCTCACCCCGTGGGGTCAAAATGATCATAAGAACTATGAGAAAAAATCCCAGAACCACACAGGGGGACCTAGTGAATGATCTGCAGAAAGCTGGGACCAACGTAACAAAGGCTACCGTCAGTAACACACTACGCCGCCAGGGACTCAGATCCTGCAGTGCCAGACGTGTCCCCCTGCTTAAGCCAGTACATATCCGGGCCCGTCTAAAGTTTGCTAGAGAGCATTTGGATGTTCCAGAAAAGTATTGGGAGAATGTCATATGGTCAGATGAAACCAAAGTAGAACGGTTTGGTAAAAACACAACAAAGAACACCATACCTACTGTAAAGCATGGGGGTGGCAACATCATGCTTTGGGGTTGTTTCTCTGCAAAGGGACCAGGACGATTGATCCGTGTACATGAAAGAATGAATGGGGCCATGTATCGTGAGATTTTGAGTACAAACCTCCTTCCATCAGCAAGGGCATTGAAGATGAAACGTGGCTGGGTCTTTCAGCATGACAGTGATTCCAAGCACACCGCCAGGGCAACAAAGGAGTGGCTTCGTAAGAAGCATTTCAAGGTCCTGGAGTGGCCTAGCCAGTCTCCAGATCTCAACCCCATAGGAAACCTTTCGAGGGAGTTGAAAGTCCGTGTTGCCCAGCAGCAGCCCCAAAACATCACTGCTCTACAGGAGATCTGCATGGAGGAATGGGCCAACATACCAGCAACAGTCTGTGCCAACCTTGTGAAGACTTACAGAAAATGTTTGACCTCTGTCATTGCCAACAAAGGATATATAACAAAGTATTGAGATGAACTTTTGTTATTGGCCAAATACTTATTTTCCACCATAATTTGCAAATAAATTCTTTAAAAATCAAACAATGTAATATTCTGGATTTGTTTTCTCATTTTGTCTCTCATAGTTGAGGTCTACCTATGATGTCAATTACAGGCCTCTCTCATCTTTTTAAGTGACAGAACTTGCACAATTGGTGGCTAAATACTTTTTTCCCCACTGTATATACTACTCGGCATTGAAATTGCAACACCAGGATCCAGGGGCGTTGCTAGGGTCTCAAAAGATCCGGGGCCCAAGCCCCAATGAATATGGCCCTCAGTCACGCCAGCCCCCCCCCCCCTCCCAGCATACAATCCCCCACAGTCGCCCCTCCCGGCATACAATCCCCCACAGTCGCCAGCCCCCCCCCCCGGCATACAATCCCCCACAGTCGCCCCCCCCGGCATACAATCCCCCACAGTCACCCCCCAGCCAGGGCCGGTTTTAGACAAAAAGGGCTTATCAAATTTATCTGGGCAAACACAGAACTTATAAATCAGTTTGTAAAATGGGAGTACCTTATTAAAGGAGTTGTACGGGCTTTGCTATAGACAGCAGCAGTGGACAGGAAGAGAGAAGGGAGATGGCACATGCGCACTGTCTCCTCAAATGGACAAGCTCTTTAACGTCACAAAGCCATGCTGATCTGGTAGACCTCAGAGTTTTTTCAGTTTTGGCGTAATATAACTAACAATTTATACAAGATTCATAGGACCACACTAATGCCAAAGTCATCCTCCAGCCCAAAAAGACAAATCTTAGGGTGCATGTTCTTAGAACGCTCAAATGAGACTCCCTACATTCAAGAGTTTTGCACCAGTAACTCTGCAAGATACTACAATCCCAAAACATATGTTATATCGTGTCATAAGTCATCTAAGGGCCAGTTAACACAGCGTTTTTGGTGCTGATTTTCACCTCTAAATTAGCTAAAAAAAAAAACAGGAAGCAGCACTTTCCAGTTGGAAAAAAAAAACAGCATGTCCTATCTTGGGCCCAAATTCACGCTGAATCTCCCACTGAAATGAATGGGAACTGTCAAAAAACTGCTCCGTATGTGTCCGCGTCAATGCTATCAATGAGGTTATTGGTAGTTGTCTAAGGAATGTTCTTCCATACTGAATGAAACTGGGCACACAAATCATCAAGATCCACTGCTGGCTGCTCCCTTTGCAAGTGCAGACCAATGAAGTTCCAGATGTGCTCAATGGGAAATAGGTCTGGGGACGCTGCAGGCCATGGTAGCACATTTAGGCCGGAATACCCCTTTTTTTTGGTTGACTTGTGTAATAAATCCATGTTCTGATTTGTTTAAATGCCTTTTATTTAATACCTTATTATGTTATCTGATTGGTTCTTCTGTGTATAGGTCAATCGGGTCAGTTTTTCATAAACATTTACATCTAAGAGCTGTCAGTAACACTGGTTTAGTTGTGGAACCAATGGTACGGCCATTTCCCTAAAGTGTCCCAGAAGCCATTTTTCAACAGGACAATACCACACCGCATGAGTCCTAAGGCTTCAAGCCACTACAAGGAACCAAGGATCCCCCAACTGCTGCGTGAGAAAGCTGTTCAGGCCCCAGCAGCGCAACACTTCCAGGGAAACCTATCTCAGATGCAGTGGTCACAATCGATCAAGGCATATGAGGGGTTAAAAGTCTTCAATCGGCATCATCACACTGCTGTGTGAAACCCAGCAGCTATAGTACCTGCTACAAAGTGGACGCCATCTTTAAAATGCAGACATCCCTCATACATGCACAGGGAATGTCCTTAAAGGGGTTCACTGAGAATTAAGAAAATGAAAATACTTAATTATTTTAGTATAAATTAAATTCCTACAAAATCTTTAATTAGCTATAATGGCTTGCTTTGTCTAGGGAGCAATTATTAGGAGAAATAAAATGGTTGCTGTCCTATTAGTACACACAAAACCTGTCCTAATCACACAGGAAGACAAGTTACTTCAGAACACTGAGCTATAGAGCCGCCTCAGTCTCCTCTCTGCTCGTCAGGGATTATGATCCTGCATACAGCTGATAAGATCTTCAGCTGAATCTCTGTAGGAGTGGCGTCCATGACGAGACAAAGTACAGAGAGGAGGTGATGATCAGCAGCACTTGTATGCAGTCTCCATTACCACAGTCTGTCCTGTCCGCCCTCTGAACCTCATGTCTCCTCATGAACTCCATTCCTACAGAGATTCAGCTGTATGCAGGTCAAAATCCCTGACAAGCAGAGCAGAGAGGAGGATGAGGCACGGATTACGGACTTTTTTCCAAGCATGCGGATTTTCATTGGAAAAAAAATATAATACAGTGCCAGCAAACAATGAGATTTGACAAATCTCATCTACACTTTTTTTTCTTCTCTGTGGAAACTGTCTTGCCGTGCAAATTTTAAAATTTGCAGCATATTAATGTTTTCTGTGAATTTTTAGTGCAGATTTCACCCTGCAATGCAAAGGGTAAGATCAGCGCAAAACGGCATCAAAATCTGCTACAGAATTTGCAAGTATTACATATATATTTTGGTGCAGAAATGCAGAGAAATCTGCACAAAAACCCAATGGAAAATGCACACCCATGGGCAGGTAGCCTTAGGTTGGCTCCGTGAATAGAATTTTTTAGAGGTGAGACAGTTAAATGGGGACAATGCTGCCACCTCAGGATGAATGGAGGGTTTGTCAGGGGACAATGCTGCAGCCTGTGAGAAAGTGGTTGTGAGGGGACAATGCTGCCACAAGTGGGGGAGCTCTTGGCAGAGGACAATACTGGGGAGGGGTTTGTAGAGGACAGTGCTGATGCCAGTGGGGGAAGAGTTGCCAGGGACAACACTGCTGCCAGCTGGAGAGGAGTTGTTACGGGACAATACTGATTCCAGCAATGGGATGGGTGGCCAGTAAACAATACTGTTGCCAGAAGCAGGTGGGTAGTCACATAACAATACTGCTGTCGGGGGGGTTGGGTGGTCAGGGGACAATACTGCTGTCAGCGGGAGATGGCTAGTCAATTGAAAAATACTGCTGTCAGTGGGGGGATGACAGAGTTGGGGACAATAATGCTGAGCATTTTAGTATTTTATGGTGGTGTTTATTTGGCACTGTTGGGGAGATATGTTATTCTGCACTGTGAAATTTGGTACTGCTGGGGGGGCCTTCTGTTCTTCATGGTGGTGTTTATTTGCCACTGCTATGAGGTATTATATGCTGCACAGTGGTATTGGATGCTGCTGGGGAAGTATTTTGAGTTTATTTTGGTATGTGTTGCTGTAGGGGATGGTAATGACTTTCCCTGTTTATGTGGTTAGGAATTTTTGTTATCAACTTTTATTTCCTTTCTTGCATTGATGGTTTACATAGGGGCATGTGAAGCAAAATCCACAGTTGCATGCATTGCGCACCATTATTTTAATGTTATATCATATGTGGACTGGTGGAACTGTGTGCCAGAGCTCTACTGCAATCTCAGTCCGACCCTGCTGAAAGCCAAGAAGGTGCAGAAGCACTTCTCAGAGTTCCCTGTGCCTTCGGCTTGCAACGTCTATGCTCTGCTTTTCCACCATGTAGAGTACAGATCCATACTCCGCATGCTGAAAATGAAGAGCATAGAGAAGCAAACCAACAGTGCAGGGCACTGGTGCACATTTAAAGAACCTAAAATATCAATTTTAACACGAAGTATCTTTGCACTGTCATACATTTTTTTCATTGCTAGAAAACAAAATAATATAACAAATTTCCCTAAAACCCAGATAGAAGGTGGAGGGGAGAACGGAAAAATCAAGTAGGAAGAAAGGGAAATTAATAAAATAGCACAACTGTCAGGAAGGAGGAGGCATTTCCAGATAAGACTTTAATGGATTGTCTCACTTCATCAAAAGGAATTTACCATGTAGACCAGGTTAATACAGGTTACTTACTAATGTATTGCGACTAAATTGCCTTCTTTGCTGGCATGGTTCATTTATTTTTTTTATTGCATTATACACTGCTTGATTCCATTGTTACGAATGCCCTGCAATCCAGCAGCGGTGGTCGTGCTCACACTCTATAGGAAAAAACAATGGCCTCTCTGGTGGTGGGGATCGTGGGAGTGTGAACGCTTTTTCCTATGGTGTGCAAAAACAACCACCATTTAGCATGTAGACAAGGCTAATACAGGGCACTTACTAATGTATTGCGCCTAAATTGCCTCCTTTGCTGGCATGGTTCAATTTTATTTTTTTAATGTATTTTACACTGCTTGATTCCATCGTTACGAATGCCCTGCAATCCAGCAGTGGTGGTCGTGCTTACACACTATAGGAAAAAGCAATGGCTTCTCTGGTGGTTGGGATCATGGGAGTGTGAACGCTTTTTCCTATGGTGTGCAAAAACAACCACCACTGCTGGATTGCAGGGTGGTCGTAACCATGGAAAAGAGCAATGCATAATGTGAGGTAAAAAATAATGAAGCCAGCAAAGGAGACAATATGGACAATCACAATACCTTGTATTAACTTGTCTACATGACAAATACCATTTGCTGAAGAGTCCAATGTGACTAAGGATTAGCGGAAGGGCTTATCAAATTTATCTGGGCAAACACAGAACTTATAAATCAGTTTGTAAAATGGGAGTACCTTATTAAAGGAGTTGTATGGGCTTTGCCATAGACAGCAGCAGTGGACAGGAAGAGAGAAGGGAGATGGCACATGCGCACTGAGCGCACCGTCTCCTCAAATGGACAAGCTCTTTAACGTCACAAAGCCATGCTGATCTGGTAGACCTCAGAGTTTTTTCAGTTTTGGCGTAATATAACTAACAATTTATACAAGATTCATAGGACCACACTAATGCCAAAGTCATCCTCCAGCCCAAAAAGACAAATCTTAGGGTGCATGTTCTTAGAACACTCAAATGAGACTCCCTACATTCAAGAGTTTTGCACCAGTAACTCTGCAAGATACTACAATCCCAAAACATATGTTATATCGTGTCATAAGTCATCTAAGGGCCAGTTAACACAGCGTTTTTTGGTGCTGATTTTCACCTCTAAATTAGCTAAAAAAACAGGAAGCAGCACTTTCTTTTTTTCCGGTTGGAAAAAAAAGCAGCATGTCCTATCTTGGGCCCAAATTCACGCTGAATCTCCCACTGAAATGAATGGGAACTGTCAAAAAACTGCTCCGTATGTGTCCGCGTGATTTATGAGCTGAAAATTCAGGTTTGTATTGTAGTAAACACACACTGGTTAAATAAAAACAAGTCAAAAACACAGTGAAAAAAAAGATTCCGTGTTGAATTTTGTAGGCATATTTTCAAAATCCGTAGAGTGAACATATCTATTACAAATCATCTAGATGGAGTATAATATATTCCACATTCTACATAGATACATTTCATGTGCAACTCTTGATCTTTAGCACTAATTAAAGGAGAACCAGTCATCCTCATCTATATTCGAGATCTCTCTCCACCACCTTTAAAGAGTCTTTTCCAGTGTCTAGTCCGTGCAGCATTTCAAATCGTTAGGTGCATATCACAAGTCTCAAATGTCTATATGAATTATATGCCAGTTAGGAAATTACCTTGTCTTGCATGTGTCAAGTCTTTTCTCAGTCTTTTTATACCATGCATATAGGGTGTAATCAAGTCATAGCGCTTCACAAAACTTTGGAAGGGAATCCTACAGATGAAAGAAAAATGGAAAATGTCACTACTGTTTATATTTTTAAACAATTTTTATTTTCACAAAATTGAGTCACGATCAACCAAAAAGTGCAAACATGGCTAGGACACTGTCAAATTAGATAGAAAAAGTCATGTATGAAATATCAGAGGATGACCATATGAACAGACAAGTATATATTTACCAATATTTCTTGAATCAGTGATTAACGCCCGGTGAAAAGGAGGGCCAATACATTAACCACCAACGTGCCCAGATTTTTAAGAATATGCCATGGTTACCAAGCTACCAACTTAATAGTTCTTCTAATTGATATATGTCTCTCACCTTCTCTGACTATTCCTGTAGGGAAGGGGCTGACTCGTTTATCCAGACCAATAGCATCAGCAGTTTTGCAGTCATAATCAGTATTGACAGTACATGTTTCTTTGGGTCCCTTTATCATGATAGATTTAGCAGACAACTGTCAGGAAAGAAGCATTCCTTCCTGACAATTGTGTGCTTGCCACTGAAGGAGATCACTGCATTTACATGCAACCCCAAATATATAATAACCACCAGAACACCATCTATCAATAAAAATTTTATTATCTCCAATAAAATACATATATAAAATTTTTTTAATGTTAGGAATAATCAAAGAAGCAGTGGCTTACGTATACAGAAAAAAAGAAGATACACAGATCGAGATTATCCCAAATAGACTGTCGATGTTATGGTCCGCGAAATACACAAATAAGTGCAAAAAATGCTGATTGGTAAGAGGCCCTCAGTCTCACATATATAAAGTGCATAGTGCCATACATACAAACAGAGAAACAGAAAGTAGGGCCTCACTATCAGACAATGTTCATGGCAGAAACTAAAAGCCCTGTCCAAAACATAATCCTATGAAGGACCTACAACAGAAAAAATGCAATGGATACCGACCAGTGTAACTTCACCCCAACGCACGTTTCGCTGGATGGCTTCCTCAGGGGTTCTGGTGGTTATTATATGTTTGGGGTTGTAGTATTTGGCTTGACCGCACACCGTTCTTGAACTTTACGGAGCATTATTTAGGTGGGGTCCTACATTTACATGCAGTAATCTCTCTACTGTATGGGGAAAAGTGATCTCTAATGCCATCACTCATCTCTGCTGCTCTCATTCATTTCTATGGGGCCAACAGAAATAGTCAAGAGTTCGGCTATTTTCGTTGGCCCCATGGAGATGAATGGAGGGTGGCTGCGCATGCACAGTGCACGCTCCACAACTTCCAGGGAATAATCTGATTGCAAACTAAATTGTCGATTTGGATGTTGCTTAGAGATTGCCAAATGCAAAAGTATAGGATTATGCATGCTGGTGTGAAAGAGGAGGTGGATACTAAGGGAATGTGTCATCAGAAAATGACCTAACTTATAAATCATGTTTTTAAAAAATATTTTTAACCTTTTTGCTACCAGTGCCGTACATGTACGGCGCTGGAACGATGTTTAAACATAGCGTCCGCAGCTAATGACCGCAACCGGCAATAATACCGATCGCGGGCATTACAGCCTTTAGATGCCGTGATCAAGTGTGCTTACGGCATCTAAAGAGTGGAAAACACGGAAGTGCCCGCTTCCAGGTCAATCCCTGTGTGGCAATTGGGGATGCCAATATTTCATGCTAATAGGCTAGGTCTCTCTGAAGAGACCTAGCGTATTAGAGCTGCAATTCCTATTCTGGCCAGAAGGCAGACCAACATAAAAAAATCAGCAATTCACATACAGTGGGGAAAAAAAAGTATTTAGTCAGCCACCAATTGTGCAAGTTCTCCCACTTAAAAAGATGAGAGAGG
Organism: Rhinella marina; assembly: GCA_900303285.1. Classification (NCBI taxonomy): domain Eukaryota; kingdom Metazoa; phylum Chordata; class Amphibia; order Anura; family Bufonidae; genus Rhinella; species Rhinella marina. The sequence continues at coordinate 80,205 of ONZH01024896.1, forward strand.
CCTGTAATTGACATCATAGGTAGACCTCAATCATGAGAGACAAAATGAGAAAACAAATCCAGAAAATCACATTGTCTGATTTTTAAAGAATTTATTTGCAAATTATGGTGGAAAATAAGTATTTGGTCAATAACAAAAGTTCATCTCAATACTTTGTTATATATGCTTTGTTGGCAATGACAGAGGTCAAACATTTTCTGTAAGTCTTCACAAGGTTGGCACAGACTGTTGCTGGTATGTTAGCCCATTCCTCCATGCAGATCACCTCTAGAGCAGTGATGTTTTGGGACTGTCGCTGGGCAACACGGACTTTCAACTCCCTCCATAGGTTTCCTATGGGGTTGAGATCTGGAGACTCGCTAGGCCACTCCAGGACCTTGAAATGCTTCTTACGAAGCCACTCCTTTGTTGCCCTGGCGGTGTGCTTGGGATCATTGTCATGCTGAAAGACCCAGCCACGTTTCATCTTCAATGCCCTTGCTGATGGAAGGAGGTTTGTACTCAAAATCTCACGATACATGGCCCCATTCATTCTTTTATGTACACGGATCAGTCGTTCTGGTCCCTTTGCAGAGACACAGCCCCAAAGCATGATGTTGCCACCCCCATGCTTCACAGTAGGTATGGTGTTCTTTGGATGCAACTCAGTATTCACTCTCCTCCAAACACAACAAGTTGTATTTCTACCAAACAGTTCTACTTTGGTTTCATCTGACCATATGACATTCTCCCAATACTCTTCTGGAACATCCAAATGCTCTCTAGCAAAATTCAGACGGGCCCGGATATGTACTGGCTTAAGCAGGGGGACATGTCTGGCACTGCAGGATCTGAGTCCCTGGCAGCGTAGTGTGTTACTGACGGTAGCCTTTGTTACGTTGGTCCCAGCTTTCTGCAGGTCATTCACTTGGTCCCCCTGTGTGGTTCTGGGATTTTTGCTCATAGTTCTTGCGATCATTTTGACCCCACATAGGGAAAATCTTGCGTCGAGCCCCTGATCGAGAGAGATTATCAGTGGTCTTGTCTTCCATTTTCTAATTATTGCTCCCACAGTTGATTTCTTCACACCAAGCTGCTTGTCTATTACAGATTCAGTCTTCCCAGCCTGTTGCAGGTCTACAATTTTGTTTCTGGTATCCTTCGACAGTTCTTTGGTCTTCTCCATAGTGGAGTTTGGAGTGTGACTGTTTGAGGTTGTGGACAGGTGTCTTTTATACTGACAACAAGTTCAAACAGGTGCCATTACTACATGTAATGAGTGGAGGACAGAAGAGCCTCTTAAAGAAGAAGTTACAGGTCTGTGAGAGCCAGAAATCTTGCTTGTTTGTAGGTGAGCAAATACTTATTTTCCACCATAATTTGCAAATAAATTCTTTAAAAATCAGACAGTGTGATTTTCTGGATTTGTTTTCTCATTTTGTCTCTCATGATTGAGGTCTACCTATGTAGTAGGTAGTGGGAGAACTTGCACAATTGGTGGCTAAAATAACTGAATGACTGTGGCATAGGGATAGCAGCCTGCGATGTACCGGACATCCGTCTTTTCACTGACTTACTCTGTCTGCAGAGTGAGTGTGGCGGGGGCTGAAGGAATGTGCTGCTGGAGAGCCTGGCGGGGGGCGGCTGAAGGAATGTGCTGCTGGAGAACCTGGCGGGGGCGGCTAGAGGTAGGAAAGCTTGTGTCTGAGCCGGCAAATGCACAGTAGCAGGGAGACCAGGGGCTGGTGCGCTGAAACAGGCAGACGATGGGCGGGAGCAGGCTTTCCTCTTACACATGGCTGCTCTGCCCTTACCTCCTCTCACATGCCTGCTCCTGTGTCCCCTGGTGACTGTGGTGCTGTGAAAAATTCTCTGGAGTGCAGCTAAACCCCTGACAAAAGGTACCTACAGAGTCACCCTAATAAAGTGTCCCCCCAAAAGCCTTTCACTGGACATTCCCCTCCCACAAGTGTGTTCAACAGCAGATCCCCCCCCCAACAGTGCCTCACTGCAGATTCCCACCATAACAGTGCGCCACAGCAGATCCCCTCATAACAGTGCATCACAGCAGATTCCCCCCATAACAGTGCATCACAGCAGATTCCCCCCCATAACAGTGCATCACAGCAGATTCCCCCCCATAACAGTGCATCACAGCAGATTCCCCCCCATAACAGTACGTCACAGCAGATCCCCCCATAATATTGTGTCATCAGCAGATCCCCCCCATAATGTGTCAATTATATTTTAACACACCTTTAGTTCAAAATATTTTTTTCTTATTTTCCTCCTCTAAAACCTAGGTGCGTCTTATGGGCAGTTGCGTCTTATAGGGCGACAAAAATATGGTATAACCTATAAATATGTGGTATTGTTGTAATTGTTCTGACCAAGAGAATAAAGGGCACAGGGAACGCCGTAGGGACAAAACCAGTAAAACAGTGGAGGTTATGGCTCCAGGAAGACGAAAAAACTTCCAGTATCCAAAAGGTTAAAGAAATGTTGTCAATTTTATTTTGAATTTTCCATGTCAAAATATATAATAGAAAATAAAATCATCAACAGTTTTTGCAATGGCCACCAAGTCTAACAATAGGCATCATTTTTTAGTCTGTAAAGATCACATTACTGCAGTTATACGCTTATCATGACAGGCAGGAATAGAATGGCAATTATCACACACACACACATATATACATATATATATATATCATAGGATCCACGATTCATAATAGGAGTTCATTATTTATCTATTCTTTCCTTGTAAAGTGACCTCTGCACACGTCAGAGAACATGCCTAGAAAACTCTCCTAAAGAAGTCAAAGCTCCAGTTCACTGTGTCTATGGGCCATGCTCGCTGTAAACTGTCTCTCTAAATGCTGTTTAGAAAAGGCCAGGCAAGATGGCAGCCCCGGCAAACAAGTACAAAAGTTAGAAAACCTGCAATCAGATAATAAAAATAGGTCATAAAAAGGATATGTATTGCTATCTGGTTTTAACTGGCAGAAAAAATATTTTGGTGACACATTGAGGGTCATTTATTAAACAAATACTCCTAAATTAGGCATATTTCTGGTGAAGATTGCAGCGCAAAAGTTCTTTACGCCGCAATCTGCGACTTTTCCCCGCTCACGCCAGGTCTAAAAAAAAAGTGGGTGTAGTGTGGACAGGGAAGGGGACTGGCCGAAAGGAAAACCCCACCAATTGTGCTCTACATCCCAAGCATATCCATACAAGTAATTACAGAGTCACAGGAGGAGCACTGTGACGTTATATTATAAGGAAGAATAGTGATAATGAAGTGGTGGTACATGGCTCTCCTAATGTTGGAGGGTCTGCAAAGAAAAAGGGGGTCAGTCAGCACATCCGAATGCGCAGTTGCACGCTGCCATGGCTAGAAACGCGAAGAAAGAAAATACAATGCAACAACACTCTGCAAACCAAATAAAGTACAATAATGCCATTGTTATAGAAAATATTCTGGTGCTAATGCTACGTTAATTTTGTAAATATGAGATTCTTGGCAAATACATTTTGTACAAAATTATTTGGGCCCGTCTGCCTAACGTCAAGACGATCTCTGTAAGACGGGAACCTAACACTAAATACTACATGTTACAGTCCTGCTCATTGTTATTGGCACCCATGAAGTTTAAGTACATAATGTGGAATATCTCCTGAAAAAAGATGAATCAAGTGAAACAGCTTTTTTTGTATCGAGCCCTCTTGTTAAATACAAAAGAACAAATGATAAACAACAATTTAAAACAAAAAAACTATGGGAGGGAAAAAAGAAAAACCTAAAGTTTGATGTGATAATGGTATTGGCACCCTTTACATTTAATTAGAATGGAAACACATTTTGACTCGCCTATGGTAAATCACAAATGAGAATCACCTGTGATAAATTGTTGGTGCCCATGTGACATGAATTAGCCAATGAATGATGACTTCAGTGTTTAAAAAAAGCCACGTTAGGCCCTGTCCCTTTGTCACAATGATGAAGACAAAGGAGCAGTCTGAGGACATCAGAACTGCTATTATTAGCAAACACAAGACTTCAAAAGGGTATAATGCCATCTCCAAAGACCTTGGTACCCCAGTTTCAACAGTACACAATTTTATTAAGAAGTTTGCTAAGCATGGAACTGTCAAGAACCTCCCTGGACGTGGGGGAAAGAGACAAAAGATGATTTGAAGGTTGGTGCCAATGGTGGAAAAAACACCACTTGAAACATCCAAAGACCTGAAGGCCAACCTGGAACAGTCTGGGGTCATGGTTTCAACAAGTACCATACGCCACACACTAAACCAAGCACAGCTTTATGGGCGAAGGCCAAAGACGAAACCATTGCTGAAGAAAAGACATAAAAAGGAACGACTGATCTTTGCCAAAGACAAACCTTGACAAACCACAATCCTTCTGGGAAAATGTTCTGTGTTCAGGGTATGTGGTCCCTTAACCCTTAGACTCCCAGCGGCGTACATGTACGGCACTGGAAGCCGGGACAAAAATCCCAGCGCCGTACTGGCACTGCGCTTTGATCGGGCCGGTGCAAGAGCTGCGCTCGCCCGATCAGCTGCAGGGGTCCGGCAGTGGCCGATAGCTGGACCCCTTTTGATCGGTGAAAACACCGATGCCGATGCATTAACCCTCACACTGCCGCGGTCAGCGCTGACCGTGGCATGTGCGATGTTGGCGCTGCGAAGGAGAGCCCATCGGGTCCCCGCGCTGCTGTGACGGGGACCCGATGGCAGCCCGATGCCTTCCTTAGGCATCGGGCTGCCTTCTACGGAAGCCTGTGAGATCCAGCCCCCTGGATCTCAAAGGCAGGAAGCTGTAAGTGTATTACACTTACAGCCAATGCATTACAATACAGATGTATTATAATGCATTGTGCATGGGATCAGACCCCCAAAAGTTGAAGTCCCAGACTGGGACAAAAAAAAGTAAAAAAAGAAGTTAAAAAAATAAAGTTTAACAAAAAAAAGTTCCAAGTACAAAAAAAAAGTGTCATATTCCCAAAATAAAGTTTAAGAAAATTGTAAAAAATAGGGAAAAAAAAGAAAAGCAGGCATATTAGGTATTGCCGCGTCCGTATTGTCGGCTCTATAAAAATATCACATGACTCTATAAAAATATCACATGACTCACCTCGCTAGGTAAACGCCGTAAAAAATAAAAACAATCTAATGTGTAAAACTTAACAAAAATGAAAATGTTAGGCATATTGGTTATCACCGCGTCCGTAACAACCTGCTCTATAAAAATATCACGATTTACCCCTTCGGGTGAATGCTGTAAAACAATAAAATAAAAAAAACTATGTCAAAACAGCAATTTTTTTTCACCTTGACTCACAAAAAGTGTAATAGCAGGCGATCAAAAAGTCTTATGTACCCCAAAATGGTACCAATGAAAACGTCACCTCATCCCGCAAAAAATGAGCCCCCACATAAGACAATAACTCAAAAAAATAAAAATCAATGGCTCCCGCAAAACAATCCATCAAAATCTGTGATGCAAAATCCATATGGCACTCCTTCTGTTCTGAGTCCTGCCATGTGCCCCCACAGCAGTTTACCACCACATATGGGGTGTTGCCGTATTCAGGAGAAAATGGGTAACAAATTATGGGGTGCTTTTCTCCTGTTACCCCTTGTGAAAATGAAAATTTGGGGCTAAAGCAACATTTTATTGGAAGAAATGAAACTTTTCATTTTCACAGCCAAGTGTTTCCAAATTCCGTAAAACGGGGTCAAAGTGGCCAGTACCCCCCTTAATATATTCTTTGAAGGGTGTGGTTTCCAAAATGGGGTCACTTTTTGGGGGTTTCATATTCGGGGTACATTCATATCATGTGAATGTACATATATGATAAATGTTCTCTAATAAAAATATTAAACAAATAAAATCATGTAAATTGGAAATTCATAATTAATGAAACCTATGTACGTATATAAATAAAAATAAATAATATGTGGAATAAATAATAAATACAATATATTATATCAAACAATGAATAAAGAAATGAATACAATATATTGAATGAAAGAGAAAAAAAACAAAAAAACGATTGATTGCAACTAGCACTTCGATGTATAGAAAAGAAAAAAAAAATTATATATGAATCTAATATATAAAGCTGAGTGTATGTCTGCTAAAGGAATCCGCATCGTCGCAGCTACAATCACAAAATTTGGCACTCAGGTACATCAGGTGTCTGAGAAGGTTTTAGACTGGGTCTCAGATCTCCAGGATGTACCGTTCCTGAGATATTCCCAAAAAATGCATTAGCCAATAGAAGCCTGGTCACATGACCCTTAGCCAATAGAAGCTTGCAGGCAGTTAGTCTCCACACACACACAGGTTTCATACAAGGTTTCCATAACAACTCAGCCATTTTCCTTTACTGCTGTAGGTCTGCTTTATTAAAGGGGCAGGGCTCTGTGGATGACACTGTTAAAGGGGTAATCAGGTTACAATAAATATAACTTATGTTTTAGACTAATCCATCATCAATCATTACCTAATATAATGTAAATTTCACATTTACTGTTCAGTAGTAATAAAAGATGTTTTCTTCCACTGCTAGCCACTGTGTCTCCTGATAAATTACCATGGCATTGACCTGTAATTCAGGCCACCCTCAAAAGAAGGACTTAAAAGCCTGCCACAGGTCCCGCTAAACCGCACCCCTACCCGGTCAGGCCACGCCCTCTCCCACTCTGCAGCCGAGGATTGAAAAAATGAAGGTAAAAATCAACTTCTGTCAGCTGCAGGGGTGGGAGGGTGACTTTCTCCCTGCAGCTCATGCTCAGACTGCACAGTGCTGCTGTCTGAGGGTGAGCTGTTCAAAAGGACCTCCCTGTGTCCATCCAGGCCCTGCGTCGGACTGAGGACAGGGAGTCAGAAAGCCAGACTGTCACGAACGCACTTGCGTCAGGTTGCAGGCGTTCGGCTACACTTTCAAAAGTGACATAATTTGACAGGTTTTCCTCTTGGTTTGGTTGCTGTTTACCACACCCCTTCCTCTCAGCTGATGTGGATGTGGTAATTATCTTTCCCCTATTTACCCCTTCCTCTCTTAGTATTCCTTGCGGTTTATACTTTCTGCTGTCATTCTTGTGTTTGGAGTGGATCTCGGCTGAGATCCGGTTGCTGCAATATCTGCATTAAGATGAGTGTCATTTTCCCTATTGTGTTTATCCTACGCTTCCCTATTTTGGTTTTGCCTTCTGGAGTTTCCTGTTAGTCCGTCCTTTTGGAGGAACAGGTTTACTCTTTCTCCTGTCACTAGCTGCAGGGTTGTACAGGGTCAGTTTGTTATTAGGTTCCTGTGTATGAACTCTCCTAAGACTAAGGCCTGTTCATACTGGTAGTCAGCCAGGGCCTAGTTTCAGGGATTCCTGCAGGAGGTGACCATTTCCCTTGTTTGGTCTTTTCCCTTCCCTCTTACGCTTGGTGTGGCTATACCCTCCACACCAGAGCGTGACATTATAAACCGCCGAACAAAAATTAATGTCATTTTTGAGCTCACATGGATGCGATTGCTGCACTTGCTGAACGGCTGCAGGGACTCTGCTTGGAGGTGGCTGACATCCGCAACCAGATTCAGAGTCCACAGGCTGGTGGTTCTGGGGGTGCTGGCTGTCAGGCCTGTTTGGAGCCTAAGGTCGCCCTCCCGGATAGATTTTCTGGGGGAAGTGACAATTTTATTCTATTCAGGGAGGCATGCAAATTGTATTTCAGACTGCGTCCACATTCTTCTGGTAATGAGGAGCAGAAGGTTGGTGTGGTCATCTCGCTGCTTAAAGGGGATGCGCAGTCATGGGCCTTTTCTCTGCTGACCGGATCGCAGTCTCTTCGGTCGGTAGATTAATTTTTCAAGGCTTTAGGGATTATCTATGATGACCCAGATCGTATCTCCCTGGCTGAGACCCAGATACGTGACCTTCGTCAGGGTGAGCGCCCGGTTGAGATCTATTGCTCTGAGTTCCGGAGGTGGGCGACCAATACTGAATGGAATGATCCGGCTTTACGTAGCCAATTCTGTCAAGGCTTATCAGAAAGGCTAAAGGACGCTTTGGCCTTTCATGAAACCCGTGTCTTTGGAAACCGCTATGTTTCTTGCTGTACGCATGGATAGGCGCCTGAGAGAGCGATCTAGGGGCCCCCGCTCTCAGGACGTACTATCACGTAGTGTACTGTCTTCCTATGACACTTTGGGTGAAAATTCCCCTAGATTGATGTCAGGGGACGAACCTATGCAGTTAGGGGGAGCTACTCCTGTTTCCACTCTTAAGCATTTTGGTAATAAAAAGGGTGTGTGTTTTTTCTGTGGTCAGAAAGGACACTTTATCAATGTATGTTCATGCATTCAATCTCTAAAAAAGAGAAAACACAATGGGGCGTTGAATTCTCATCTCACTCTTGGTGGGGTGGGTAGGGAAACTGAAAATGTGCATTTGTCTTCATCCTATAGTACCCGTTTTCTCCTGACTGCCGAGGTGGCGCTAGAGTCAAAGGTTGTGTGAATTGAGGGGTTTATTTACAGCGGGGCAGAGGTGAACTTGATTGATGCTCAGTTTGTACGTATGCATGGATTTTCTCCGAGTACATTTGAAAAGAAGATTTCTGTGTTTGCCATTGATTCTGCACCTCTATCTCAGAGGTGTTTGTCTCAGATGGTGCATGATATCAAATTAAGAGTGGGTAAATTTCATCAGGAGCTTATTTCATGTTTTGTGTTGGAAGGTCTTCCTGCTCCTGTGGTTCTGGGTTTACCGTGGTTAAGCAAACATAATCCGACCATTGACTGGCATACTAGACAAATTGTGGATTGGAGTGATTATTGCGTTGACAATTGTCTTAATACCTCTTTTTCTGCTTTAACTACTAAGACTCTTCCCTCTTTTATATCGGATTTCTCTGATGTATTTTCTGAAGGTGGATGTCAGGATTTACCCCCACATCGGCAATACGATTGTCCTATCAATCTTATCCCTGAAGCAAAAATGCCCAAATCTAGGCTGTATAACCTTTCTGGACCTGAGAGAACAGCCATGAAGAAATATATTGCTGAGAGTTTGGCTAAAGGACACATAAGACCTTCCAAATCTCCAGTGGCAGCAGGGTTTTTCTTTGTTAACAAAAAAGACGGAACCCTTAGGCCATGTCTGGATTTCCGTGAACTCAATCGGATTACTGTCCGTGATCCGTACCCCCTTCCTTCGATTCCTGACTTGTTTAACCAGATTATGGATGCCAAGGTGTTCTCCAAGTTGGACTTAAGGGGGGCATATAATCTGGTCAGGATCAAGGAAGGGGATGAATGGAAGACGGCCTTTAACATTCCAGAGGGCCACTTTGAGAACCTGGTCATGCCTTTTGGGTTGACCAATGCTCCTGCTGTCTTCCAGCATTTTGTTAACAACATCTTTCATCATCTTGTGGGGAGGTTTGTAGTCGTGTATTTGGATGACATACTATTCTATTCTCCAGATATTGTGAAACATCAGGATCACGTGAGGCAGGTGTTGCAAATCTTAAGCGATAACAAGTTGTATGCAAAATTAGAGAAATGTGCTTTTGCTGTACATGAGGTGCAATTCTTAGGATACCTGATTTCATCTTCAGGTTTTCGTATGGATCCAGAGAAAGTCCGTGCTGTTCTGGACTGGGACCGACCTGAAAATCTGAAGGCTCTTATACGATTTTTGGGGTTCACCAACTATTACCGAAAATTTATTAAGAACTATTCGACAATAGTTAAAGGGTTATTCCCATCTTGGATGGCTCGGCTATTTCCGCCGGCTCTATACAAATGAATGGGAGCTGGGCCACGCATGCGCGGTGCGCTCCCATTCAATTCTATAGAGCCAACGGAAATAGCCGAGCCGGTGCTCGGCTATTTTCGGCGGGCCCATACAAATGAATGGAGGGTGGCCGCGCATGCGCAGTGCGCCCTCCTTCACTTTCGGGGCCCAGTTCTCGAAATAGGTGCGGGTCCCAGCGGTGGGACCCGCACCTATAGGACAATGGGGGCATATCCTAGCGATATGCCCCCATTGTCGAAGATGGGAATAGCCCTTTAAACCCTTAACTGACATGACTAAGAAAGGACGGATGTCTCAGTGTGGTCTGATGCAGTGTTGCAAGCCTTCTCCGCTGTGAAGGAGTGCTTCTCTTCTGCCCCTATATTGGTGAAGTCAGATGTGTCATAACCTTTCATTGTGGAGGTGGAGGCATCAGAGGTGGGGGTAGGAGCAGTTTTATCACAGGGCCCATCACCTGGTAAATGGCGCCCATGTGCTTTTTTCTCGAAAAAACTCTCTGCTGCGGAGAGAAATTATGATGTGGGTAAGAGAGTTACTGGCCATTAAGTTGGCTTTTGAGGAATGGCGTTATTGGTTGGAAGGGGCGATTCACCCAATCACTGTATTCACTGATCACAAAAATCTGGCTTACCTGGAGTCGGCTAAACGACTAAATCCGAGGCAGGCCAGATGGTCTTTGTTCTTCACCAGATTCAATTTTATTGTCACATATCGTTCTGGGATTAAGAATGTCAAGGAGGATGCCTTGTCACGTAATTTTCCTGGAGGTGGTGATTTTGAAGATCCGAGCTCTATACTGTCTGAAGGAGTGGTGATATCCGCTCTTTTCCCTGATCTTGAGGCTAAGGTGTTTGAGGCCCAGGGTCTTGCCCTCCTGGGAAGTTGTTTGTTTCTTCTGATTTGCGTCATAAGGTGTTTGAGGAACATCATTCTTCGGTGCTTGCGGGACACCCTGGGAGTAAATCCACCGTCGACCTCATCTCTCGTAGATTCTGGTGGCCAGGGCTGCGTAAGTGTGTTGAGGACTATGTGTTGGCCTGTAGTGTCTGTGCACGCGCTAAGGTGACACATACTCGACCTTTTGGACCTCTACTTCCATTACCCATCCCGTCCAGACCATGGATTCACTTATCCATGGACTTCATCACTGATCTGCCTGATTCGTCTGGTAAGACAGTTATTCTGGTGGTTTTAGTAAAATGGCGCACTTTATTGCATTACCCTGACTCCCCAATGCTAAAACTCTTGCACAAGTGTTTGTTGACAACATTGTGAAACTTCATGGCATTCCCACTGACGTGGTTTCTGATCGTGGGACTCAGTTTGTGTCCAGATTCTGGAAGGCATTCTGTACTCGGCTTGGGGTACAACTGTCTTTTTCCTCTGCCTTTCACCCTCAGACGAATGGACAGACTGAGCGTACCAATCAGAGTCTGGAGACTTACTTGAGATGTTTTGTCTCTGAGAACCAGGAGGAGTGGTCCTCGTTTTTGTCTCTGGCAGAGTTTGCCATAAATAATCGCAGACAGGACTCCACTGGTAAGTCACCGTTTTTTGGTGCATATGGCTTTTACCCACAGTTTGGCACATTTTCTGGTTCTGATACTTCTGGTATTCCTGAGGAAGAACGTTTTTCGTCATCTATATGGCGGAAAATTCAAAATAACTTGATAAATATGGGTAACAAGTACAAACGTGTGGCTGACAGGAAACGTATGAATGGTCCGGACCTAAGTGTGGGTGATTCTGTGTGGCTATCTACTAGGAACATTAAGTTAAAAGTTCCTTCTTGGAAGTTGGGTCCAAGATTTATTGGCCCATATAAGATCACAGCCATTATTAATCCTGTAGCATTTCGTCTTGAACTTCCTCAGGCTCTGAAAATCCATAATGTGTTTCACAGATCTTTGTTGAAGAGATATGTTGAACCTCTGGAGCCATCTCCCTTGCCACTCGCGCCTGTCTTGGTGGATGGTAATTTGGAATTCCAGATTGTCAAGATCATTGATTCTTGAGTTCTCCGTGGGACTCTTCAATATCTTGTTCATTGGAAGGGTTATGGACCAGAGGAGAGGACATGGGTACCGACATCTGACGTGAATGCCAGTCGTTTGGTAAAAGCCTTTCACAGGTCTCATCCTGATAAAGTTGGTCCTGAGTGCCCGGAGGTCACCCGTAAAAGGGGGGGTAATGTCATGAACGTACTTGCGTCAGGTTGCAGGCGTTCGGCTAGACTTTCAAAAGTGACATAATTTGACATGTTTTCCTCCTGGTTTGGTTGCTGTTTACCACACCCCTTGTCATTTTCCCTATTGGGTTTATCCTACGTTTCCCTGTTTTGGTTTTGCCTTCTGGAGTTTCCTGTTTGTCCGTCCTTTTGGAGGAACAGGTTTACTCTTTCTCCTGTCACTAGCTGCAGGGTTGTACAGGGTCAGTTTGTTATTAGGTTCCTGTGTATGAACTCTCCTAAGACTAAGGCCTGTTCATACTGGTAGTCAGCCAGGGCTATACCCTCCACACCAGAGCGTGATACAGACTGTCCGGCCTAAAACAGGCCCTCTGGCCACCCTACAGGGAGGCCGCTGTTAGGGTGGCCAGACATCTGTTTTAAGCCAGACAGTCCGGTTTTCTGGCTCCCTGTCCTCCATCCGGTGCAGTGCCTGGACGGTCGCAGAGATGTCCACCCTTTCAGTAGCTCATGCTCAGACAACAATGTTGTGCTGAGCGTGAGCTGCAGCAACTGACTGAGGCCCAGTCAGTCACTAGAGCCCACAGACATGGCTCTCTGTGGTTGGCTGACGGGGAAGAGAAGACCCGGGCAGTGCCTAGCTCACCTTCAGGTCAGGAACTTCTCCGTGTCTTCGCGGAGCTGGGGTGTGTGGCTTCATGGGGACCGGGGGCGTGGCTTCACGTTTGGGGGCTTGGTCGTGAGGTCCGGCTTTCTGGGGTGAAGCCAGGAACCACTCTAGCTGCTGTGGAGGTCACTGTTAAGGGAGGAGGGGACTGTGGAGGCCATTGTTAAAGGGGCAGCGGGGTACTTTGAGGTCACTGTTAAAGAAAGTGGGGAACTGTGACAGTTAGTGTTAAAGGGGCAGTCGCTGTGGAGGTCTCTGTCAAGGGGGCCAGGAATGGTGGAGGTCAGTTAATGGGACTGTAACATGTGGTCAATGTTAAGGGGTGCTTTAGAGGTCACTGTCAAGGGGGCGGACCCCTGTGGAGGTCACTGTCAAGGGGTTGAGATTCTGTGGAACCCACTGTAAAAGGGGCAGGCTGCTGTGAAGGTCACAGTTAAGGGGGTGGGCTGCTTTGGAGGTCCCATTTTAAGGAGACAGAGCACTGTTGGGGAGGTAATTGTTAAGGAGTCGGGGTGCTGTAGAGGTCACTCTCGATATCTTTTAACGACACACACACAAACATTAAATGGATGACTCAGATGTTGGAATGTGTGTGGAACCTATTCTAATGGGTTTACTTTTAGAAGTAATGGATCACCTTCATGAGTTTTTGCACAGTGTTTGGATACACTATGTGTTTCTATCTGACAGTTAATGTTAGATCGGTGTTCATTCATCCTCTCTCTCTCAATGTCTGTGTGGTTCGACCCACATATCTCAAATTACAGGGACATTCTAGCATGTATATTACATTGGGTGTACCACAGTTTATATGTTGGCCTGTAGGGATTGATTCATTAGTAGTAGGGATGGTTATCGGTTTAATTCCGTGGCTGATATTACAGCATTTGCACTTTTTGGAGCCACATTTGTATGCTCCTTTTTTGTACCCTCCTATTGGTCTCTTAGCTCCTTGTGGGCGTTGAGGCATTTTTGAACAAGAGGGAGCCAACATACTTTTAAGAGGTTTTTTTGCTCTCCGAAAAGTTAAGATCGGATTCTTTGGAATATCTTTACCTAGGATCAGATCCTTTTGTAGGATATTCCAATGTTTAGCCAGAATATATCTAATGGTGTTATGTTTGGAATTGTAACTAGTTGTCATACTTAACTTAAAGAAGTCATTATCTTTATCCTCTACACCAGGAGTGGGTAACCTCCCGTCCGAGGGCCGCATACGGCCCGCCGGGATCAACTCAAGTGGCACCCGTCCTCCTGCCAGAACATATAGTGAAAATGCTAATGACCGCTTCCATTATGGAAGCGGTCATAAGCATGCTGGAGGCAAGGGAGGTGAGAACAGCACTGCACTGGCTGTCCTCACCTTCCCTGGTCTTCTGGCCCCGCTCTGTGTCTGAGGCTGAGCGGTCTGATCTAAGGCTGGGGGTACTGATGGGGTGTGATCTGAGGCTGGGGGGGTCTGATAGGGTCTGATAAGGTCTGATCTGAAGCTACGGAGGGTCTGATGGCGGTCTGATCTGAGGCTGATATAGGCTGGGGGTCTGATAGGAGGCTGATGGAGGTAGGGGGACATATCTGAGTTTGAGAAAGGGGCAAAGGCAGGTGAACCCCTCTCTGGAGCCCAGTGGGATGAGCTTAGATGCCATTAATGCCAAATAAAGAACTAAATAAATAACATTCTGAACTTAAAAATTAGACTGCTGTGTTGGGTCAAAATGGCACCTGTACTACATATATTCAATATATATAGTGCAGGCTCCATTTTGTGCTGCAAAAATACAAGATTTTTTTAAAATTGAAAATAATGCCAAATAGGCTACTTAGCCCGACTTGCCCCAAACATTCTAGAATGAATTAAAATGTAATCTTTATTATAATTATTAATAAAATTAATGTATCTACCCTAATCTGCTGCTGCTAGTAGTAATATCTCTAATAATACAGTTTACTTCACTGTCTGAATAAACTTATGGCTAGTCTCAGCTTTAGACAGTGAAGTAAACTGTATTATTAGAGACATTACTACTAGCAGCAGCAGATTAGGGTAGATACAGGCAGTGCACTTCCAGGCAGTGGTCTTCCCTAGCTGTAATACTTTCCTAGTGGTGTCCAGCTTGTGCTAGTTTTAATCTACAATGCACTTTCAGTATCATTAATTTTAGTAATTATTATAATATAGGTTACATTTTAATTCATTCTAGAATGTTTGGGACAAGCCAGGCTAAGTAGCCTATTTGGAATTATTTTCATAAATATCTTTTATAAGTGCACAAGGAAAGGAAAATACATACAATGCAACGGCACACTGCTAACCAGATAAAGCACAAAATGCCATAGAGATATGAAGTATTCTGGAGCTAATGCTATGCTTGTTTAGTAAATTAGAGATTCTTGGCAAATATATTTTGTACAAAATTATCTGGGCCAAATCTGGGCCCGTCCACCAAATCGTCAAGGTGATCTCTGTAGAACGGGAACCTAACACTATTTCCTACCTGTTATGTGCCAACTCAGGCTTCCGTATAATCAGGGGGTGTTTGGTTCCACATGCATGCTGGGTCCCTTCTGCCTTTTGCCATTTAAGGTGCTTCAAAGTCCTCCACTAATACAGGGATGCAGGTACCAAGCATGCATGCCAAGTCCACTCGGCATTATATCCTGCATCCCTGTATTAGTGGAGGCTTTTGAAGCACCATAAATGGCAAAAGGCAGAAGGGACCTATCATGCATGTGGAACCAAACACACCCTGATTATATGGAAGCCAAGGTTCACATAACAGGTAGAAAATAGTGTTAGGTTCCCGTTCTACAGAGATCACCTTGACGATTTGGTGGATGGGTCCAGATAATTTTGGACAAAATATATTTGCCAAGAATCTCTAATTTACTAAACAAGCATAGCATTAGCTCCAGAATACTTCATATCTCTATGGCATTTTGTGCTTTATCTGGTTAGCAGTGTGCCGTTGCATTGTATGTATTTTCCTTTCCTTGTGCATTTAGCCATAGCAACGTGCACCTGCGCACTGGGATGTGCTGACTGAAATTCCCCTATCTTTCATAAGTGGTGCCCTCCTCAAACAGGGTTTTGTTGTGTTTGTTCTTTTTTTTAAATTGAGCCGCAGCATCTATTCTTATGGCTCTATGTTGTGCCATTCCTTTATTATTTCTACTAGAAGTTATGAATGAATTGCTAGCAGTAAGCAGTAGGGGTACAGAGGGGTGGTAACCAGTTGGGTGTGTGTACCTGCACAGTCTGACTGTATCCAGCCAGTGCTGCCTCTTTCAGAATGTGCAGGTACACACCCCCAACTAGTTACCTCCCCTCTGTACCCTTACTGAAGACTAATAGCAATTAATTGTTATCACATGGGAAATGCATGAAAGTATTAAAACAGGCATGTCAGGGGTGGTGAAAGGTCCTCTTTAAGGTGGAGACTCTTTTGACTGAGTCCTCCACTAGTTTCTTGGGGTAACCCTTTTCCCTAAATCTCGCACTTAATATATTAATTTGTTCCTTCACTGCTTGGTCATTAGAACAATTCCTTCTAACCCTCTTCATTTGGCTATAGGGAATGGTCTCTTTCCATTTTTGGTGATGACAACTTTTATAGTCCAAATAACTATTAGCATCGACAATTTTAAAGTGCGTTTTGGTACATATTTGGTTCTGTTTGATGCAGAGGTGTAAGTCAAGAAAGATGGCCTCTTTGGGACTTTGCTCGAGGGAATTCCACTCATTATTATTTAGGTCATCAACAAAACAACATAGGTCTTCAGGTTCACCTTTCTGGACTAGATTCACATCATCTATATATCTAATGTAAAAACTATTATTGCCATAATAAGCCCATTTTTTTTCAAAAGCCCCCATAAATACATTTGTGTAAGATGGTGCAAATTTCATCCCCATTGCTGTGCCTTTCTTTTGTAAATAAAAGGTATTATTAAAAATGAAATAATTGTCATGTAATATAAAACTGATGGAATCTAAGATTAATTCTTTTTGTAAGGGGGCCATGTCTGGATCATTTCTTAGAAAGCCCTCTATTGCTCTCATTCCCAAATCATATTGGATATTGCTGTAGAGTGATGTTGCATCCGACATGGCCCATAACAATCCTTCAATAAGGTGGGAGTTATCTCTTAAGTATGAGGGTAAATGGGGAACATATCTCAGTAACATTATCTACATATGCTGATACATTTGAAGTGACCTAATTGGTGGATTCTGTATAGATTTATACATTTTTGGTAAAATAAAATCTGGGGATTGTTAGATCAGAATTTTTTAAAAAAATCTCTCTTTTGTTGATTATTTTTTTATCGTACTTGGAATCAATGAGATCAAACAGTGATTTCTTGAAGATTTTTGTGGGATCTTCATGAAGAGGACCATAATAATTGGTGTCAGATAGAATTCTGTTTTATTCTTTCAGATAATAGCTATGGTCCAAGATTACCACACCCCCACCTTTATCCGCACTTTTTTGTTATTCATTAGTTTCTTTAGGGCCTTACCTTGGCTCATAGAGAGATTATTCTCATTATTTGTATTGGCTAAGCTGCTGCCAAGGCCAATAAGATAATGGGTTGCATTAAAAGAGGCATAGATGCCCATGATGAGAGCATAGTCATGAAGATGATCCATTACTTCTAAAGCTAACCCCATTAGAATGGTTCTAACATCTGAGTCGCAAGGAGATGTTTTGAATTTTCCGTTTAAATACCTTGACACCATTCACCATTCATACTTGCGTATAATAACTACTAAACAAAGCACTTGAATGTACTGAACAAACAGAGAAGATTATGTGGAACATATTTATATTTATTTTTATGATTTTACTTATTACTAGTTTGTCAATCCATACGTTCCCTGTATTGAAAAGCCCTTAATACTCCAGATAGGAATTCCCTGTACACTGTGGCTATAAACTGTCTATTTATTGAACTATTCATTTTATACTACAACTGATGGTTTAACAATAGATGATTTTATTAACCCCATCAACCCCGGGCCTGTTTTCTCCTTCCTGACCAGGCCAGACATGTATCACTTCATGTGGTAATAACTTTGGAACGCTTTTACTTATCCAGGCCATTCTGAGATTGTTTTCTTGTCACATATTGTGCTTCACGACAGTTGTAAATTTGTGGCAAAATATTTCATTTTTATTTCTAAAAAAATACCAAATTTAGCAAAATTTTTGAAAAATTAGCAAATTTCAATTTTTCTACTTTCAAAATACATAGTAATACCTCCAAAAATAGTTATTATTTTACATTCCCCATATGTATACTTTATGTTGGTATCATTTTATAAATGTCATTTTACTTTTTTCGGACGTTAGAAGGCATAGAAGTTTAGAAGCAATTTTTCAAAATTTCAACAAAATTTCTAAAACCATTATTTTAAGCACCAATTCAGATATAAAGTGATTTTGAGGGGCTTACGTAATGGAAACCACCCATAAATGACCCCATTTTAGAAACTACACCCCTGAAATTATAAAAAAAAACTAATGTTACAAACTTTGTACACCCTTGCGGTGTTCCACAAGAATTAAAGGAAAATGGGGGTGAAATTTCAAAATTTCACTTTCTTGGTACATTATTCATGTTAATAATTTTTTTCTTGCAACACAGCAAGGGTTAACAGCAAACTAAACCTCAATATACATTACTCTGATTCTGCAGTTTACAGAAATACCCCATATGTGGTGGTAAACGTCTCTATGGGTTTGTGGCAGTGGTCAGAAGGAAAGGAGCGCCATACGGATTTTGGAGGCAGATTTTGCTAGAATGGTTTTTAGGCACCATTTTGTCATTGAAAGACCCTGACGTACCCCTCCAGTGGAAACCCCCAAAAAGTGACCCTATTTTGGAAACTACACCCTTCAAAGAATATATTAAGGGGGTTTCATTTTTTCCAATAAAATGTTGCTTTAGCCCCAAATTTTTCATTTTCACAAGGGGTAACAAGAGAAAAGCATCCTATAAGTTGTCCCCCATTTTCTCCTGAATACGGTGGTAAACTGCTGTGGGGGCACATGGCAGGACTCAGAACAGAAGGAGTGCCATATGGAATTTGCAGAACAGATTTTGATGGAATGGTTTGCGGGAGCCATTGATTTTTAGTTTTTTTTAGTTATTGTCTTATGTGGTGGCTCATTTCTTGCGGGATGAGGTGACGTTTTCATTGGTACCATTTTGGGGTACGTAAAACTTTTTGATCGCTTGGTATTACACTTTTTCTAAGTCAAGGTGAAAAAAAACAGCTGTTTTGGCATAGTTTTTTTTTACAGCATTCACCTGAGGGGGCAAATCATGTGATATTTTTTATAGAGCAGGTTGTTACGGATGCGGCGATACCCAATCTGTCTACCATTTTTATTTTTATTAAATTTTGCACATTAGATTTATTTTTGAACAGAATAAAATCTTTTTTTTTGTGTTGCCATTTTCTAAGAGCCATATTTTTTAAATTTTTCGGGCGATTGTCTCAGGTAGGATATCATTTTTGCAGGACAAGATGACGGTTTGATTGGTACCATTTTGGGTTAAATACGCCTTTTTGATCACCTGCTATTACACTTTTTGTGAGGCAAGAGGGAAACAAATGGCTGTTTTGGCATAGTTTTTTTAATTTTTTTTTTACAGAATTCACCTGGGGGGCCATCTCATGTAATATTTTTATAGAGCAGGTTGTTACGGACGCAGCGATACCCAATATGTCTAACATTTTTATTTTTGGAAAGTTTTACACATTAGATTTATTTTTGAACAGAAAAAAATCTTTTTTTGTGTTGCCATTTTCTAAGAGCCATATTTTTTAAATTTTTAGGGCGATTGTCTCAGGTAGGGTATCATTTTTGCAGGACAAGATGACGGTTTGATTGGTACCATTTTGATCACCTGCTATTACACTTTTTGTGAAGGAAGGTGACCAAAAAATGGCTGTTTTAGCACTGTTTTTTTTTTTTTTTACTGCGTTCACCTGGCAGGGTGGATGATGTGAAATTTTTATAGAGCCGGTCGATACAGACGCGGCGATACCGAATATGTATACTTTTCTTTTTTCCCCCTTTTTTTTTTTACAATTTTTTTATCTTTATTTTGGGAAACGTGTGCTTTTTTTTTTTTACTAGAAACTTATTTTTTGTAAAACTTTTTTTTTTTTAACTCAACTTTTTTTTCACTTTATTTAACTTTTGGGGGGGTCTGATCCCCTTTACAACGCATTACAATACTGTTGTATTGTAATGCATAGGCTGTAAGTGTATTACTCAATGTAATACACTTACACCCTGCTTCCTGTGCGATCCAGGGGGCTGGATCGCACAGGCACGCAGGGATAGCAGCCACGATGCCTAATGAAGGCATCGGGCTGCTGTCAAAGCCATTGGGTTCCCGTCAAAGCAGAGCATGGACCCGATGGACTCCCCTTCCTCTCGCCCGCATCGCATGTGCCGTGGTCAGCGCTGACCGCGGCACATCGAGGGCGTATGCATCAGGGGTCCGGCTACTGGGCTCAGCCGGTTCCCCGCAGTACTAGTACGGCGCTGGTCGGGAAGGGGTTAACCCCTTCTACCCTGGGCCTGTTTTCACCTTCCTGCCCAGGCAATTTTTTGCTAATCTGACATGTGTCACTTTATGTGGTAATAACTTTGGAACACTTTTACTTATCCAGGCCATTCTGAGATTGTTTTCTCATGACACACTGTACTTCATGACAGTGGTAAATTTGAGTCAATATATTTTTCCTTTATTTTTTAAAAAATTTGAATTTCTCTACTTTTAAGACAGATAGTAATATCTCATAAAATAGTTATCAGTCATCATTCCCCATATGTCTACTTTATATTGGCATCATTTTATAAATGTCATTTTACTTTTTTAGGATGTTAGAAAGCTTAGACGTTTACAAGCCATTTTTCAAATTTTCAACAAAATTTCCAATCACCAATTTAGATATAAAGTGATTTTGAGGGGCTTACGTAATGGAAACCACCCTTAAATTACCCCATTTTAGAAACTACACCCCTCAAATTATTGAAAACGGACGTTACAAACTTTGTTAACCCTTTAGGTGTTCTACAAGAATTAAAGGAAAATGGAGGCGAAATTTCAAAATTTCATTTTTATGCAGATTTTTCATGTTAATCAATTTTTTCTTGCAACACAGCAAAGGTTAACAGCAAACTAAACCTCAATATACATTACTCTGATACTGCAGTTTACAGAAATACCCCATATTTGGTGGTAAACTGCTCTATGGGCACGCGGTAGTAGTCAGAATGAAAGGAGAGCCATATGGATTTTGGAGGCAGATTTTGATAGAATGGTTTATAGGCACCATTTTGTATTTGAAGAGACCCTGACGTACCCCTACAGTGGAAACTCTCAAAAAGTGACCCTTTTGACATTTGTGACATTTTGGAAACTACACCCTTCAAAGAATATATTAAGGGGTGTACTGACCACTTTCAGCCGCTAAGCTTTTTACGGAATCTGGAAACACTTGGCTATAAAAATGAAAAGTTTGATTTCTTCCAATAAAATGTTGCTTTAGCCCCAAATTTTTAATTTTCACAAGCGCTAACAGGAGAAAAAGCACCCCATAATTTGATATCCATTTTCTCCTGAATACGGCAACACCCCATATGTGGTGGTAAACTGCTGTGGGGTCACATGGCAGGACTCAGAACGGAAGAAGCGCCATATGGATTTTGCAGCACAGATTTTGATGGATTGGTTTGCGGGTTCCATTGGTTTTTATTTTTTGAGTTATTGTCTTATGTGGGGTTTTATTTTTTGCGGGATGAGCTGATGGTTTTATTGGTACCATTTTGGGGTACATAAAACATTTTGATCACTTGGTGTTACACTTTTTGTGAGGCAAGGTGACAAAAGATGGCTGTTTTGGCATAGTTTTTATTTATTTTTATTTTTTTACAGCATTCACCTGAAGTGGCAAATCATGTGATGTTTTTATAGAGCAGGTTGTTACGGACGTGGCGATATGTCTAACATTTTTATTTTTGTAAAGTTTTACACATTAGATGCATTTTTGAACAGAATTAAAACTTGTTTTTGTGCTGCCATTTTCTGAGAGCCATATTTTTTGGGCGATTGTCTCATTTTTTTGTTGGACGAGATGAAGGTTTGATTGGTACCATTTTGGGGTAAATACGCCTTTTTGATCGCCTGTTATTACACTTTTTGTGAGGGAAGGTGACCAAAAATGGCTGTTTTGGCACGTTTTTTTTTTTTTTTACTGCGTTCACCTGGCGGGGTGGATCATGTGATATATTTATAGAGCCGGTCGATACGGACACGGAGATACCTAATATGTCTACTTTTCTTTTCCCTTTTTTTCTTTTTCCAATTTTTTTTTACTTTATTTCGGGAAAAGGGCACTTTTTTTTACTTGAAACTTTTTTTTCACACTTTTTAACTTTTGGGGGTCTGATCCCCTTTACAATGCATTGCAATACTTCCGTATTGTAATTCATTGGCTTTAAGTGTATTACACAGTGTAATACACTTACAGCCTGCTTCCTGTGAAATCCAGTGGGCTGGATCTCACAGGCTCGCAGGGATGGCAGCCACAATGCATCGGGCTGCCTTCCAAGCCATCGGGTCCCCGTCACAGCAGCGAGATTGCCAGGGCCGGGAGCTAATCCTAGAATACATACGAGGTGGCCGGGGACAGGAGCGAAAGCGCATACACTGGCCTCTATGTACGATCGCTCCCGTGATTCCCGGTCACCAGAAAGGCCAGATATATCTCTCCAAGTGTGCAATCATGCCCACCGCAAGTGCATTCCAGCGGTGGCCGTAACCCCTTGAGACAAGCAGGGTCTAAAGGAAGGTATAATCAAAGAAAATAGTAAAGTCATATAGGAAATAGAAGTACAATACAAAGTGAATGAAAATATCATATACACAATAACTATGACTTTATGAGGCGAGACAACCCCTTTAACAACCACCCTCTGTTTTCTATCACTGAATCAGTTACTTACCCACATGCACACATTTTCTCCCAAAGAAATCTACGGTAAGTTTATATACTAACTTTTTAAGTGGTACAGTATCAAATGCTTTGGAGAAGTCAAAATATACAACATCCATGAGGACTTTTCTCCTCATAGAAACCGATTTAATTAGTTTCACAGGTCCGATCCCTCATGAAGCCATGCTGATATGGCATTATTTGCTTATTTTCATGGAGATATTCCAGAATACAATCTCTTAGAAAATCTTCAGTTACTCCATGACAGATATCAGACTTACTGACCTATAGTTTTCAAGCTTAGTTTTTGACCCCTTTTTGAATACTGGCAACACATTTGCTACGCGCCAATCCTGTCAAACACCCCGTCAATATAGACTCCTTAAATATCAGAAATAAAGGTCTGTCGGGGGCGTGTCTGGATGCCAGCTAAGATGGACACCTAACTGCTCGGCTCTCGCCTGCACCATTATATACTGGCTTGAGCACAGTGCATCACCAGCTCCATGGGAAAAAAAAAATCGGCTCCTAGAAGGTCCTCTCCCCCACTGCGATCTCCCTCTCCGGCCAGGACATTACAGCAGTTCTTGATGAGGGCCCCCAGGACGGCACTCCCGTTGAAGCACTCCACGCAGCAGGGAGCTGCCCATATTGTTTCCTCCCCCCCCCCCCCTTGGCACAGCGTGCGCTCCGCAGCGTGGGAGGACACAGCTGCAGAGAAGGACTGGCCATCCTCCGGCGAAGAACCTGCTCGACCAGCTACACATGCCGGCATCGCTGCTCTCCACAAGACTGGAGTGGAGCTCTCTCCTACAGCAGCAGAGTTCCAGCCTGCCGCCCCTGTGCAAACAGGCGACAACATGGCGGCTCTAGGTGGCAAGGGGCCCTTGCAGGGGCCTCCTGGTCTGATCCCCCAGAGGGTTTTCCTGACGCCCTAGCCGTGGACCGTTGCGGCTCCTCACGCTCCCCAACCGCATGGGCTACTTCACCAAGCCCCCATTCGCTGGCTGCTATGTCTCCTCCTGTTGCACATGATCCCTCACATTCTTGGTAGAGTTACTTGAACCAATTTCCAACAAAAGACGACTTTCTGATGCTTATATCTGAAGTTAAAGGAGCCTGCAGAGCAGAGATTGCTGCTGTCCATAAGCGATATTACGCATATTGTTGACCGTGTGGACTCTTTGGAAAATGTCAATGATGACATCAGACAATAAATCTCCACTCTCCATATGTCTGTAAAATCTCAATCAGTGGTCCTTAGGGACATGGGCCAACACTTGGAGGAACTTGACAACAGAGGCAGCAGAAATAATATCAGAGTCAGAGGCCTCCCGGAGGCAACTGGGGATGAGGATCTCTTCCTTATCTTGGAGGCCATCTTTAATATGATCCTGGGGGAGCTACCTTTACATAGGATCAAATTGGACAGAGCCCACAGAACGCTCAAACTCAAGGGTACCACCGCTCGACCTAGGGACATAATATATTGTGTACAAGATTATACCATTAACCCCTTCAACCCCGGGCCTGTTTTCACCTTCCTGACCAGGCCATTTTTTGCAAATCTGACATGTGTCACTTTATGCGGTAATAACTTTGGAACGCTTTTACTTATCTAAGCCATTCTGAGATTGTTTTCTCGTCACATATTGTGCTTCACAACAGTAGTAAATTTGAGGCAAAATATTTCATTTTTATTTTTTAAAAAATACCAAATTTAACAAAAATTTGGAAAAATTAGCAAATTTGAATTTCTCTACTTTCAAAATATATAGTAATACCTCCACAATTAGTTATTATTTTACATTCCCCATATGTTTTCTTTATGTTGACATCACTTTAAAAATGTCATTTTACTTTTTTGGGACGTTAGAAGGCTTAGAAGTTTAGAAGCCATTTTTAAAATTTTCAAAAAATTTCCAAAACCATTTTTTTAAGCACCAATTAAGATATAAAGTGATTTTGAGTGGCTTACGTAATGGAAACCACCCATAAATGACCCCATTTTAGAAACTATACCCCTCAAATTATAAAAAAAACTGCTGTTACAAACTTTGTTAACCTTTGAGGTGTTCCACAAGAATTAATGGAAAATGGAGGTGAAATTTCAAAATTTCACTTTTTTGGTAGATTATTCATGTTAATTTTTTTTTCTTGCAAAACAGCAAGGGTTAACAGCAAACTAAACCTCAATATACATTACTCTGATTCTGCAGTTTACAGAAATACCCCATATGTGGTGGTAAACGTCTCTATGGGTTTGTAGCAGTGGTCAGAAGGAAAGGCGCGCCATACGGATTTTGGAGGTAGATTTTGCTAGAATGGTTTTTAGGCACCATTTTGTAATTGAGAGACCCTGATGTACCCCTACAGTGGAAACCCTCAAAAAATGACCCCGTTTTGGAAACTACACCCTTCAAGCAATATATTAAGGGGGGGTAGTGGCCACTTTGACCCCCTTTTACGGAATTTACGGAATTTGGAAACACTTGGCTGTGAAAATGAAAAGTTTCATTTCTTCCAATAAAATGTTGCTTTAGCCCCAAATTTTTCATTTTCACAAGGAGTAACAGAAGAAAAACACCCCATAATTTGTTACCCATTTTCTCCTGAATACGGCAACACCCCATATGTGGTGGTAAACTGCTGTGGGAGCACATGGCAGGACTCAGAACAGAAGGAGCGCCATATGGATTTTGCAGCACAGATTTTGATGGATTGGTTTGCGGGAGCCATTGATTTTGATTTTTTTGAGTTATTGTCTTACGTGGGGGCTCATTTGTTGCGGGATGAGGTGACGTTTTCATTGGTACCATTTTGGGGTACATAAGACTTTTTGATCGCCTGCTATTACACTTTTTGTGAGGCAATTTAAAAAAAAATGGCTGTTATGCCATAGTTTTTTTTTAATTTTTTTTACAGCATTCACCTGGGGGGCCATCTCATGTAATATTTTTATAGAGCAGGTTGTTACGGACGCGGCGATACCCAATATGTCAAACATTTTTATTTTTGGAAAGTTTTACACATTAGATGCATTTTTGAACAGAATAAAATTTTTTTTTGTGTTGCTATTTTCTGAGAGCCATATTTTTTTTTATATTTTGGGCGATTGTCTCAGGTAGGGTGTACATTTCTGCGGGACGAGATGACGGTTTGATTGGTACCATTTTGGGGTAAATACACCTTTTTGATCGCCTGCTATTACACTTTTTGTAAGGGAAGGTGACCAAAAAAAGGCGGTTTTGGCACAGTTTTTTTTTTTTACTGAGTTCACCTGGCGGGGTGGATCATGTGATTTTTTTTATATAGCCGGTCGATATGGATGTGGCGATACCTAATATGTCTATTTTTATTTTTTACAAATTTTTTTTTATATTATTTTGTGAAAAGGACGCTTTTTTTTTTTGGAACTTAACTTTTTTTGTAAAACTATTTTTTCAATTTCTTTTTTTTACACTTTTTTAACTTTTGGGGTCTGATCCCCTTTACAATGCATTACAATACTTACAATACTTCACAGTAATACACTTCCAGCTTACTGCCTGTGAGATCCAGGAGGCTGGATCTCACAGGCTTCCGTAGATAGCAGCCGGATGCCTAAGGAAGGCATCCGGCTGCTATCTAAGCAATCAGGTCCCCGTCACAGCAGCGCGGGGACCCGATGGACACCCCTTCCGACTGCCCGCGGCACATGGCCGCGGTCAGCACATGATGTGCTGACCGCGGCACATGAAGGGTTAATACGCCCGCATCAGTGTTTTCACCGATGCGGGCCTACGCAGCAGGAGTCCGGCTACTGGGAACAGCTGCCCCCCCCCCCGCAGCTGCACCCGCCCGATCAGCGCGCCGTAGTACTACGGCGCTGGTCGGGAGGGGGTTAAGGAGGCTATTATGATGAAGGCCCGGACCCTGCATAATTTTGACTTTGATGGGGCCCCTGTACAGCTTTCTCCGGACCTATCTTGGATAACATTACAAAAACAAAGACATCTACAGCCTCTCCTCACTCTGTTACGGGACAGCACTTTAGCAGGGAAAAACAGCGACCCTCCGCTCTTTTTCTGATCTGCAACCTTTCTGCGAATTGTTGGGACTTCCTGTGCCTACAATGCCGGACTGGGAGATCGAACCCCCTGTACCGCCGCCATCCCGTATCTGGTCTCAAGTCGCAAGGAAACTGAGGGTAGGATTGAGCGCGGGCTCTCCCTCAACCCCATGGTCCTCCATATCTCCCAGACTCCGGTCGCCAGACTGATTTTCTTCTGCTTCACATTGCGAGTAGCCCATAACTCTTTATCTGTGATTTTAAAAAGAGTTGTGGTCCTTTAGTAAAGCAGACAG
Source organism: Rhinella marina (assembly GCA_900303285.1). NCBI lineage: Eukaryota > Metazoa > Chordata > Amphibia > Anura > Bufonidae > Rhinella > Rhinella marina. Next base: position 107,247 of record ONZH01024896.1, read on the forward strand.
CTCACATGCATGTGCTCCTACTTGTCTAGTTCATATGCTAGTTAGCCAGTTCATTATATAGTTTTATTTAGTTTCTGCTGTCATGGTGCGGGTTTACCTGAGCACTAGTGGACCTATTCAGGTCAGATAATACTTGCTCGATCTGGAGCCTCTGTCGGTTGACTTTCGACACCGTGACCCCGGAAGAGGCTTTAGTTGTTGCCTCTAGCAGGGATTTACTTCCCTGGGAATTAATGCTACTTGTTTGCTTTATGTTTTTTGTGTTCCGTCTTGTTATATGTTGTCCGCCCCTTCCTCTTGTTTCTATCCCCTCTTTTAGCCTCATCATACTCTTAGGTCCGGATGCTCCTGTTCCCTGACCCTGGTGTCGGACGCGAACCTATCCGACGAGTTGACATGCAGCTAACGGTCGAGGAATACCCTGAATTGAACCCCGCGAATATTGGTGAGCTGTACATTTCCTGTGTACCTCTTTTTTCTACATCACCATGGTGCAGTGTGTAACGCTAAATGTTGAGGGTCTCAACTCTAACACCAAGAGGAGGCTTTTGCTTTTGGAGTTGAAATCCCTCAAAGCGGACATAGTGTTCCTCCAAGAAAACCACTTTGATGACAGCTCCTCCTTTCGCTTTACAGCTCACCAATCTCCTATTGCATACTCGGCCACCCACTGTCACCGGAAAGCTGGTGTTGCAATACTTATTTCGGCCCACTGTCCCGTCAGTATAGATTTCTCAGTTTTAGATCCGCAGGGGCGCTATATTATCTTGAGGGGCAATCTTGCAGGTCAACCAATTACAGTATGCAATCTTTATTCCCTCAACACCTCTCAGATTCACTTCATTAACAGAGTCTTTAGCAAGGTATTCAGAAGTCCAGAACTCTAAGTCCTACTTGGGAGAGACTTTAATATTATCTTTTCCGACTCCATGGACAGGCTGGCCCTTCCAGGGAGACCTATAAACTCTGCTCAGCACAGACTAACTAGAGACTATTGTAAGTTGATTAGTAGATACTCCCTATATGACCTCTGGCACGTTAATCACCCTACTGCCAGGTTCTTCTCATTCTATTCAACCCCCCACGGCACCCTCACCAGAATTGATTTTTTCTTTGGAACCATTTCTACCCTACCTGTGCTATAAGGGTCTAATATGGGACAAATAACTTGGTCTGATCATGCCCCGGTTACGGTTGGATTGGAAGTTGGTTCAGGATACATCTGTCAGTATCACTGACGTCTTAACGACACCCTCCTTAAACGGCCACTGCTACGGGAGGAATTAAGAGGACACCTTAAATCCAATTTTGAGCTCAATGACAGGTTGGCGGGGGATGTACGTTGTCTATGGAAGGGCCCATAAGGCAGTAATGAGGGGTCATTGTATCGCCATAGAAACACGACTGAAAAAATTTCACGTCACTACGGCCCAGTCCTTGAAATTGCATCTGAAAAATTTGGAGGAGGTTATGTCTAATCACCCCACTCGCCACACTCTTAAGCTTATTGTAAATACTCAAGGACAGCTGCATAGGTTGGCTTTAGGTAAGGTCGATAAACTACTGCTATACACCCGACAACGGTATTACGCGTGGAGGAACAAACCCACACGTTGTTGGCCAAACAGCTCAGGAATCGCCCTCCAGAAAAAGGCCCATGTGCGATCAAGGGAGCGGATGGGACGGTCCACTATGACCCCAAAGAAATTTCTGCACAATTTTCGACCTATTACCACCCTCTATATAATTTACCTGGTGACCTTCCTATGAATGAGGGGACCAGAGAGCACTTATTACAGATGTACTTGGCCTCATGTAACTTGCCCACTGTGCCAACAGCAGATATTGATACTCTAAATAGACCAGTAGCCGCTGAGGAGATAGAGGAAGTAACTGACCACTTGCCTAAAGCCAAATCCCCGGGGCCTGATAGCTTCTCCTACAAATACTACAAAACTTTTAAATCAGAACTACTCCCTCACTTGACAACTCTTTTAACAAGTTCCTATCAGGTGACACGATTCCCAACGTTGCTGGAGATGCAGGATAACTTGGGGAATGCTACACCACATCTTCTGGGACTGTCCCATAATACTAACCTTCTGGTTTGCAGTTAGCACTCTTCTGAGTGATCTTTTTGGCTCTATTATACCTCCTGATTCCATATCCTTTCTTCTCAATATTACACCGGTTCATATAACGAAACACTCCCTTAAATTGTTAATACAAATTTTGACTGCGGCCCATTGCCTCTTTGCTAGCTTCTGGAAAAGTACTGACCCTCCAAAGATTTCCGATCTATACGCCAAGGTGACAGACATATAGACCTTAGAATATATGACAGCCATGTTTCAAGATAAGGTGGACCCTTTTTCATGCGATTTGGGATGTTTTGGACACCTACTGGATTACGAGGCAACTCTAACATGAGCCTTTGAGAGCGATATAATTCCCTTCCCCCGCCCAACCTCCTAATGTGTCTTTGTCTGTTTGTATTGTCAACATATTTTCTTTATTTTCTTGGCCACTTTTATCTGTATTTTATACATTCTATTTGTTTCCTTATAGTTTCTCAATGCTTCATCACTAGCTTCCTGTTATGCAATTCAAATGCTTTCTTTTAGTCATACATTTCTGTGTATACATATTTTTTTTTATTGTTCATTACCCTTTTATTCTAATACAGTAAGTATCTCTCACAATTATAGTTTAGAATGCCTTTAAAAATATCCAATTTTGTGGCTTCATTCTTATTCCAGAGGACATTGTGCCAGTTAGTGAGGCTAATGGCTGGTCAAATTGTACTTTAATGAAGTTTGGTGTTTTTGACCCTCCCTCAAGAAACACTCTTTTTAATGACAATATGCAGGTTATTATTTTATGTTCACTATTTCCCAGGTGTCCCCATATGCATAGTGCTCTTTTACTCCTAAACCCTCTTATGTGTGCAAATAGGGCCACATGTAGAGTGTTTCTGAAAAACCAGGAAACACTGAATAATAATAATAATCATAATAATGATAATAACAGGGCTTATTTTTTATACTAGCACTTGATGGGCACAACATAGCATAGCTGTGGAAAATTGCAAAGTTCACTTTGCACTGTCTGCTGTGCATTCATTTTTTAATCAAAATGCTCAGTACATTCCTTAAATAAAAACGTTGAGGTGCATACTTTCCAAAATAGGGTCACTTCACAGGGGTTCAATTTACTATTTCACCCCAGAGACTCTATAAGCCACATTAGACCTCAAATGCACATAGTGCTCTTTTACTCCTGAGCCCTGTTGTATGTCCAGGCAAAAGATTGTGGCCACAGGTTGGGTTTTTACAAAACCAGGGCAAAATAAAACGAGGGTTTACTATTCACATTGGCATAAAATATTGGGCAGTGAAATGGCATATCTATGGAAAATTTGCAATCTACTGTGAATTAAGATACCTGTGGAATCATAATACACAGTAAATCCCTTGCCAAATTCTGTGAGGGATGCAAATTCTAAAATGAGGTTGCTTTTTTTTTAAATTTCACCTCAGAGCCTCTGCAATTGTTAGCCAGTGCTGTATAAATCACCAAACTAGGCCTGATCTTCTGAAGAAAGGCTTGTTATTGAGGCTTGTTTTGATGTTAACCTTTGTTGTATGACGAAAAAATGGATTAAAATGTAAAATCTGCAAAAAAGTGACATTTTAAAATTTCACCTTCATTATGCTTTAATCCCTGTTAACGTTTCTAAAATCAGGGGTGTCGTTTCTACAGTGTTATTTATAGATGGTCTCTATTACTAAAGCCCCTCAAAATCAGAACTGAACTGGTCCTTATAATAGTCAATTTTGAAATTCTACTTGAAATTTTGAAAAATGTTTTTGTGATGAACCGCACCCCACAGCCCCGCGTGTGCTTACGTGGGGATCACACGGTACGGTTCAATCCTTAGCTACAAGCACATGACGTTCCACGCCCCCTCAGGGTGTGTACGGTTTTTCACAGATGCCTCCTGTCCACGCGGGCACAGGAAGTAACAGAAAGGGAGAGAGGGTAGCCCACATAATCCCTGCGTCGCGCTAGGCTCCCTCGCAATCCTGACCAGATGAGAGACCCTTTTAACTATCATCAGCTAAACTAAGTCTATCAGCACAGTAGTACTGCCACCAGCTCTCGTTTGATATAATTCTGGTCCCTTAACGGATAATATCTTGTCAGGAGCCAACTTGGGTAGCATATAACAATATTACCAAGAACACGGACGTGGGGATTCGTGATCGAGATACAAGGACAGCACAAGATTAAATTATATATTTAATCGCCTTAAGGGCTCACTAGATATAATTATATACACTGAAAAATGGATACAGCAGTCAGATATGCAAATACAGGTGGTATGGTACTGTTGAGGTATATGGACCTGATGTAATGTATTCTATTGTCTGCAAATCCTGAGTTTCCCACGTCTCCAGGATAATGTGAATGTAGTGTCCTGATTAATGTGACAAGACAAGAGCAATGTACCTTTTTATACTTTTATACTTTGTAACCTTTTATAAAGCTTGCGTATAATATATATATATTTGGCTGATGCAACAAGTCCAAGATGGCCCCCGTACTCTTATCAATATCTAGCCATATCACACTTTCAGGCTAGTGACGCAGGATGGTGTGAGACTTCTCTCCAATCAAGAACCCATACGAGTACAAGAATGATGCATATGTGGTTTGCTATTTGCATGCTTACGCCCTTTTCCTGTGATGTATAAATATGTGTGTGTAAATAAAGGAAGTTCAGAGGCTAGGGGCGGAGAGCACGAGCTAAGAACTTGATACTGAACACTAAGTTCGTCTCTTGTACTTTATCGGTGTGCACACGTATTCTGCATGATTTGGAGTGACTGACTGAATCCCAAGAGGGCTAGTTAAGCCCCCCCAACAGTACAACAGAATTGAACAGAACAATAGTCAGTTACCATATAGATGGGTAGTCCGTTAAGATGAGTTCTGGGTTGATGTAAGGCCTGGCTGTAACCACATGGGGGGCAGTGATGTCAGCAGCTTGTCCACGGTCCCTCCAAACACAATGCTCAGTGTGAACCCCCTTCAGAGAAAGATGCTGGCCTCTGTTCTGTGTGGTCTTTTATCTTGCAGCCGGCCACTCCCCTCCTCCCCCCGGGAGGAGTCAACCCCCTGTCCCAGTTCTGGTAGCAAAAGCCCCACAAAACCATTATGGCCCATAGCTCCAGACCGGGAGATCACAGGCAAAGGGTGCTGGTACCAAATGATCTGCCTGAGTTCCAGCTACAAGTGGAGACCAAACACGACACAGTTATCAGGTTCCTGCTTGGAGATCCCCGTATCTCCGCTTCCTGACTTGTGATCGCTAACTTAAGGACATGTACCTGTCCCTGTCTCGTGAATATATGATTGGTTTATGCTTGTGATGAACGGCCAATCCATAATTCTTTATTAATTCCTGGCTCCAATATGTCTCGAAAGGGCTCTTCCTATGAAAAGGGCTTTGACTCCGCAGTGGCTGGACCCCTGCGGTGTTTAATCCATCTGCTAGTTGCCAGCAGATGGCTGTGATTAAATCATGCCTAACATGGATCAGGATTTCTATGATTAAATCATGGCTAACATGAATCACGATTCCTTATTCCTCACAGTCTTCTAAAATTCTAAGCCTTGTAACGTCTTTAAAAAGTAAAATGACATTTAAGTGGGCCCATAGCAAGAATCTAAATTGAGCCCCCATGCCCCAGTTATAGCACATCCCAATACCCATTCCGGGCCTCTCCCTTTTCTCTATAAGCTGTGCTTGCTGCTGCGTGTTATGCTGCAGTGTTCCCCAACTCCAGTCCTCAGGGTCCACCTAACAGTCAAGATTTGAGGATATAATGAATACCTGTAGTAAGTCCTGATGCACTGACACTAATTATATCACCTGCTCAATACTAAGGAAATCCTGAAAACCTGACCGTTAGGTGGGCCCTGAGGACTAAAGTTGAGGAACACTGTTATACTGTATGCCATCAGGGCCAGACTGGGATTACAAAAAAGCCCTGGCATACAAAAGAGGTATAACAGATGCAGTGTGTACAGGTATATAGTATTTACAGCAGTGTACTGACAGGTATGAGGTATAAAATACAGCTTGTACCTCAAATATCAGACAAAAGCAAGTTTCCAGGCATAACAACATAGCTAAAAACATTCAAAAGCTCAGTCTGTCTGGTTTTGGTGGTAAACAAGACAGGTTTGTCTTTTTCCCTCCAAAACACGCTCTTCTTTAAACAGTGGAAAATTACCAGCTGCTTATGCAAATTCCCAAAGTATCGCAGTATTCATTAACCCTTTCCACAAAGCCTGGCAAATGCAGTGGAAAAAAACAGGATAAAGATCACAACATATAAGATGCAGTTACACAGCATTAAACAGTGTACATTAACCCTTTCAATTGAAATAAAGACATTTATAACTTTGCATAGGGGAAACAGGGGCAAATTTCCACAAATATCCAGACTTCACAGTAAGCCTGCTCCAGGGCACTACACTGGCTCTATTAAAATATAACATGAGCCACACCGTCAGGTGAACTTGTAAAAAAAATAATAAATAAGAACTGCAAAAACAGACTTTTTTCCCCTCACAAAAAGAGTAATACCATGGTACCAATCAAACCTTCACCTCATCCTGCACAAAAAAAAGAGTCCCTACACAAAATGAAATAAATGTAAAAAAGTAGACATATTTTGTATCACCGCGTCTGTAATGACCTGCTCTATAAAAATATCACATGATCTACCCCCTCAGGCGAATGTCATAAAAAAATAAAAACTGTCAAAACAGCCATTTTTTGTCCTATTAAACGATCAAACAATCATATGTATCCAAAATAGTACTAATAAAAATGTCTAGTCTCTCCCCAAAAAAACAAGCCCCTACACAAGGTCGGCAGAAAAATAAAAAAAAAATATGGCTTTCAGAATATAGGCACAAAAATATGATTTCTTTTCAAAAATAAATTAATTACAAAATTATTATTTAAAACTGAAACAAATAAAATAAAAACACACATATTTGGCATCGTCAAGCCCGTAACGACCATCTCTATAAAAATAACAGATGACCTATCCTGTCAGGTGAACCCTGTAAAAATCAAAAAATAAAAAGTTTGCCAAAACAGCCATTTTTGGTTACCTTGGCTCACAAAAAGCATTATATTGAGCGATCATATGTACCTAAAATAGTACCAATAAAACTGTCAGCTCATCCCCTAGTTTCCAAAACGGGGTTAAAATTTGGAAGTTTCTACTGTAGGGGTGTATCAAGGGTCTTCTAAAAAAAAAATACATGGTAAATCAAAATTATCCCAGCAACATCTGCTCTCCAAAATTCATATGCTGCCCCTTCCCTTCTGTGCCCTGCCGTGTGCCCATACAGCAGTTTACGACCACATATGTGGTGTTTACAACCACATATGTGGTGTTTCTGTAAACTACAGAATTAGGGTAATAAATATTGAGTTTTGTTTGACTGTTAACCCTTGTTATGTTACAGGAAAAATAGGTTAAAATGAAAAATATGCCAAAACAAAAAAGTGAAACTTTGAAATTTCACCTTCATTTTCCTTTTATTCTTGTGGAACACCTAAAGGCCTAAAAAAGTTTTTAAGATCAGTTTTGATTACCTTGAAGGGTCATTTATGGGTCATATCTACTATTAAGGCTCCATATAGTAACTTCATAGCTGAACTGGTCCTGAAAAAAGTGGGCATTGGAATTATTGTAGTGGATTTTCTGTAAATTTTGGACTTTTTTTTATAAATAAAGGAGAAACATGTTGACACAAATTTACCACTAACACGAAGTATATTATGTCACCAGAATCACTTGGATAATTAAAGGTGTTCCAGAGGTACTACCACATAAAAGTGACACGTCAGATTTGAAAAATTGGCCTGGGATTCAAGGTGAAAAGTCTCTCGGTACTGAATGGGTTGATAAATATTTTGTGAGCTCTCTCTGTTAATCCGTACAGTACAATCACAGCTACTGTGATTAAAAAACCAGCGCCGTAGTACTACACCACGCTGATCAGACGGGCGAGGAAGCTGCCGATGCATTAACCCTAGACGTGCGATGTCTGTGGAGGGAGGGAGCTGCCATTGGGTCCCCAACCTGCTGTGACGGTGACCTGAGGGCTGGCACGGCAGCCCGATGCCTTACTTAGGGGGCTGAATCTCACAAGCAAGCAAGCTGTAAGTGTATTATTCAGCCAATGCATTATAACACAGATGTATTGTAATTTATTGGAGCGGGGATCAGACCCCCAAAAGTTGAAGTCCCAGAGTGGGACCAAAAAAAAGTGAAAAAAAGTAAAGTTTTACACAATAAAAAAGTGAAAAAAAAGTGTTCTTTTCCAAAATGGATTTTAAAAAAATTGTAAAAAATAGAGAAAAAAAGAAAAGTATACATATTAGGTATTGCCATATTGACCGGCTCTATAAAAATATCACATGATCCACCTCATCAGGTGAATGCTGTTAAAAAAAAGAAAACTATGGCAAAACAGCCATTTTTGTCACCTTGCCTCACAAAACGTATAACACCAAGCAATCAAGAAGTCTTATGTACCCCAAAATGGTACCAAATTGTCATCTCATCCTGCAAAAAATGAGCCCCTACCTAAGACACAATGAAAAAGATTCAGCGAACACACTAGTTTGAATCTAGATTAATATTGTTTTAATCTCAGAAAAGTATTCATACATGATTTCCAGTGTCTTAAAAAAGAGAAATTCATTTTTATACAAAATTTTCAATGGCTCGGCAAAAAAATATTCAAAATATCATTGCATTTCATTGTGATGTCATACACGGTGATGATACTTGACAAAGGTTATCTGACCAAAACGTTGGTCATCATCATCAGTGTGTCACAATGAAAGGACTTCATGAGAGCAATGAGCCATTTCTCATCGCTCTCTGTAACTCCCCCCTCATTACTCTGTAAGGGCCAACACCTTCAGGTTTATACTTATTATTTATATAGTTGAAGAACATTTTAAGGTTAGTTTTACTCTCTTTAGCAAATAATCTATCGGTCTCTAGTTTGGCTGCTTTTATTTGTCTTTTACATACAGTGCCTTGCGAAAGTATTCGGCCCCCTGGAACTTTTCAACCTTTTGCCACATTTCAGGCTTCAAACAAAAATATATAACATTTTAAATTTTTGGTGAAGAATCAACAACAAGTGGGTCAGAATTGTGAAGTGGAACAAAATTTATTGGATCATTGAAACTTTTTTTTTAATAATAAAACTGAAAAGTGGGGAGTGCAAAATTATTCGGCCCCCTTGTATTAATACTTTGTTGTGCCACCTTTGGCTGCGATTACAGCTGCAAGTCGCTTGGGGTATGTCTCTATCAGTTTTGCACATCTAGAGACTGAAATTCTTGCCCATTCTTCCTTGCAAAACAGCTCGAGCTCTTTGAGGTTGGATGGAGAGCTTTTGTGAACAGCAGTTTTCAGCTCTTTTCACATATTCTCAATTGAATTCAGGTCTGGACTTTGACTTGGCCATTCTAAGACCTGGATACGTTTATTTTTGAACCATACCATTGTAGATTTTGCTTTATGTTTGGGATCATTGTCTTGTTGGAAGATAAATCTCCGTCCTAGTCTTAGGTCTTTTGCAGACTCCAACGGGTTTTCATCCAAAATGGTCCTGTATTTGGCTCCATCCATCTTCCCTGTCCTTGCTGATGAAAAGCAGGCCCAAACCATGATGCTGCCACCACCATGTTTGACAGTGGGGATGGTGTGTTCAGGGTGATGAGCTGTGTTGCTTTTACACCAAACATATCGTTTTGCATTGTTTCCAAAAAGATTAATTTTGGTTTCATCTGACCAGAGCACCTTCTTTCACATGTTTGGTGTGTCTCCCAGGTGGCTTGCGGCAAACTGTAAATGAGACTTTTAATGGATATCTTTGAGAAATGGCTTTCTTCTTGCCACTGTTCCATAAAGGCCAGATTTGTGAAGCTTTCGACTGATTGTTGTCCTATGGACAGACTCTCCCACCTCAGCTGTAGATCTCTGCAGTTCATCCAGAGTGATCATGGGCCTCTTGACTGCATCTCTGATCAGTCTTCTCCTTGTTTGAGATGAAAGTTTAGAGGGACGGCCGGGTCTTGGTAGATTTGCAGTGGTCTGATACTCCTTCCATTTCAATATGATCGCTTGCACAGTGCTCCTTGGGATGTTTAAAGCTTGGGAAATCTTTTGGTATCCAAATCCTTCTTTAAACTTCTCCACAACAGTATCACGGACCTTCCTGGTGTGTTCCTTGGTCTTCATGATGCTCTCTGTGCTTTAAACAGAACCCTGAGACTATCACAGAGCAGGTGCATTTATACGGAGACTTGATTACACACAGGTGGATTCTATTTATCTTCATCAGTCATTTAGGACAACATTGGATCATTCAGAGATCCTCAATGAACTTCTGGAGTGAGTTTTCTGAACTGAAAGTAAATGGGCCAAATAATTTTGCATGCCCAACTTTTCAGTTTTATTATTACAAAAAAAAGTTTAAATGATCCAATAAATTTTGTTCCACTTCACAATTGTGACCCACTTGTTGTTGATTCTTCACCAAAAATTTAAAATGTTATATCTTTTTGTTTGAAGCCTGAAATGTGGCAAAAGGTTGAAAAGTTCCAGGGGGCCGAATACTTTCACAAGGCACTGTATGTAAAAGACAAATAAAAGCAGCCAAACTAGAGACCGAGAGATTATTTGCTAAAGAGAGTAAAACTAACCTTAAAATGTTCTTCAACTATATAAATAATAAGTATAAACCTGAAGGTGTTGGCCCCTTACAGAGTTATGAGGGGGGAGTTACAGAGAGCGATGAGAAATGGCTCATTGCTCTCATGAAGCAATTTCATTGTGACACTGAAAAGTTCCAGGGGGCCGAATACTTTCGCAAGGCACTGTAAGTGTGTACACCCTAAAGTTAGTGACCTTGACCCGTCCACTTTAGTAAACCATATTCTCTACAAAAGGGAAATATATATTTTCTGTTGTCTAAACCTTTTGTGCATCTTATAGTTCTGTCCATCTTATAAAGTGAAAAATACGGTGTATTGGAAAATTAAATAACTTTTTATTATACAAAAAAAACTTTACTTGCTTAAATCATAAAGTTGGCCATAGACATTAGAAAAGTTGTCGGCTGCACCTGTCAACATTTGCCTGACATCATCTAGATTTGTAATGACCTAATCTTTTGAAGTGTCTGGCAGCAGCTTTCTCCGCATTCAAGACACATGCATGCTTAGTAATGATAGAACAGTCCTAGTGCAAAGATAGGATTACCTGATTGGGAAGCCTGCTGCACTTATATGAATGGTTTCCACAATGCCACATGCTTCCAGCTGACTGAGTACCTACAACAAACAAATGTACAGAGTGTTAGGAACAATACACACACACACAAAAAAGTCATTATTTAATATCACAGTTTTTTCTCACCTATATTCACTCATTTTTAAGAAAGTAATATTTAGGGGTACTTGATTGTATGTGGTCTAATTGCTAAAAGTTTCAAAAGTGGGATTTTACCAATTACATTCACTGTTGCATCAAAGGCTAATCCGCTGTCAGCATGTAGAGGAAGTTGCTAAATCACCTACTCTAAAATAACTCTTCATGAGTCACAAATAGAGATGAGTGGATCGATTCACCATAATATGGATTTGTTATGAGCTTCCCAGAAGCTTCGGATTTCAGTGCATCTGAAACTTTTGGGAGTTAGTCTCACATGAATCTTTAAAATGGCGGCTGCGATTCTATAAATCAGAACTCAAAGAAGATGACTAAGGATCAAATGACCCTGGGTGGCAGCCCAGTAAGATATCCCATAATGCCTTCCCTTGAACACAGCCAACCATAAGTCACTAAAGGTGTGTCAGTCAAAGAAAATATAAAACAGCCCACCCTGGAAATGCTGCTGCTTTCTGGGGATACACATAGAAAACGTCAAGCAGAGAGGCAGTAAAACACAGAATACAGATAGTGTTTAATAGAGAGAAGAGAATAGTTTAATTAGTTTACAATAAACTGATTGATATTAGAGATAGGCGTCAGTGTGTTAAGCAGCCATTGTTGTCAGTACTCATTTTTAAAGCCAAGTTATACTACAGTTATTTAACCCTTTCAGGACAAGGCGATTTTAAGTTTTTCATTTTTGTTTTTTACTTCCAGCCTTCCCAAAGTCATAACTTTTTCATTTTCCCATTCACATAGCAGTATGATGGCATGTTTTTTGCCGGACAAGTTCCAATGGCACCATTTACAGTTGCATACAATGTAGTGGAAAGCGGAAAAAAATCCAAATTGTGTGGAATTAGTAAAAAAATAAAAATAAAAATTCCTCCATGGTTTTATGGGTTTAGTTTTTACAGTGTGGTAAAATAGACCTGTCACTTTCTTGCTCCAGGTCTGTACAATTGCAATGATACCACATATGTATGCTTTTCTTGAGTTTAAAATACCGAAAACAAAATAAAAACTTTCTTTGCATCGCCATATTCTGAACACTATAATTTTTGTTGTAGTTATGTGTATTGAACTGTGTGAGGGGTAATTTTTTTGCGGGGCGATCTGTACTTTTCAATTATACTATTTTGGGGTTTGTTTGAATCTTTTATTACTTTTTAATCATTTTTTTGTGGCCGTTTGGACTTTTTCCGTTTCGCCTTTCCATTTTCATCTTTTAATACTACGGGCGTTTTCACACATGGCGATGCCCACGATGTTAATTTTTTAAATTGTTTATGTATTTTTAATTTTGTGGAAAGGGGGTGATTTGAATTTATATTTTTTTAATATTTAAAAAAAATGTTTTTTCTTTTACTAAAACGTTTTAATAGTTCTCCTAGGGAACTTTAACAAGCAATCATTAGATTGCTTCTCTTATAGACAGCAATGCCTTAGCATTGGTGTCTATGAGGATTACGCTGCGTTTCTACTGAGCCCTGCAACAATAGGAACTAATTTGCGGCAGCCTCGTACCACTCAGGAGTACAGAGGTTGCTGCACACTACATCTGGCTCCCCAGATCCTCACTAGGGGGAGGCGATACAAGTCCGGGAGCGCATTTGACCACAGCATTTGAGGGGTTAAATGTATGCATTAGTAGTACATTAGTCTCGGGTTCCTATGGTGCCCACCGCGCATCCGAGCGGGCATAATCTTTAAACCCCCCACCGCTGTAATTTTACATTGGAGCGGCAGGAAGGTTTTAAATACTCCAAAATTAAAATCCTGGTGCTGATAACTCATGGTTTTGCATATATAATATGCAGAAAAAAATGGTGTATTGTTCTTTGTCAAGCATTTATACAGCGCTATTGTACTTCAGACATCAGACTGTGTCCAAGTGACAATTCCTCCCCCCCCCCCCAAAATAAAAAAATGTATTGAATTCTGTAATGGATAAAGAATTCAGTACAGAACACAAATTCCAATCTGATGATTGCATGTTATAGTGACTTAACAAAAATAAAAAAGTAGAAAAAAGTTTAAAAAATATAAGAAAACTAGCTGAAGGACCTGGCTTCGACTGGGTATATTTCATCTATTTCTTTCAATGTTTGTGTGTGTCGTTAAAAGATATCGAGAGTGACCTCCACAGCACCCACCCCTTAACAATGACCCTCCCCCCACAGTGCCCCATCTCCTTAAAATGGGACCTCCACAGCAGACAACCCCCTTAACTTTGACCTTTACAGCAGCCTGCCCCTTCTACAGTAATTTCCACAGCACCACACCCCCTTGACAGTGACCTCCACAGGGGCCCGCCCCTTTAACAGTGACCTCTACATACCTTCATTTTTTCAATCTCCATTGGCTGTGGAGTGGGAGAGGGCGTGACCTGACTGGGTCAGGGCGTGGCTTAGCGAGACCTGGGGGTGGAGTATTTACGTCCTTCTTTTGAGGGAGGCCTGAATTACAGGTCGATGCCATGGTAATTTATGAGGAAACACAGTGGGCAGCAGTGGAGGAAAACATCTTTTATTACAACTGAACGGTAAATGTGAAATTTACATTATATTAGGTAATTATTGATGATGAATTAGTCTAAAACATAAGGTATATTTATGGTAACCAGAATACCCCAATAACAGTATTACCCACAGCGCCCTGCCCCTTTAAAGCTGACCTACAGCAGTGAAGAAAAATGGCTGGATTGTTATGGAAAACTGTTGTAAAACTGTGTTTGTGGAGAGTAAGGGCCTGCAAGCTTCTATTGGCTGATAAGGGTGATATGACCAGGCTTCTATTGACTAATGCATTTTTTGGAACAGAATGGTACGTCCTAGAGAGCTGAGACCCGGTCTAAAACCTTCTCGGACACCTGATGTACCTGTGTGCCAAATCCCCTCTCTTCACTTCCCCCCAAAAATTCTAACAAAAATAAAAAACGTGATACACACTCCAGAAGAATATCAATGAGAACTCATGCAACTCCATAGCCTGAAAAAAAAAGTTATAGGGTCAGAATATGTTAAGTATAAAAAAAAAAAGAGGAGGGAGACATGGAGGAGCAAGGAGTCTATGACATACCACAGTCTGAGAAAAGTGATGGGGATGATGATGACGACAATAATGATGATTGTGTGTTTGGACAGGAAATGGAAACCAGATGAGGGTGATGATGGCATAACAGTAAAAGGGTAATGGTGGTGATGAAGAGCAGAACTGACGTACAGCCAAAAAAAAAAACAACAAAAAGAAAACTACCAGTGGCAGATTTACTTCTATTGTGGTCAGCTTGGGAGCAGACGCAGACGCAATTGTACAACTGCTTAACCCCTTCAGGCCATTTTTCACCTTAAAGTGTTATTCCCATCTTAGACAATGGGAGCATAATGCTAGGATATGCTCCCATTGTCTGATTGCCTATATCGAAAAGGGAGCGTGGAAATAAATGGAGGGCACACTGCGCATATGCAGCCACCCTCCATTCATTTCTATCGGCATCTGAGAATAGCCAAGTGCTAGCTCGGGTATTTCCGTCAGCTCCATTGAGCGGTGGTCGTGCATGCGCGGTACGCTCCCATTCATTTCTATGGGAGCAGCGGGGAGTTGCGCCAGGTGGTGGCTGGACCCCGGGTCCTCCAGGCACAGCGCTTCCCACTCTGTTCTCGATATAGGTGAGGGTCCCAGAGGTGGAACCCACACCTATCAGACAATGGGGGGCATATCCTAGCGATATTCCCCCATTGTCTATGATGGGAATACCCCTGTAAGGACCAGGCAATTTTTTGCAAATCCGACAAGGTGATAACTTTAAAACGCTTTTACTTATCCAAGCCATTCTGAGACTGCTTTCTCGTCTGATATTGCACTTCATGACAGTGGTAAATTTGAGTAAAAATATTTAATTTTTATTTATAAACCAAGTAACATACTTACCTGGCTCACTGTAGATATGGTCCTTAATATGCTAAACAAATTAAAGATGAACAAGGCTCCAGGTCCAGATAGATTACACCCTAGAGTTCTAAAGGAGCTCAGTTCAGTTATTGCTTTGCCTCTGCTCATAATATTTACAGATGCTTTAACCCCTTCTACCCTGGGCCTGTTTTCACCTTCCTTCCCAGGCCATTTTTTGCTAATCTGACATGTGTCACTTTATGTGGTAATAACTTTGGAACGCTTTTACTTATCCAGGCCATTCTGAGATAGTTTTCGCATGACACACTGTACTTCATGACAGTGGTAAATTTGAGTCAATATATTTTTCCTTTATTTTTAAAAAAAATCCCAAATTTACCAAAAATGTGGAAAAATTCACAATTTTCGAAATTTCTCTACTTTTAAGACAGATCGTAATGCCTCATAATATAGTTATCAATCATCATTCCCCATATGTCTACTTTATGTTGGCATTATTTTATAAATGTCATTTTACTTTTTTAGGACGTCAGAAAGCTTAGAAGTTTAAAAGCCATTTTTCAAATTTTCAACAAAATTTCCCAAACCATTTTTTAAGCACCAATTCAGATATAAAGTGATTTTGAGGGGCTTACGTAATGGAAACCACCCATAAATGACCCCATTTTAGAAACTACACCCCTCAAATTATTTAAAACTGACGTTACAAACTTTGTTAACCCTTTAGGTGCTCTACAAGAATTAAAGGAATATGGAGGCCAAATTTCAAAATTTCATTTTTATGCAGATTTTTCATGTTAATCAATTTTTTCTTGCAACACAGCAAAGGTCAACAGCAAACTAAACCTCAATATACATTACTCTGATTCTGCAGTTTACAGAAATACCCCATATGTGGTGGTAAACTGCTCTATGGGCACGTGGCAGTGGTCAGAAGGAAAGGAGTGCCACACAGATTTTGGAGGCAGATTTTGCTAGAACGATTTTTAGGCACTATGTTGTAATTGAGAGACCCTGACGTACCCTTAGAGTGGAACCCCTCAAAAAGTGACCCCATTTTGTAAATTACACCCTTCAAAGAATATATTAAGGGGTGTACTAACCATTTTGACTCCCTAAGCGTTTTACAGAATTTGGAAACAGTTGGCTGAAAAGTTTCATTTCTTCCAATAAAATGTTGCTTTAGCCCCAAATTTTTCATTTTCACAAGGGCTAACAGGAGAAAAAGCACCCAATAATTTGTTCCCCATTTTCTCCTGAATACGCCAACACCCCATATGTGGTGGTAAACTGCTGTGGGGGCACATGGCAGGACTCGGAACGGAAGGAGCGCCATATGGATTTTTCAGCACAGATTTTGATGGATTGGTTTGCGCGTGCCATTGGTTTATATTTTTTGAGTTATTGTCCTATGTGAGGTCTTATTTTTTGCAGGATGAGGTAACCGTTTTATTCGTACTATTTTGGGGGACTTTTTGATCGCTTGGTGTTACACTTTTTGTGAGGCAAAGTGAAAAAAAATGGCTGTTTTGGCATAGTTTTAAATTTTTTTTTTTTACAGCATTCACCTGAAGGGGCAAATCATGTGATATTTTTATAGAGCAGGTTGTTACGGACGTGGCGATACCCAATATGTCTAAAATTTTTATTTTTGTTACGTTTTACACATTAGGTGCATTTTTGAACAGAATTAAATCTTGTTTTTGTGCTGCTATTTTCAGAGACATTTTTTTTAATTTTTTTGGCGATTGTCTTAGGTAGGGTATCGTTTTCTGCGGTATGAGATGACGGTTTGATTGGTACCATTTTGGGGTAAATACACCTATTTGATCGCCTGCTATTACACTTTTTGTGAGGGTAGGTGACCAATAAATGGCTGTTTTGTCAAAGTTTTTTTAAAAATTTTTTTTAAAAGGGTCTCATTTTTTGCGGGACGAAATGACGGTTTGATTAGTACCATTTAAGGGTACATTCGTTTTTTTATTGCATGGTATTACACTTTTTGTGAGGCAAGAGAAAAAAAATGGCTGTTTTGGCATAGTTTTTAAAAAAAATTTTTTTTACAGCATTCACCTGGGGGGCCATCTCATGTAATATTTTTATAGAGCAGGTTGTTTTGGATGTGGCGATACCCAATATGTCTAACATTTTTATTTTTGGTAAGTTTTACACATTAGATGCATTTTTGAACAAAATAAAATCTTTTTTTGTGTTGCCATTTTTTGAGAGCCATATTTTTTTTATTTTTTGGGCGATTGTCTTAGGTAGGGTCTCATTTTTTGCGAGACGAGATGACGGTTTGATTAGTACCATTTTGGAGTAAATACGCCTTTTTTTATCGCCTGCTATTACACTTTTTGTAAGGGAAGGTGTGGGGTGGATCATGTGATATTTTTATAGAGCCGGTCGATACGGACACGGCGATACCTAATATGTCTATTTTCTTTTTTCCCTATTTTTTACAATTTTTTTTTTACTTTATTTTGTGAAAAGGACGCTTTTTTTTAACTTGAAACTTGATTTTTTTTAAAACTATTTTTTTCCCTTTTTTTTTTACACTATATAACTTTTGGGTGTCTGATCCCCTTTACAATGCATTACAATACTTAGGACCCGGAGCGGAGCCACAGCGCAGGAGAGGTGAGAGTTTTTTATTTTATCCTTATGGGGCTGGGTGGGCTGATCTGAGGTCTGATGGGGGCACCTAATACATATTAGTGAGCGCTTCCATAATGGAAGCGCTCCCTTGTGTTCGCTTTATAAGACGCACGGCAATTTCCCCCCTACTTTTGGGGGGGAAAAAGTGCGTCTAATAAAGCGAAAAATACGGAATTTTATTTTGTTTAATGTGTTCACCTGAGGGGTTAGGTCATGTGATATTTTATACAGTAAGTTACTATGGACGTGGTAATACCTAATATCTATACTTTTTTTTATTTATTTAAGTTTTACACAATAACAGCATTTTTGCAACAAAAAATAATGTTGTAGTGTCTCAATATTTTTTTTTTTAATTTTTGGGCGACTGTCTTAGGTAGGGTCTCATTTTTTGCAGGAAGAGAGGACGGTTTAATGGGTACTATTTTGGGGTGTGTATGACTTTTTGAGCGCTTAGTATCACACTTTGTGATGCAAGGTGACAAAAACCACCGTTTTTATTTTATTGTTTTACGGTGTTAACCTGTGATATTTTAATAGACCTGGTTGTTATAGACACGGTGATACCTAATATGTCTATTTTTTTAACTTTTAACACAATAAAAGCATTTTTGAAACAAAATACATTTTGTTTTATTGTCTCCATATTCTGAGAGCCATAGTTTTATTTTTATGTTTTGCCCAATTATTTTATATAGGGGCTCATTTTTTTGCGGGATTAGGTGACGGTTTGATTGGTACTATTGGGGGGGGGGCATACGTCTTTTTGATTGCTTGGTGTTGCACTTTTTGTGATGTAAGGTGACAAAAAATGGTTGTTTTAGCACTGTTTTTATTTTTTCTACGGCGTTCAGGTGAGGGGGTGGATCATGTGATATTTTTATAGAGTTGGTTGTTACAGACGCAGCAATACCCAATATATCTGCTTTTCTTTTCTATTTTTTTTTTTTTACAATTTTGTGTTTTATTTTGGGAAAGGGGCTTTCTTTTTACTTGAAACTTTATTTTTATTATGAAAAACACTTTTTATGTTTTTTACTTTTTATTTTTGTCCTACTCTCGGACTTCAACTTCTGGGGTCTGATCCCCTCTTTAATGCATTACAATACATCATGTATTGTAATGCATTGACTGTCAGCTTTTATGCTGACAGCCTGCCTGTGAGACCCAGGCTTCTGTAGAAGGCATTGGGCTGCCTTCTCTGCCATCAGGTACCCGCCACTGCATCGCAGGAACCCGATGGAGATGCGGAGGGAACCCGTACCCTGACCGCAGCATATAAGGGGTTAAAACTCCTGGTATCAGTGCTTTCACCAATGCTGGTGTATGCAGCAGGGGCCCGGCTGTCAGTGACTGCTGGGTCTGTGTCAATGATCAGCTCCTGCACGCGCCCGATCAGCCCGCCATACATGCATGGCGCTGGTCTTTAAGTCATGTCCACCAGCGCCGTACAAGTACGGCAAGGGTCCTTAAGGGGTTAAAATGCACTGTTTCACATATTCCCAACTAATACTCAAATTATGTTGACTGAGTCTCTCCCTCACAGTTTGAGTTGTACGTCCTTTATACTGGAGACAGTGTCAACATTGTTGCATGTAGATAACATTTTTTGAGTCACAATCTATGTAGCGCCGGAGTGGAATCATTTCTCCAGTCATGGTGATCATTACCTCTGCAATATCTTGAGCCACACTGGAACAACATATCATCATTAATAAATTTTCCCCATTTCCTAACACCCTTTCTACTTTCTATTATATAAAACTAAAAGTTTTTATTTTTTGGCTCATATATTTTGAGCTTCAGATAAAAAGGGACCACTAGACTCTAATAAAGTGAGGGCTCTACGGAATGTTAATTCAGTTGTTTTGGGAGAACATTACCTAATACTGAATCTTTTAACAAGACTGACCAAGATGCTTCCTCAAGATCTGTCTCATTAAACTACAGTATGTTGTGCAGTGTATCAGTTAAAAAGTTACAGCCAAAAGTTCAGTCGCCCTTCCTCTAATATTTTTGGGCTGTATTTTTCTTCATAGGCCTCCTTAGTGGAGCAGTTCCGGAGTACCAGTTATACTTTTATTGCCATATACTGAAAGATGCAGATCTTGTAGAAAGCTTAAATATCAATTTTTGCAGATGACACTAAACTGTGTAAAGTAATTAACACAGAAGAGGACAGTACACTGCTACAGATGGATCTAGATACACTGGAGGCTTGGGCAGAGAAGTGGCAGATGAGGTTTAACACTGACAAATGTAAGGTTATGCATATGGGAAGGAATAATGCAAGTCATCAGTACATACTAAATGGTAAAATATTGGGTAACTCTGACATGGAAAAGGACCTAGGAATTTTAGTGAACAGCAAACTAAGCTGTAGAAACCAGTGTCAGACAGCTGCTGCCATGGCCAATAAGATAATGGGTTGCATCAAAAGAGGCACAGATGCCCGTGATGAGAACATAGTCCTGCCACTTTACAAATCACTAGTCAGACCACACATCAAGTACTGTGTACAGTTCTGGGCCCCTGTGAACAAGGCAGACATGGCAGAGCTGGAGAGGGTTCAGAGGAGGGCAACTAAAGTAATAACTGGAATGGGTGGACTACAGTACCCAGAAAGATTATTAAAATTAGGCTTATTCACTTTAGAAAAGAGACGACTGAGGGGAGATCTAATAACTATATGTAAATATATCAGAGGTCAGTACAGAGATCTCTCCCATGATCTATTTATCCCCAGGACTGTGACTGTGACGAGGGGACATCCTCTGCGTCTGGAGGAAAGAAGTTTTGTACACAAACATAGAAGAGGATTCTTTATGGTAAGAGCAGTGAGACTATGGAACTCTCTGCCTGAGGAGGTGGTGATGGTAAGTTCACTAAAAGAGTTCAAGAGAGGCCTGGATGTATTTTTGGAGGGTAATATTATTACAGGTTATAGTTACTAGAGAGGGGTCGTTGATCCAGGGAGTAATTCTGATTGCCTGATTGGAGTCGGGAAGGAATTTTTTTCCCTAAAGTGGGGAAAATTGGCTTCTACCTCACAGGGGTTTTTTGCCTTCCTCTGGATCAACTTGTAGGAAAACAGGCCGAACTGGATGGACAGATGTCTTTTTTTGGCCTTATAAACTATGTTACTATTTTACTACAGATTACATCATGTACATTTCTAGCAGGACATGGAATAAAATTTTTTGCGGGAGTTTAACCATAAAGGAATGGATGCCAAAGAATGGTCCCCTAAAGTTTCTTAAACAGGCCTTCACTTGGAAGTGGAGCCATTCTCTGTGGGAAGAAGAGCTGTACTCATTCAAAAATGGCCAACTGGAAAAATATATACCTGGCTTTCTTCTCTCCTGAAGGCAGGTATTCTATCAGGGCATCAAGTTAGACCATGAGGAGTCGTGTCATCTGTTTGAGGGTGTTAGTCAGTCATTTTCACCAACTAAAATATTCTAACTTATCTTCAGTCTTCTTTGTTTTTCACATGCTCTAATTTTATATTGCATTTTCAACCTGCAGATAAGAATATCAAAGTGGATGCCCTGTCCTGTATTTTTACATTGTTTCTGTCCAGGGCAAAGATATTGCTAAGATATTTGTTCCTCTAGGCAAGAGGAAGTATAGTAGTTACTGGCAGTGATTGCACCAAAAATCGCAGATCATCCTGGCCTCAGTAAAACCTGTGACCTCATGAACCAATATTATTGGTGCCCTCTTTGTCTAAGGACTAACTAAGCAGAAACCTGCAGGATTCCTTCTTATTTTGTCTGTGCCTGAAATCCCATGGCTGCATATCACCATGAATTTTATCACTTATCGCTTCTCGAAAATGACCCACTTCATGCCCCTGCCTGGTCTTCTATCTGCCAGTTAGCTCGATAAATTGTTCGATGAATACATCTTGCATCTTCATTGATTACGCTCACGTACAGGAGGACCGGGACAAACCTCTGGAACATCTTACAAACAGTACAAGACAGGTAGATCACAGACCAAGGACCAACAGAATACTTTATTACACATGTAATAAAGGAACTTGACAGTAAAAGGAAAAGCAGGTTAGGCAATTGTGGTAGCACTATCACAGAACCAAGTGCACTGGCAAACCAGGGGCAAACCCCAATGGGCAAAGAGCCAGTGAGCCCCATTTTTCACAGAGCTCCTGGAGGTAGGGATGAACTTGGCCAAGTGCTCACTGGCCGCACCTCCAGGAAGGTTCCGGTACACTTAGCCGCTTCCTGCAGAGAACCATGCTGATGAAATCACCAGTGGAAACAGACAAGAGAGGGACTGGAACCCAAACAAACTCAAGACATGAAACAGATGACAAACAGGAACCAGCACACAAGAAGATGCCTGGACCCCAAGCGGAAAGGAAGCATGGTAGTCTCAGGCAGAGCTGCACACAGACTAGTGATCCTCCCTCTGGAGAACCTAGGAGCCCTCTCACAAAGGCAGGACATACACAGGACAGGAACAGAATCAGTAAGGCACTGCAGACAAGACATGGAACAGACCGGATCAGAAGCAGTTTAGCACTGCCAAGCTATCAGATGCAGTTAGAGCTAAACATGGAACAGAGTGAATCAAGACATATAACAGGTACAGAAGATCAGACAAGGCATAGACAAGGAAACAACACCACCAACAACACTTTACCAGGCCATACCACATAGAAGGGCAGATGGAAAAAACCCCTGGGTCATCAGCAAGGGGTTACACCCAGCAAGGCAAAAGACAGGCAGACAACAAGCCCCACAGCTCACAGATAGAAATAGCTACAATAACGAGGGCACCTATTAAAGGGGTTGTCGAAGTTATTTTTTTTGTTCTTTGTAGGTTTCTAACTAATCAGATGTAACAGCTTTGCCATGCACTTTCTGCTTCTACAGTTGCTGCCTTCTCAGATTTCACAGAGGGTCACATGACTAGTGATGTCAGCTTCTCTCCCTGCTTTGCTGATGTTTTGTGCACAAGCCCGAGAGATCAGATAAGAGTTTGTACACGAGACGTCACTGTGTTGGCCATGCCCCCTGCACTGCCATCTGCTCTGTGTCTCCTTCAGATAAAACTTTAACCCCTTCAGCCAGCACAGACTCAAGGCTGGAGGCTTTACTGAGCTGCAGGCAGTGGGGAGACAAATGCTGGGCACAGGAGCCGACACAGAGTTTTGCAGAGCATTGCACAAGAACAGGTAGGGGGAAGATCATGTGAGTATCAGCAGTGTCATTGTACAGCTGGGATTTGTAGTCCTACACATACAACATGCTGCCGAGTATCCTAGCAGGCAGACATGTCACACTGGGCAGACTTATTTACTCCCTTTGCAGAGCAGGGGGGAGGGGCAGAGATTGTTGTTTTTACATATAAACAAAGGGCCAGAAGAGAACCAGGGAAATGAGGAAATATATATATTTTTGGACAAAAACATGCTCAACTTAGTTATATATTTCTGCTTATCAGATTTACAGTGCTATATATTTTTTTTTAATAACTCGGACAACCCCTTTAAGACACAACCAGGAACAAACCAGGGAATGTTAACCCCATCAGAACCAGGATTAACAAGAATCACAGAACAAACGATACAGGCCACAGCCAGCACACATCGCAGAGCCAGCATACATGGGAACACCCACAGCCAGTACAAAAAGCGCATGAAGCTAGCCTGCACAGCATGTAGCCTGTACAGACAAGGAGAGTAGAAACATTCACAGTCATAGTTCACACTGCAGCCAGCACGCAGCCCCAAGCAACCAGCATACACAGGAGTCAGCATGCAGCCAGTGCGCGAGAGGGCATGCAGGCAGCCTACACGGCCACAACCGCACCGTGACAATTACCTATGTACATCTTGTCTGACGATGGGGTTCAGTTTACATCCAAGTTCTGGAGAGCTATTTGCAAACCTCTGAACATCAAATCTGATTTTTCATCTGTTTACCATCGGTTGATAAGCAGGTGAAATGCATCAATCAGTTCTTGGCTAATTATTTACACTGCTTTACTTCTGCACATCAGGATGGCTAGGCGTCTTTGCTCCAATGGGCAGAAATTTCTTATGATAACCATGCTTGTGAATCCACTGGCAAGTCTCTTTTCTCCAATGTCACCAATTTCAGATTCACCTTCCTGTGTCTGCTTCTTCAACAGCAGACTCCTCTGTTGAAAGCTTCTCTCAGATCTGGCAGAAGACTAAAGCCTCACTTTGGTAGACCTCTGCTGGATGAAGGAGTTTGCTGACAAGAAACTCAGATCTTCATCTCATTTCTCTTCAGGAAACAAGGTCTGGCTATTTGCTAATAACATAAGAGTCAAGGTACCCTCGCACAAGTTGGCACCTTGGTCTTCTACAAATTGCTTCTTCTAGCCTCTCTATGAATACCAAATTCATTTCATGTCTCTCTTGTCAAGCCAAAAGCAAACAAAATATGGCAGCACACTGTTATACATGCAGACAATAGAACTAGGAGATTATTTGGGATTAGAGTGGTACTATACATGAAAAATGGAAGCTCTTTGTGGACATTTTTGATCAAATATGTATCAGGCCCATCTCCTGGGCCTAACTTAAGCCTACAATATTCAAGCCTACAATATTCAGGGTGGTGTAGGAACCAACTACCGTATATTTATACTAGTCCCTGCTAAAGTGTTCTGCGAAGCAAGCTTCGGATGCTTCATCCGAAATCTCTTCGTTCAAAACTTCCGAATAAAATTGTATGGAGATCTGTCTACG
Organism: Rhinella marina; assembly: GCA_900303285.1. Lineage (NCBI taxonomy): Eukaryota > Metazoa > Chordata > Amphibia > Anura > Bufonidae > Rhinella > Rhinella marina. The sequence goes on from ONZH01024896.1 coordinate 132,117, forward strand.
GTATAGTATTAGAATATATGGCCTCCGAACAGTCGAAGTAAGGAATTTGTGATGTTGTGCTTCACTTCTTTGAATAACTTCGGTAATAGATTGGAAGTGGAAAAACACTTTAAAACTTGAAACCAAACTTGAAACCGAACTCGGCTTCTCCGTACAGTATTATTCTGAAGTTTTGAACGAAGCCACTTCAGCGAAGCATCCGAAGCTCGCTTTGCTCAACACTAGTGTTCTGTTTGTCTGCCCATGTACTGATCTATGCCTAATTCCTGACTCTGATCCTCTACTGCCTGACCTGTGCCTGATTACTGTATTGACCCTTTGCTTCCTGTCCTGACCTTGGACCTGTTTTATAGATTTGCATGTACTCTCCCTGCTCTGACCCTGGACTGACTATGAGTTTGCCAGTTCTCTTGGTGCTACACATGGGTGTCCCCTGTGGGTCAGCTGTCAACCACACTATGACTACTTCCGGAGGTAGCAGACTGGTGACTCCCCTGTGGGGGCCTGCAGGTGATACGGGGACCCCATTCTCGTGATTGGTGGGGGTCCCAGAGGTAGGACCCCACCGATCTGATAGTTATCCCCTATCTTGTGAATATGGATAACTTGTACCTACCAGAAAACCCCTTAAAGTTATCCTAGTCTGTCTGCTCTACAGCCTTGGCTCCTGTCTGCCTTGTTCCTGCATCCACCACAGCCCTGCCTGAAGCTCTCTTAGTCTCCTGGTAATTGTTGTAAATATCTGCAGTTTCAATATTAAATACTGTTCTGACTGCTTCTGTGATTGCAGTGTGGTTTCCCTATGTCTCAGCTATTTAGCCAAGTTTCCCCACAGTCAAGCTGTGCCTGGCATGCTCTTGTCACGTTATTAATGCTGTCTTTGTGTTAAATAGATTGGTTCCTAGGAGTCTAAGGAGTCCTAGGAGTCTTGGATAGAATTAAATCTGATTCAGGAAATTTGTTTATCTCTAGTAGCCATTTTGAATAGGATACGCAAATAATAGTCAAGAGGATCACAATTTAAGCTACATAAAGAAAATTACCTTAACCCCTTGACAACCGTACCTGGGCGCATGGTGGAGCAGGAAGGAAGCGGCAGTGCCGCTTCCTGTGTTAGTCCCGGCGGTCACGTGACCGCCGGTTGTCTCGGGGCCAGAGCAGTGCTGCAGGGTCTAAGGAGACCCTGATCAGCTCTGCCTGTGTCTAATGAGCCCACAGGGGGTTGTTTTCCCCTGTAACTGGGGCTCCTGTGGATGCCCCAGTTACAGTGGAAACAGTGGGAAAAAAAAGTGTTTAAAAAAAAAAAAAGTCAATGTCCTCCAGAGGTCTTTTAATGACCTACTGGGGGACATATTATTTGTAAAAAATAAATTAATATATAGTTAAAAAAATAAATAAAAAAAAAACAAAAAAAAAGTGTAAATAAAAAAAAAAATTTTAACACGCAGTCGCCAATGGAAACAGTCACCATGGTCGCACCCGTTAAATAAAATCTATACATGTTATACATAAAAACAATAGTCATCAAATAGGGAACCCATTGCAATAATTAGTGTTTCAGTTTTAATATTTAAAAAATAAAAATCTATAATTAAAAATAATGACTTTTTTTTAATAAGAATTAGCGGTTTTTGTCTAAATTACACCTAAAAAATATAAAAAATCTTTAAAAAAACATTCTAATAAAAAGTCCTAAGTGTCAAGTAAAAAAAAATAGCAAAAATTATTTTCGTATTCAAACAAAAAAAAATTAGGGTCACTAAACCACCACGTGCCCAAATCACAAAAAGCTGCCTGGACATTCAGGCCTTTTATAGGTGCGGTCATGCAAGGGTTAACATATTGCTAATTATAGAATACAAAAATGGTTGGTCCATACACATAGACAGTATGTAAACAATAAATGTTGTTCCCTAGTGTTGCTGACATACAGAGGTTGTTAGAGACTGGAAAAACATTTTCATTTGGCCTGGTTGTCACCAGGACTCCGGTTCCAGTGCCAAGCTATTTTCTCCACTTCTTTTGGTCCCCACTTGACCGGTATGATGACAAGCCATCTACATGTAAGTCACCGCTGCTGGCCAATCAATGGTTTCAGCTGTGACAGTGGTCACACTTTCATGCTGGAAGGAGCAGGAAGTGGAGAAGTGAGCTCTGTGCTGGAACTGGAGCACTGGTGACAGGTGAGTTTTTTTTTTTAATCCTTGCACCCTTAAAAAACAAACAATGTTCTCAATAAATGGCCATAAAAAGTAATTAACCCCTTCCCGCCCAGCGCCGTACATGTACGACGTTGAGGGAAGTGACTTGCCAGCCAGCGCCGTGGTACTACGGCGGGGCAAACACCTGGAAACGGGGTGTGATGGCTACTCTGTCGAGCAGGCAGCCATGTTAGCTGTGGGCTGAGGGAGGTATTTCGCCCCCCCTCCCCCCGCAGCTCCGATCGCTTTGGCCGGATCACTTAGACCGTCGCATCGCAGCTCCGGCTGGGTCAGGCAGGGGACTCCAGTGTTTGGAGTCCCCTGCCAGCGCTGGGATTGGCTGGAACAACGCTCTAGCCAATGGTAGCGCTACAGCTGCACAGGAAAGGGCAGGACCTCCCTGCATGCAGCCAGTTTAGCCTCCACTGCCATTTTCCTGCGTTTCCTGGTTTTCCTGCTGAAAGAAGAAAAGAAGATGACAATCTAGAATTGCTGCACAGATTTTTCTCATTTGTAGCAGTTCCAGATCCCTAAACCACCCTCCGTCCCTGTCCCTTCCGTTCCTCCCCCCCCCCATCCTTTTTTTGGTCCGTGCGCTTTTTTTGGTCTTTTTTTTTTTTTTTTTTTTTTACAATTTTTCAGCTCTGCACCACTTTTCCTGCGTGCTAGCTGTGACCGCCAAGTGCTTTTCAGCACCTGGGGATCATTCTTTGCGCTTTTTTTTTTTTTCCCCACCTCTGTGTTGATTTTTTGCCAATTTTTCCTTTTTTTGGTTCAAAAAGAAGAAATTGTAGTTAGGGTTATATATATATATATATATATATATATATATATATATATATATATATATATATATATATATATATAATTCCACAGCACTCCGATGTAGTAAACTATGTAGTATTTTTATATTTTCTGGACTTTGGACCGTGTTCACAGCCACTGGCACCAAGTTTATGCGTCTTTTATAGACTGTGCGGTCCACACCTTGCAACTGTTGTATATGTATATATATATATATATATATATATATATATATATATATATTTATATATAGAGCTCTATATCTCTCTCTATATATAGATATAAATTCATTTTCACTTTTTTAACACTGTAGTGAATTTTTATACTACACATTTTTTGGAGTGAAAAAAGAACTCCAGTTAGTGGTAGTTTATATTTATATTTTTTATATATATATATATATATATATATATATATATATATATATATATATACATACATCAGTTAGTGTCAGTTTAGGATTTTGCACAAACGCACCATCTGCGTAAGTGCATTTTGCAGAGCACTGTAGTGAATTTTTATACTACAGTTTTTGCACGCACACATGATCTATGTGCATGCGTGCTGTATCAGCAGCATCTCCACATTTTTTAGGGTTTTTTAAATATTTTTTTAGTGAAAAAAAACTGCAGTTAGTGGTAGTTATATATATATATTTTGCATGATGATGGACGAACGTATCATCTGCGTACATGCATTTTGCAACCACTGAGCACCGTACTGAGCATCAGTACTGTCCATTACTGATCGCGTCTGCTCGTTTTACACTGCACGTTGTTTTTTTTTCTGCAGTAAAGCCTTTTTTTTCAGAAAATTCTTTTTTTATTAAAATTCTGTTTCAAATTTATTACAAACTCCTCACACTAAATAAAGTTTTACACGTGTCATTTCACACGTCACACCCCGATAACATAAAAATGGCCCATTCATCCCAACGAGTGTACTCAGCAGAAGAGGCATACGCGTATCTTGCCTCTGATACTGAGTCTGCCAGTGAGGGTAAAGAGGATGCCACTTTCATCTACTCCTCTATCCCCTCATCATCATCCACTGATGAGGGACCATCTAGAAGGCACTCCAGAACAACAGCGGAGACAGCCCCCCAGAGTGAACCCATATGGACACCACCCCCTGACGATTATCAGCCCCAAATTCCAGAGTGGGAAACTCTGAAATCCAAATTGACTGCACGAGCTTCACAGAAATTGATTTTTTCAAAATCTTTTTCAGTGAAGATTTAGTAAATTTTATCGTGGCCCAAACAAATTTATATGCCCAGCAGTTTATTACCCAGAACCTCACATTTACAGCAGCAGAAATGAAAATATTCTGGGGGCTTGTGCTGCATATGGGGCTTGTTAGGAAAGCAGAAATTAGACAGTATGAGAGTGTGGATGTCTTGTACCACACTCCAATATTTAGTAATGCATTATTTTTGCATTATAACGATAATGCACAGCGTCCTCCCCAAAATTAACCAACATTTGATCGGCTTTTTAAAACAAGGCCCTTCCTTGACCACTTCAGCACTAAGTTTCAGCACCCCAGAACAAAATATCTTTATAGATGAGTCCCTGGTACATTTCAAGGGGAGGGTAAAATTCTGCCAGTACCTGCCCAGCAAGCGAGCAAGTTATGGCAAAAAAAATGTATAAGCTCTGTGTGAGTAGCTCCGGGTACACCTATGTTCCGGGTTTATGAAAGGAAAGACTCCCGGATTGAACCCCCAGAATTCCCCCACATCGTAGTAGTTAGTGGGAAACTAGTGTGGGACTTACTGCACCCTAAGCTGGATAAGGGTTACCACCTCTATGTGGATAACTATTACACCAGCATACCCCTATTCATGTCCCTAACTGCCAGACGTACTGTGGCTTGCGGCACAATGCGCAAAAATCAGAGAGGCCTCCCTTGATCCCTGGTAGGAAAACCACTGAGAAAGGGTGAAAACAGGGCTCTCCTCCATGAAAACATGCTGGTGGTTAAGTACAAGAGGGACGTCCTCGTACTGACCAGCATTCACCCCAACACCAGCTCCCCTGCCGCTGTACGTCGTACCACTACCACTGTCCCCAAACCAATCTTGAACTACAACAGGCACATGGGAGGCGTTGATCTTTCAGATCAAGTTCTGAAATCCTACAGTGCCACACGAAAAACAAAAGTGTGCTACAAAAAGCTGGCCATGCACATTGTACAAATGGCACTGTACAATGCGTAACATAGTAACTAGAGATGAGCGAGCACTAAAATGCTCGGGTGCTCGTTATTCGAATCAAATTTTTCCCGATGCTCGGGTGCTCGTCTCGAATAACGAACCCCATTGAAGTCAATGGGAGACTCGAGCATTTTTTGCAGGGGACCGGGGCTCTGCCTAGGGAAGGTTGCGTGAAAACCTGGGAACCTCAGAAAATGATGGAAACACCACGGAAATGGACAGGAAACAGCACGGGCAGCATGCATGGATGCCTCTGAGGCTGCCTAATCGTACCATTATGCCAAATTCTGGGCAACAGCCTGGTGGTGACCCTCAAGGCAATTGTGCTGACCCAGACCAAGATGGGCAAGGCACATGTGCTGGCACATGTTAGGAAAGCACCCAACTAGGTGCAACGAAGGTCCATCACCCCCTGCAGGTGACACCACTGCTCATGCTGGCACTGCTGTGCTATCCCCCGTCCCATGACGCAGGCATAAGCCTGACACAGCATGGTGACAGTGTAGTGACACCAACAAGTGACCAAGTTAGATTGAGGTAGCAGGTGAACCACCCAAAAATGCAGCCTGACACAGCATGGCGGTGAACCCATAGTGACCAAGTTAGACTCAGGTGGCAGGTGAAGCACCCAAAAATTTAGCCTGACACAGCATGGCAGTGACACCACCAATGCCTTGGTCAGACTGAGATTGCAGTCAAATGTCTGTAGGTGAGCCTCCAAAAAATTTGTTTTGGAGTGTCTGAAGTTGACCCTCCTAAAAAATTGTTTTGGAGTGTCTGTAGTTGACCCTCCTGTAAAATATTTTTTTTGTTTTTCCTGTTATTAGTTTATGTACAACCCATGGCTGGCATCAGGGACGTAGCTAGAACTGACTGGGCCCTACAGCAAAATTTTGTATGGTGCTCCCCCTTCATGACTATCCTGGCATCCTATATGTGCATATGTAAGGGAGAGTTCACAGGGCAGGGGGCATACACAGTGCAGCATGGGGGGCACAGTACAAGGCAGGGGCACAAGGCAGCATAGCGGGCACAGTGCATTATAGGGTGTACAGTACAGGGCAGGAGGCACACACTGTGTAGCATGGGGGACACAGTACAGGGCAGGGGGAAAAATACAGCACAGGGGGTACAGTACAGGTCAGGGGGCACACAGTGCAGAATGGGGGGCACAGTACAGGGCAGGGGGCAAGATACAGCATAGGGGGTACAGTACAGTGCAGGGGCACACAGTACAGGCCCGGGGGGGAGAACGCACAGTACAGCATATGGGGCAGCCTGATCGAACATGATGGCAGACGGGGAGACACTTCCTCAAGTAAAATTGTTTTTTGAGTGTCTGTATTTGACGCTACTAAAAAATTTATTGGAGAGAGGGCCTGTAGGTGGCCCTCCGTAAACATTGTTTGTATAGAGCGCCAGTTGGCCCTCAGAAACATTGCCTGTTGGCTCAGCGTTTCTGTGCGAAGAGGAGGAGGAGGGGTTGGAGGAAGAGGCATAATAAGTCTGAGAAACTGTGACCGAGGTAGGCACCGCAATCCTTGGTGTGGGCATGACATGAGTGGCCCCAGGGTCAGACTAGATCCCAGCCTCTACCACGTTAACCCAATGTGCCGTCAGGGAGATATAGTGTCCCTGCCCGCCAGCACTTGTCCACGTGTCCGTGGTTAGGTGGACCTCATCACTAACCGCGTTGGTCAGGGCATGGATGATGTTCTGTGACACGTGCTGGTGTAGGGCTGGGACGGCACATCGGGAAAAATAGTGGCAGCTGGGGACCAAGTACCGAGGGACAGCCACCGCCATCAGGTTGCGGAAAGCCTCAGTCTCTACCAGTCTATAGGGCAGCATCTCCAGGCTCAACAATTTGGAAATGTGGACGTTAAGGGCTTGGGCATGTGGGTGGCTGGAATTGTATTTGTGCTTGCGCTCAAATGTCTGCTGCAAAGACAGCTGAACGCTGCGCTGGGACACATTGGTAAAGGTTGTGGAGGAACGTGCAGGTGGTTGTAGGGCGGGAGGCGCTCGTGCCGGGGTCCTGGGCGGGGGGTGGACTCACCAAGCCAGCATGTGATACAGGGGAAGGGGCAGTGGTGTGACCAGCAGGAGGTGAACGGTCTTGGTTCCACTGAGACGGGTGTTTAGCACTCATATGCCTGCGCATGCTGGTAGTGGTTAGGCTGGTAGTGGTGGCTCCCCTGCTGATCTTGGTGTGACACAGGTTGCACACCACAGTCCGTCGGTCATCCTCAGTTTCCAGACTTGTGAACATCTAGGCCTCGGCACGGGAACTTGACTCCGTGAAACAGTTGCTGATATACCTGCTCTGGCCCTGCTTCTCCCTTTGGCCACCCCACTGCCTCTTCCAACCTGTTCTGGTGCTGCACTTGCCTCCACTTCAGAAGCACTGTCTTGAGTTGGATTACCAACCCAGCTCGGGTCAGTCACCTCATCATCCACCAGCTCTTCCTCCAATTCCTCACTCTGCTCCCCCCCTCCGACGTACTGCCCTGACAACAACGTCACTGTCTGACAACCGTGTCTCATCATCATCATCATCATCCGACACCTCTTCACGCACTACTTGCACTAATTCCACACTCTCATCACTCACAGACTGCGAAAGTTCTAAATTTTGGGCATCGGGACAGAGCAACTGCTCAGGTTGCTGTTGAGCAGTGGTTTGTGTCTCTGGGTAGGGTCCTGAAAAGAGTTCCTGTGAGTATGCCGGATCTGATCCATACTTTCCGTGGGAGGGGCAGGCTGGAAGGAAGGAGGTTGAGCTGGAGGATCCAGAGGTCTACTCCCTTGGCTAGCGTGGGTGGACTGCGTGGAAGACTGGGTGGTAGATAAATTACTGGACGCATTGTCCGCTATCCACATCATCACCTGTTCGCACTATTGTGGTTTCAATAGTGGTGTACCACGTGACCCAGTAAGTTGCGAGATGAAGCTAGGGAGCGAAACTTTGCGGCGTTCCACTGCTCCCTCATCAACATGTACTGTGTCACCCTGCCCAGGACCACGGCCTCTGCCCCCTACACTACTAGAACACCCACGCCCGCGCCCTCGACCCTTAGCCCTTGGGTTCAACATTTTGTATGTTCACTTCAATGTATGATATATAACTGAGAGAAAAAACGTAGTCTTTAGACGGCGGCTTTTTGTACCGCAAACCACTCAATTTGTCGCTGCACTGTATAATTTCAAAAAAGAGATAAAAGACGTAGTGTTTAGATGTAGGCTTTAGGCCCGCAAATTACTGAATTTGTCGCTGCACTGTATAATTTCAAAACTGAGAGAATAAACGTAGTGTTTAGACGGCGGTTTTTAGTCCCGCAAACCACTCAATTTGTCGCTGCACTGTATAATTTGAAAACTGAGAGAAAAGACGTAGTGTTTAGATGTAGGCTTTAGGCCCGCAAATCACTGAATTTGTCACTGCACTGTATAATTAGAAAAAAGAGAAAAGACGTAGTGTTTAGACGGCGGTTTTATTCCCGCAAATCACTCAATTTGTCGCTGCACTGTATAATTTGGAAACAGAGAATAAACGTAGTGTTTAGACGGCGGTTTTGTAACGCAAACCACTCAATTTGTCACTGCACTGTATAATATATAACTGAGAGAAAAAAACGTAGGTTTTAGACGGTGGCTTTAGTACCGCAAAGCACTCAATTTGTCGCTGCACTGTATAATATATAACTGAGAAAATAAACGTATTCCCTAGTCTGACGCTAATGTACAGTACACTACATAATTGTTCACTGGACTGTAGTGTATATCACTGAGAGAAAAAAACGTATTCACTAGACTGCACTACAGATCCCAGCAAGCCAAGGTGCAGCAGCAGCAGCAAAAATGAGTACGGAGAGGGCTTTGGGCAATTTCTTTTGGGTCTGTGTGGACTACGTGCTGTCCCTTCTACCGCCAGTGCACAGCGTGCAGCCAAGATGGCGGTAGCTGCACTACAAGTCCCAGCCAGCAGCAGACCCCCCCAAAAAAACGTGCTTGTAGCCCTTAGAAGGGTTGTTGGGTTCTTTGGGGATGATTCCTGCCTAACCAATCATCTAAATTGAGGCCCTAACAGCGTGCAGCCAAGATGGGATTGAGATTGCAGTCAAATGGCTTTGGATGAGCCTCCCAATAAATTTTTTTTTTGGAGTGTGTGAAGTCGACCCTCCGAAAAATTTTTTTTTTGAGTCTGTGGTTGACGATACTGAAAAATTGTTTTAGAGTGTCTGTAGTTGATGCTCCTGAAAAATGGTTTTAGAGTTTCTGTAGTTGACGCTCCGGAAAAATTGTTTGGAGAGAGGGCCTGTAGGTGGCCCTCCGTAAACATTGTCTTAAAAGAGTGCCAGTTGGCCCTCTAAAAAATTCCCTTTTGGGTCAGCGTTTGGCAACGAAGAGAAGGAGGAGGAGTAGATGAGAGGAGGAGGAGTAGAGGAGAGGAGAGGAATCG